>JAPDVR010000019.1:36922439-37444939 GCA_026230005.1 Gila orcuttii | reverse complement strand
ACACACACACACACACACACACACACACACACACACACACACACACACACACACACACACACACACACACACACTCACACACACACACACACACACACACACACACACACACACACGCTCTCACACAGACACTGCAGAAGTCGGTGTGGTTAGAAGATAAGGGACAAGCTCTCCAAATTCAAACTTATTAACAAACACAAAATAGACTAAATCACAGCTAAAGCTACACCTGTACGTAACCATTTGCCAATGTGATCTCACAAGCAAAAATATATCAGAAGATATATCATTTAAATATTGCAAATTTATTTCCATTTGAAAGTCTTGAGGTACCCACTTATCTTATTTTAAAGGTTCCTAATTTTGTTTTGGTTTCTCCTACAATTGATTTACATGCATCCAAGGTCAAAACACTTTAATTTTCTCATAATACACTGCAGCATCACCTCTTTTTCTCAAAGAGTCTGAAACGGTTAATTCAAAGATTCAGTCTCTCTAAACTCCTCCTTAATGAGAGCAGACTCTGCTGTGATTGGTCAGATGGCCCAGTCGGCTGTGATTGGTCGACCGCATACAGCAAGTGTCGGAAACAAAATGCACATTACTATATCTGAATAATACTCAACTCCGGCTCTTCCTCAGCGCTTGATACACAGTCATACAAACAGTAACGATGGCGTCCGTATCACTTTCAGCCTGAGTCCTCATTCTTTTGAAGTGCAGGAAAGTGGATTCCCAGCGCTGAAAAAGCGTCTTCTCAACATGTCGACGACATGAACTAAACTCATCCAGTCTCAGATACAACTACAGTGTTTGAGGGACAAAGTAGACGTTGTTCGCGGGCAGCCAATGAACACCATATACTGACATTATGCATATTTGTTACATTGTTACATAGGTTTGTAACAGGAAGTGAGACTGGAATTACTGATGACTATTTCGGCAATTCAGAATCAATACGTTTATCTGTCGTGCAATTTTATCTTTAAAACTATGCAGACCTTTAGCATTCACAAACAGCTATATTGCACACTGCATGAAAGGTAATATTCAAAAAAGCATAAAAAGGGCACTTTAAATATAAAGTGAAATTGAAAGTGAAAATATATCAGAAAAAAATAGAAAATACTGATTGCCTGTAAAGTTCAGTTTGGTTTCCGTTTTGTATTCCTGGACTTTTAGTTTGTAAATCATTGTATGCAGTGTTTCTTTTCTGTTTCCATGGTTTCTTAGCATGCATTTGTTTGTTGCTATGGTTACTCATTGTTTCGTTGAGTTGATCCACCTGCTCCTTGTTTAGCTATTTGGTTTCTCTGTGCATTTATAGCCCTCATTGTTTTCCATTCTTGTTGGTTGTGATTCTCATGCGTTCCAGTAGGGAACTGCAGCGCTCCTGCATGTATTTTGTTTTGGTTTATTGTTAAATAAAGTGACGGCTACGTACAGATCCTCACTCACTACTCTCCTTGCTGCAACTAACTGTGACACTATCTTTTGTTTCGTTATTCTGTTACCAAAATTGTGTTTAAAAACCCCTGCTTTGTGTGTTTTTGTAGCGATCAGAAATTTTTTTTTATTTGTTTGGATGAACATTGAAACATAAAAGATCGACGTAATCCTCCTCCTTCCCTCGTATCCTGTAACAAATCCTTCCCCTGCAGGTCAAAATGACCCGAAGCCCTAAAATTATACTTTTTTGTTGTTGTTGATCATAAAAGCTTTTTTTAATGTTTTTTTTGGGTGAAATTTTGTATTATATTATTTTATTAATTTTTATTTCAATTAATATATTTTAATCAAGAAGAAGCGCCGTTCACAGAAGCGAGCAGAGCCTGAGGTCACACTGAAGAGCTCGCCAGATTACGTTACATCCCGCCAGCTTCTCTCTCTCCTTCTCCGCCCCTCCCGGACGCACAGCTGCCGGCTTCGCCCCGCACTGCCGCCACCTCAGGGGACGAAGCTGAAGGAATGGACCCAGGTGACAGCTGTTCCATCCTGACATCAGACAGCGAGGAGTGGTCGAGTTCTCATCACTCCGCCTCCTCCTCAATCCAGGAAGGCTACAAAAGCTACTGCAGCGGTGTATTCGGCAGCCAACGAGCCGGTAATGCTACGCGCTCGCCTGCACACGACCGCCGTTGCTACGGCGACCCAGACAAATCTCTCAAAAGATGGATGAGTCCCGCCACGGCCGGACCACCATTGAAACATCTCGCCCTGTCAGTCCCCTTAGAAAGGCTACTGCAGCGATGTATTCGGCAGCCAACGAGCCGGTAATGCAACCCGCTCGCCTGCAAAATCTCAAGACTATAACGTCTGGTTATCCGGCTCATGCCGTGGTGCTCTAAGTGTAGCAAATGTGCCCACATCTCAGTGTTCACCCCTACACTCAAGCACGTTACCCCCGTGTCTCTCACACTCACAGAGCCCACTCTCATAAAGCTGGCAAATGCCGCTCGAGTGCTAGATGTAGGAAATGTGCCCACAACTCTGTGCTCACGCCTACTTTCTGCCCGCTCTGTCACACGGCCAAAACAGCCTCATATCGGTCAGGTTACGAATGTAAGTTACGTGCCCGCTTACGAGCGGTCATGCTTACTAGTAAACGCCCGGCGCTGCTCGCGCATCACAAAGTTGTCTCAAAACGTTCCCCGTTCAAGCAACCGGGACGTCACATGTGAAACAGCCAGCCTTCGCTGTCAGCGAGCCGCCGTATTCATACACAGAGGGCGCGCGCATGGCTATGAATGTAAGTTACGTGCCCGCTTACGAGCGCTCACGCTTACTAATAAATGCCCGGCGTTGCTCGCGCATCACAAAGTTATCTCAAACGTTCCCCGTTCAAAGCAATCGGGACATCACATGTGAAACAGCCAGCCATAGCACGCCGCGCCCATACCTCCGGTTCAGTTTCCCGAGCCCGCGAAGTGCGGCGATCAGAACCCGGAGTCCATTCTGCCGTACAGCCGTTATTTTTCTCGTACCCAAGAAGGACGGAGCTCTAAGACCTATCTTAGATCTGAGATATTTGAACAAAGCTCTCATGAGATGGCCGTTCAAAATGCTCACGACCAGACAAATCCTCGCGCAAATTCGCTGAGGGACTGGTTTATCTCTCTCGATCTGAAAGATGCATACTTTCAGATCCCGATAGTCCCCCATCACAGGCCATTCTTGAGTTTCGCCTTCGACGGTCGGGCATATCAATACACCGTCCTCCCGTTCGGCCTGTCTTTGGCACCCCGTATATTACGAAGTGCATGGATGCGGCTCTCGCCCCCTTGAGAGTGAAAGGGCTGCGAATTCTGAACTATTTGGACGATTGGCTGATTTTAGCACAGTCAGAGATAGAACTGTTATCTCACAGAACAGTGCTTCTCAGCCATCTGGAAAGCTTGGGCCTCATGGTCAACTGGACCAAGAGCTCATTACTGCCCAGTCAGTCAGTTTCCTTTCTAGGAATAGAACTGGACTCTGTGGCTATGACGGCCCGCCTATCGACACAGCGCGCGTGCAGTGTTCGACACCTGCCCGCGTCTTTACAGCAGGGCAGCATTACATCTCTGAAGACATTCCAGAGGATGCTAGGCTGTATGGCATCAGCTGCGGCTGTGCTTCAGCTTTGCCTGCTGCGCATGCGCCCGCTACAACGCTGGCTGAACGCCCAAGTGCCTCACCAGGCTTGGGTTTCAGGCTACAGACAAAGCAGAGTGACTCAGAGCTGCGTTTTGGCTCTGCAGCCCTGGTTAGTGGCCGACTGGTACCAGCGGGGAGTAACAATGGGGGCTGCCTCACACCGAAAGGTCATCTCGACGGACGCCTCCAACTTTGGGGCGCCGTCTTCGAGGGCAGACCGGTCTTTGGCCTGTGGTCAGACCAAGAGAGACGCTTCCACATAAACTGTCTGGAAATGATAGCGGTCGAGAACGCGCTGAAACGCTTCCTCCCGTTCATACAGAACCACCATGTGCTAGTCCGCTCGGACAACAGACAACATGTCTGTGGTGTCCTACAAAAACCGTCAGGGCGGTGTCAGATCCAGAAGCCTCTGCCATCTGACAGAACGCCTTCTTGTATGTTCTCAGTACCTCCTGCGCTCGCTGAGAGCTGCGCATGTGCCAGGCCACTTGAACGACGGTCCAGACAAACTGTCCAGGAACTAACAGTAACTGGACTGTCTGGGGGTCCAGGGACCATTCCCCTGCACCCCCAGACAGTCCAGTTACTGTGGCGCCTTTTCGGCAAAGCGAAAGTCGACCTGTTTGCGTCAAAAGACAACGCTCATTGCCCACTGTTCTTTTTTAAAAGAACGAGGATGCGCTGGCCCAAATCTGGCCCAGCCTCCCACTTTATGCTTTCCCTCCGGTCTCTCTGTTACCACAGGTAATCAAGAGGATCAGGGAAACGCGCCACTCGGTGCTCCTTTTAGCCCCGCGCTGGGTGAATCAAACCTGGTTCCCGGAGCTGATGCGGCTGTCTCACACAGACCCTTGGCCGATTCCGGTGAGGAGAGATCTCCTCTCTCAAGCCCGCGGCTCAATCTGGCATCCCCATCCAGAGCGCTGGTCTCTGCACGTATGGTTAATCAACGGATACCTGTTGTCCTGCCAGAAGGAGTTATGAACACGATTACGCAATCCAGAGCTCCCTCTACGAGGCGGCTTTACGTATCTAAATGGTCGGTGTTCTCCAAATGTTGTGCTGATAGAGATCTAGACCCACGAACGTGAGGGGTCCCGGGGTTGCTTGGCTTCCTTCAAGAGCTGTTGGATAAGGGCAGGTCCCTATCCACGCTTAAAGTTTATGTGGCGGCCGTTGCAGTGTTCGCTGAGTCGACGCGCGGCCAGTCAGTAGGAAGAAACAAGCTCGTCATCCGCTTCCTTAGAGGAGCCACACGGATGAATCCACCCCCAACACCCCGTCGGTTCCCATATGGGATCTTTCATTGGTCCTGGAGGCCCTGAAAGCTTTCCCCTTTGAACCGATAGACTCCGTGGACTTAAAGTACCTCTCGCTCAAAGCCGTTTTCCTGACAGCTCTGTCGTCAGTCAAATGTGTGGGGGATTTACACGCACTATCTGTTAGCACTGCGTGTCTTGAGTTCGGGCCAAATGACTCTAAAGTCATCCTTAAGCCAAGACATGGTTATGTCCCTAAAGTGTTGGGCACCCCCTTCAGAGCGCAGGTCATTTCTCTTTCGGCTCTGCCAGCATCCGATAGTGAGGGTGATGTTAATCTCCTCTGCCCCGTTAGGGCGCTGAGGGCTTACATTACGCGCTCCGTCTCTTTCAGGCGTTCCGAACAGCTCTTTGTCTCGTTTGGTGGGTGCACTAAGGGTCTCGCTGCCTCGAAACAGAGCCTGTCCAGATGGATAGTGGAAGCTATCGCATCCGCTTATAAGTCTAAAGGTCTGCAATGCCCCTTGGGCATCAGGGCGCATTCCACCAGAGGCGTGGCCTCGTCGTGGGCTTGGTCCAGCGGAATTTCCATTCAAGACATTTGTGAGGCGGCAGGCTGGGCCTCTCCGTCCACATTTGTTAGGTTTTATAACCTGGAAGTTCCCGCCTTGCAGGCTAGACTTCTGTCAGTGTGAGCGGTGTCTATATCCTGCCCAGATTATCATGCGCAGACTACTCTCACGCGACGTTAGCTATCCTGGTTGAGCTGCACTATATGGTGAATAGTTATATGGACCGGCGACGCTGCTCTGTATACCTTGTATGTGCTTATAACATGTGCTGGCCCACATTGCTGGCCACCTGTTTCCCACTTATCTATGTTCCCTGGGAATCCCTGGGACTCATGAAGTGGAGGCTGGGCGCGCACGGCGTTGACAATGGGTTCCCGTAGCGCAGTGTTTCTCAACCTTATTGGAGTATTGCACCCCCATAATATCTGAAACCAGCCTCATGGACCCCCCTACCCCTGTTCTCACCCGCCATCCACTGTTTTCTTTCCAATCACAATGATTTTCACAGTTAAACGCTATGAATGCAATATCAGTGAATGCAAGTTAAGTAATTAATATTTTTTTTAATGACTGGCAACTAGAATTTTATTTGATTGCATTGAAATGGCACAACAATTACACAATCAATTACAACAGCATTGTCAATTTCAGAACAATATTCAACTGCATTAATGTCCAATTTGAGATTAATATTTTAACAACGTCCATTTGACTGTTACTTTTTCTCCCCTATGCGACAGTTCTTTGACTGAAATCAACGCGCTGTAAACGTACTGGATTGAGTAAAATGGCGGCATATCGCGGTAAAAATAAAAACGCACATGAGGTCATTTAAAATAATTTTGTAATTTAAACTAGGGCTGCACGATTTGGGGAAAATGTCATTTTGCGATTATTGAGGTCATTATTGTGATATGCGATATAATAAACAAAAGGTTTCATGAGTCAACTTGCTTAGTTCTAAAGCAAAATGCACACTCAGATTAGTGATACTTCTGTATATTAATGTATATTTCTCCACTCAAACTAGCAACAACAACTAAATTATTGATAACACCTTTAATGATCAATAAACCATTGATGCCTGGATAAAAATGTCATTACAAGTGAAAGCTCTAATTTTTTTTAAAACATTTATTAGGCTTCAAAAAATATAACAGCTTTTAATTTGTGAACTTCAAAAAATCCTCACGATAAACCCATAATAAATGTCATATTTACCTTTGCCTTTCTTGTCTGACAGGTAGGACATATACAAAAATTTAATAAAGTTATCAAATTAGTCGGCATAAATTATAAATTATATATAGACTAGGCCCTAATCCTTATTAAAGCTACAAAAGTTCTTCACTCAAGAGCACCGAGTAATTTTCTCTGTTCAATTTGTTCTTTGATTAACTTTACTGACAGAAAGCTTTATTGGATGCTGGCGCTTTAAGAGCAGCCGCTGTTGAGACGTGGATTTCTCTCAAAACTCTTTACGTCCATCATAAGTCTGCTCTTATGTTATGAAGATACTCGACAAAACGATATTTTGGCATAACTGTGTGTGTTGTTCATTCAAGCGCGAAAGAGAACTGTATTCTGGCGCACGGTCTGTTTATGCGATAATGCACATGATACTGGCGCGCGTCTTTCTGTGAGTCAGCACATTCACAGGCAGCGCGCTCTCTTTTGACTTGTCGTGCAAGAATGCTTTAAAGGCATTCGCACGAATAAGAGCGGGATCATGTAACACTAGCCAAAGGATGACAAAAAAATAACAGATGCTGCGTTAACAGCCCTAATTTGTTTATTTCATATAAAATCGCGGCATCTTGCATCATATAATCGCAGGGGCTTGACATCGCGATTCTGGTTTTAGTAATACTAAAGTAAACAATAAAGATAAAAAATAAATTTAGGATTTTTAAAAATATATATTTTTAAATGGTTTTTCGGACCCCCTGCAATTATGCCACGGACCACTAGGGGTCCGCGTACCCCCGGTTGAGAAACACTGCCGTAGCGTAAGCTAACTTGCGCAATACGAGAGAACCTCTCGTAAGAGAACGTACTCGGTTACATATGTAACCTCGGTTCTCTCTAGAAGAGGGAACGAGTATTGCGTAACCCGACCATGCAGGTGCCACGAGCGATATTCGCTTCAGCTGATGGAACCAGTGATGCAGCCTCCGAGCCTGACTTTTATACGCTAAGCCACCCTCATTTTGGCGGGCTATGATGCGTAGAAGGCGCGAAACGCCCTCATTGGGCGTGACGTCACGCGCGAGGCTCAGTGGTAGGCTGCAGCAGTTGGCGCACGGCAGCCAATGAGCACGCAAGATGGCCTGCTCTAGGTCTGCTGGCTGCTGCACTGCGTTGACAATAAATGTAAAATTAAGGATAATTTTTGGCTTCAATATCTCGAGAAAAGATGACTTTACCCGTAGCGTAAGCTAACTTACGCAATACTCCTTCCCTCTTCTAGAGAGAACCGAGGTTACGTATGTAACAGGGTACTTTTTTTTTGTTTTGGTTTCTTATTTTATTCTTAAAAGTCTTAATAAAATTAAGTTCAATTTGTTGCTTTGCAAAAGCGTATCAGTCAGAAGGAGCTTCAACTTTAGAAATTACTGTTTGCCCATTACAGGATGTTTTGTTTTATTTTATTTTACAATGTTGTGCTGCTGAGATGACGTATTTTTCTAGCCGAAACCCAGACACGAGTTAGCATTTTAGCACTTCCTGTTCCACCGTCCCAAAGTCAATTGTTTTTTGAATGAATCTTTTAATGAGAAACTTTTGCTGATCACAGAGTTTATTTCCTGCAATAATCCAAAAGCCAGTGGAAAAATCATATTGTTTTTTTGTGGAGGGAACCAGGGTGATGCAGGGTTGGCCAAAAATAAATAAATAAATACAACACTGCAGCACTCTATTCTATTGCCAAAATTGTGTTATAAAACCCTGCTTTGTATGCTTTTCTAGCAATCTACACTACATTTTATTTGTTTGGATGAACAGTGAAATAATAATATAACATAATATTTTATTTTTAAAGTTTTGAAAGTCTTAAATTACATTTTTTTGCAAAAACGAATGAGTGAGAAGGTGTTTCAACTTTAGAAAATACTGTTTACCCACCACTAGATGCATTGATTTGCAATCCTGCTATATCAAGTTTGTGTCTTAAAACCATGCTTTGTGTTTTCTTGGGGATCAAAACTAAATGTGTGCTTGTTTGGATGAACACTGAAAAAAAAAAAAAAATATCAAGCAAATGTAGCCTGGTCTAATGCTCATGTCCAGCTCAAAGCCCTGTCCATGACAGCAGAAGGGTTTTGAGGCGTCACTCTGACGCAGGTCAACAGTTGCACCTTGGACAGAGACAGAGAAGTGCAGATACAGGGTTTCCTCACACTAGAATGATGATGTTTTTGTTTGCAAACATGCAATCAGTCAGTGCTAATGGCAGCTGAACTGCACCCTAATCTTTAATCGACTGGCTAATTAGAAAACATCATGCAAATTGTGTGGTAATTACATCTTAATCGTGGCGTGATTGGACGAGTGGAGTATGCAAGCGATAGAGGGCAGGGATGAAAAACATCGTCTCACACAGGAATGCCATCCTAAACAAGGGATATACTCGCTCAAAGGTTTGTAGAAATGCAGATCGGGGTCATTTCAGGCTGACTGTTACGTCTGCATCGCATGAGACTGTATTGTTTGATAGATACATTTATAATTACAGGCAACACAACGTATAAGGTAAAGTGTGTAATTTCTGAGCCGCTACAGTCTTAGAAGAAAGGTTTTATACAGACCTTATTCAGAGCAGCGCCATGACGGGTATGAAAGTGAGGCTGTGAGGGATACACTTACTTTGTTTTCAATGTCATTCGCTGTATAAATTTAATTTTTTTTTTTTTGTCTACTGATGTTTCTCCAAAAAGATCTTTTTTGCAGTGTTTAATCAGCAGAACAATCGAAGAGTCTGAGATTGTCTCGCATTTATTTCAGATAAAAATCAAAGATGGCGCTGCTGTGAATCATGTCTAAAGAGCTTAAAGGGTTCCGTCAGACACTTCACATACAGATCCTTAGGGGTTCCCGTCATGGGATCATTTGATAAATTAAGTTTTAATTATTTTTTATTACATTTTATGAACTAAACAGCTCTTAAAAAATTAAATAACCTGTAACCAGTATTGTGCAATCATTGAAGACATTTCTCTTATATAGATCCTTTTTGACATAAAGCACTCTTTAAAGACTCCCTGTGGTGAAAGTCAAGTTTTTAACGTTGTTTATATATCTATGTGGTGTTTTTAATAAGACAAACCATGTTCAAATTCATTAGTCAACACCATTGTTGTATTTTTCTCTCTTTAAAACTTAAAAAGACAGTCTCAAAAACACAGTTCCAAACCTCCCGTTCTCTATCTGTCAGTCACTTCGACGTGATGTCAATGACTGACACTAGAGCCAGATTTACTACCAGCTTGCGTCAGCACAAACACTCTTTTGGCATTAAAAAACTACTGTCAGGATTTACTAAAGACACGCAGTGAAAAATGTGCGCTGAAAAGGCGTGGACAGGGATATTTTTGCGGCTGATCTTATTGCATACGCATTTGTAGGAGTTTCCCTTTCGGACTCAAAAATGTGTGTGAGTGTCACGTTTTGGTTTATTCATGTCATGTTCCATGTCTGTCATGTGATTTCCTGTTTGTCATGTGATCCTGCCATGTGTCTTGTCATTGGTTAATCGTCTGTTCATTGTTCACAGGTGTCCCTTGTCTTGTCATTAGTCTGTGTATTTAAGCCCTCATGTTTGCCATGTGTCGGGGTCAAGTTTTTCTGTAAGAATCAACTGAAGGCAAGTTGTAGAGAGAACCCAAGTGCAGTTTATTACAAACAAAAGCAAACATGAACTCAAAACAAAAAAATAGCGTGGCATGAACTTAAAAACAAGGACATGAACAGAGCTTACCAAACAGCGGTACAGTGGAACAAAACTTGACCAAGACACATGGCAAACATGAGGGCTTAAATACACAGACTAATGACAAAACAAGGGACACTTGTGAACAATGAACAGATGATTAACCAATGACAAGACACATGGCAGGATCACACGACAAACATGGAATCACATGACAGACATGGAACTAGGGGTGTCGAAATTAATCGTTTCTACGATGCATCGCGATGCAGACGAGGACGATTCGGTATCGTTTCAGTAATAGACAATAACCGATTATAATGTACTGACGCTTTTCTGACGTCATTTATCGCGTATGTGCTTTGTCGCGGTACCATACAATGGCAGAGGGAGGCGAGACGCGAGTCTGAGTGATTAAACATGCTCTCTCCAACTACTTTAAAAGCTGAGCACATTTCGGCTTTTATGAACAACCTGGTAAGCACGACCTGGAGGAGACACGCGCTGTGTGCGCTCATGTCATGCACAAATAGAATATGCAGGAGGTAATATCACTAACTTGATAAACCACTTTAGCTTTTAAATGAACATTTCTTTAAAACAAAATTGATTTGACAGAATTTTATTTTCTTAATGGCATAAACAGACTTTACTCCCTTGAAACTTAAACTGGAATGTCACTGTTTCTGTTACTGCGACTTCCCGAACAGGCACACACGCACACATCACTTTTGAAGTAAAAATTGAAAATTGAGGATGCAGTGCATCGTAATGCATCGAGATATCGAATTGAACTGAATCGATGACATGATAATCATAATCGAACCGAACCGTGAGACCAGTGTAGGTTCACACCCCTACATGGAATATGACATGAACAAACCAAAACGTGACAGAGACAAGACCAAATCGTGACAGTGAGGAGAGTATTTAAATGAATAATGAAAGCTGATTTACTAAGGTTTGTGTAAGTCAGTTTACTGGAATTTGCGCCATTATTTACTGCCCAAAAAAAGCAAGTTTTAAATCAGACGCTAACTGGTAGATTGTGTTGGTCATTATGGATTTGATCTGGCTGTGTCAGTGTTCTTTAATGTGTGTGTCGTCAGTAGATCAGGCGCTGAACTTTACACTCACATCGACGCTGTTTGGGAATTGCTCGCTAATTTGCCCTGTTTAGTAAATCCGGCCCTAGGGGTCATTCTTGGGAGCCACAATCACCTCTGATGATTTGAGAAACGGCCAATGAAAATAAGCGAGTGGAATTTGCATGCGTCACTCCTCCGGACATACGGGTATAAAAAGAGCCGGCGTGCATCCACTCATTCTGACAGTTGTCTCTGTAAATTACAGTAAAATCTGTTGTGAGGACAGTGAAGTGATGTTCAGAAGATCTTACCCCACAGCCGAGTCCATTTCCTAACTCACAGCAGACTCTCCGTCCATCGTCCACAGGAATCAGCCCGGCACCACATCCGGGAGCGGGACACAGAGCTCCCCCCATCTGAAGAACACATTCCTCTGCCGCGTAGCGCTGGTAGCGCTCGTACTGGGAAACAGAGAGGGACCGAGGCTTAAACACAGCAAAATCATGTCATTCCAAACCTCTATGACTCTCTTTCTTCTGCAGAAATAAAAGAAGTAACCAGAGAACTTTGACTTCCATTTCATGAACAAAAAACATTTTTCATAATTTTTCAAAATATATTATTTTATGATCCACAGAAGAAATAATGTCATACCAATTTGGAATGACATGAGGGTGAGTAAATTATGTCATAACTATCCCTTCAAGTGTGTCAAAGATTCTTGTAAAAAAAAGTCAACACAAGTTCAAACACTGGATGATTATACACATTTTTTCATAAGTCATAAGACATATTTAATTAGCATTTTACTGAAATTATTTGTTAACCCCGTAAGACCTGGCAAGTAAAATAATAGTCAGTAAAAATCTATTTATTTTAAAATGGAACAGTTTATGAAATGAACAAAAAAAAGTTTGCATATGTGTTTTTGTTGTGTATTATATTTTATACATCAGGTTTAGAAAAAAAAAAAAACACCAACATTTTATTTAGAAACCCAAACTGAGAATTTGGTGCAGTTGATGGTATTTATATTGAAAAAAGGTAAAATGAAATTCTGATAGCTTGTAATCTTTGAGATCTTTAACAGTCCAGCAGAATACTTACATAAAATGCATATAAATGTCACTTTATATCTTTTAAAAATGTCTCAGTAAGATGATATTTAGATGATTAGTCTTATGCTTGGATCAAAGCTCTGTGGTTTTTATTGTGGGGGAAAAACATATAACATATAATAATACAATGATGATCGAGAGATGACCAAATAAACCTTCCTCAAAAGCCTGATGGATCATATTTGATACTCATATTATAACATTATTTTTAAAAAATAAATGTATGTATGGATAATCAAGTAAACCTAAGTTGCTTCAGTCCAGTAAGTGTTCATCTTGAAATATTGCTAACAATATAAAAGTTATTCTAGCATTTACATAAAAATCAGTAAAGCTTTCACAGCAAATAGATCCGCGAACCACAACCTGAAGGTGGACGTTTTTACTTTACGTTTTTACGTTTAACAGGATGCATGTAGTAGATTGTGTACAACAGGTTTTTCAGCAAAGTTTTGATTATGTTGATCATTTAGAGGCTTTAATGTGTATCAAATATGATACCGTAGGCTTTAACAAGCTGTTGATCAAATTATTATTATTTTAGGATTCCTGAAATTAAATTCGGATGGTAAGCAGGGTTGAGTCTGGTCAGTACCTGGATGGGAGACTCCTGGGAAAACCAGGTTGCTGCTGGAAGAGGTGTTAGTGAGGCCAGCAGGGGGCGCTCACCCTGTGGTCTGTGTGGGTCCTAACGCCCCAGTATAGTGACGGGGACACACACTATACTATTCAATTCATTTGGAATTGGGGCCAGTTCGTGAAACTGAGGCAAAATAAGGGGCCAGAGAACTTCCCAGAATCAAGTGAATAATTCCAGGATATGCTTTTTTTTCATTGGTTGTTGCATTAAATCTTACCCAGATACAATAGTGCTATTTTCTGATTGGCTATTGTGTAGCCAATTTCTTTTTTTGATTGGCTGATAAGTGGCAGGCTCGACTAAGAACTCCAGAGGAGACGCGCTTGATTCCTGCCGGTTCCACAGTTAGAGCGGCGCGGGCAGAGACATTTTGGGCACTGCGGCATATTAAATATATTATAAATAGTTTTTCCACGTGAGAAATACAATGTGTGGCGGGAGTGCGTGACAAAAGACCGAAATGAGTGACTGTCACGCTCAATGCGTGACACTGAGAGCCCTGGAATATAGAGAGTCTCCACAACGGATTGAATCGCGCGTGTCCGAGTGAAGACTGTGCGCGAGCCACAAGAGAACACAGTATCCGCGCAACTGATCGCAGCGGCAACGAGCACTTTGATCCAAAACAACACATTTCAGCGCCAGATTGCCTCTTATTTAACAAACAAACTAAATGAATGCTCTGCTAGTTAACTGGATATTTTTTTTATTTATTTGTATTGGTACATTCGTGCCGTGAGATGTTTCAAAAGTGGTGGGGACAATATCGACCTTAGCAAAAAATTTCCCACCCGCAAATTACACCTAAAGAGCCAGTACCAAATCCCTCAGGGGCCGCCAATTGAATAGCCCGGCTATACTGTCAAGGAGCACCGTCCTTCGGATGAGATGTTAAACCGAAGTCCTGACTCTCTGTGGTCATTAAAAATCCCAGGATGTCCTTTGGAAAAAGAGTAGGGGTGTAACCTTGGCATCCTGGCCCAATTTGCCCCTTGGTCTCTGTCCATCATGGCCTCCTAATCATCACCATATACTGATTGGCTTCATCACTGTCTCCTCTCCACCAGTAAGCTGGTGTGTGTGTGTGTGTGTGTGTGTGTGTGTGTGTGTGTGTGTGTGGGCGTTCTGGTGCACTATGGCTGCCGTCGCATCATCCAGGTGATGCTGCACATTGGTGGTGGTTGAGGAGATTCCCCCTTCTATGTAAAGCGATTTGAGTGCCGAGAAAAGCGCTATATAATGTAACAAATTATTATTATTATTAAAAGTATGGTATAAAAACAACCCAGTGTTCATCCGGCATAAATTTGGTTGTGACATCTGGCCCGCAAGCCGAGCATCCCAACAGGACAGGAGAGAGTGAGATGAACAAGATGCACACAGATGTCAGGAGAGGACACTTGCCAAGACAGCATGTTCTGCAGCAACCGCAGAAACATCCCTAATGGAGCAAAGGTGCCACGTGACAGCTCCGATTGGTGTGAAAACTTCAAAGACAAAAACTTGGTGAAGATGGAGGGAGGAATGAGGAAAACGGTTGAGAAGACCCTTTTTCTCACCGAGAGGACGGCTGGTAAGACGATGCGGTGGTGAGGTCTTGTTGCGAGCTCAGGGCTTAGTGAATAGCATCGAACAGCCAATTAAGAGCATCTCGCATGTGAGGTTTCTCATGAGCCGTGATCAGGACAGGGAAGGTTGCTGAGAAGGTGTGTGTGTGTTTGTGTGTGTGTGTGTGTGTGTGTGTATGTGTATGAGACCTAACCTACCTGCTCATCTCCCAGGACTCGGAAATGATGAACTTCTCTAATGAGTGAATCAGGACAGCCGGCTAGAGACAGAGAAAGAAAGCAGGAACATTAACAGATGTGTACAGCAGATAGTTTGCACATAACTAAAAACATCTATCATCATTTACTAACCCTAATGATATTCCAAACCTAAATACGTTTATTTCTTCTGTGGAACAGAAAAGAAAACAGTTTTGAGGTTCAAACAACATTGGGACTCATTTGATTGTGTGGACAATTTTTTTTTTTTTTTGAATATTTTCTTTTTGTGTTGCACAGAAGAAATAAAGTCATACAGCTTTGGCAGGACAAGAGAGTGATTACATTATGAGTGAATTTTCATGGTATATATGCAATATGCATATGTTATATGCTAGTTAGTGTTGGTTTTGTAGTGGTCAATCCAGATCAATGATATGATATTCTTTTTTCTTGTGTAAATATATTAATTTACTCAAAAATAAATTAAAAAGGCAATTGACAATGACATGAATACACAACAATTAACACATTTTGTAATTTCTAAAAATAAAATTTTGCTTTATAATTGATTGTGGGCATGAAAGCAAATGTGTCAGAGTGAATTTTTGAATTTTGAATTTATTTTTGTATATGTAAATTTTATTTTAGTTACATTTTTTGTAATTTTGTTGTCTCTGTCACTTTTATGATATTTATTAGTTGATTATTTATTAGTTGATTGATTTATTAGTTGATTGATTTTTTTTAATGCCTAGCATTTATTACATTTAAATTTACATTTACATTTAGTCATTTAGCAGACGCTTTTATCCAAAGCGACTTACATCTGAGGACTAAAGCAAGCGAGTCATCGTGAAGAGGGAAGAACAACGCAAGAAGTGCTCAAAATACAAAGTTCAGGCATTGCTCAGAGTAGCAAAAGCCAGACAAGAGAAGATTTAAAAGGTTTAAAGGAGATTTTTTTTTATTTTTTTTTATTAATTTTATTTTAGTTAAACTAAAAGTTAAATTTATTGAAAATGAGAAATGTTGCATTGGCAACTAGCTGAAATAAAATAAGTGTAAGTTTTGTTTTATATTTTATTTTATTTCAGTTAATATGTTTATTTTATTTCAAGTAATTTTTTATGGTTTTAGTTTTAGACTCTTATAACCCTTTTAGTCTCAAATAACCATTTTCATGATATTATAATGAAGAAAAATGCCTCATTAACAGGATGAAATTATATATCTGATCATATAATTTCATTTTTTTTCTTTTTTAAATTTGAGGTCTTATTTACTTTCTTTCTTTTTTTCCCAATATGTTTATTGTCCTTTTCTTGTTTTATAACCACAGAACAAGTACACATGCTTACACCCTTTCACATATACATATTCAATTTACACTTCTTAAAGAAAGAAAAGCATGAAAAAGAAAAAAGAGATAGATAAAAAAATAATAATAAATGAATTTGTTACAGATAGTGTTTACAAAGTCTTTTTCTGTAAGTTCTACATTCCCAGTTTCCATGATATTTATGTATGGCTCCCACAGCTGATTGAAGTCTTTCCTCCTGTATTTAACAATATAAGTTAGTCTTTCCAGTCCGATACATCTCCTTTATCCACATTTTCATCCATATACTCTTCCAGCGTAATGCAATAGCTCTTCTGGCTTGAAGAAGACCAAAGTCTAGAAGTTTAATCTGTCTTGATGTTTGTATAAAGTCCATTGGATATATTCCAAGAATACAAAGTTTTACATTCAAAGGAATTTTAATGTTAAACATTTTATAACCTCCTTCCAGAAGTTTTGTATTTTTGGACATTGCCAGAGGCAATGATATAATGTACCTTT
This sequence comes from Gila orcuttii, assembly GCA_026230005.1. Taxonomy (NCBI): domain Eukaryota; kingdom Metazoa; phylum Chordata; class Actinopteri; order Cypriniformes; family Leuciscidae; genus Gila; species Gila orcuttii. The sequence continues at coordinate 37,428,084 of JAPDVR010000019.1, read as the reverse complement.
ATTATACAAGCATTTACAACACACATCTGGAATATTACCGGACATTTGATGAAGTTTGACAGGTGTTATATAGGTTCTCATAAACCATTTTTATTGAAGTATAATTTAAACCTTGTATTTATTGTCTGTGTTTGCATCTTTCCAGTCTGCCTCATCTATATCTTCCTCTATATCCATTTTCCAGGCATTTCATTTGTCCAATGTTGATTCAGTACAGTGTTTGACCATTCAATTATAGTACACAGATACGTGACCCTTGCCTTCTAAATTTCCAAGACTTATTTCTTCTAATTTTGATAAAGATGGCATAAAGATTATCCGTTCTTCTTTTAAAAACATGTAACCTTTCAACTGTAAATACTTAAAGAAAATGCTTTTTGGGGATTGTATATTTCTGGCACTGCTGATCAAATGAAAGTAAAACTCCTGTAATAGATCCTGATAATAAATTTTTAATGAATTTAACATTTATTTTCAAGGTAAGGTTATTTCACAAAATGCATTATGATCCCAAAATAATATAATTTATGAATTTATAATTAATCATAGTTGTAAAAAAAAAACATTTCTACCTAAAAATATATTTTGAATCTTTCAAAAATAATAATTTGGATTCAAGGTGTAAAGTAAAATATGTACATACATTTTAATTGATGGTTATACCACATTAATTTTTTTGAGTCATTAAACTTTTGTTGTACATGGTATTCAAATTTTCTAAATCATGTGTAACCTGTAAATTCTGTTATGTTTTGTTTTCACTCTGTTATGTTTTTGCTCTGTAAGAGTAAGGGATTAATCTTAATTTTTCTGTAATTTCATTACAGTTACTTCTGATGTAATTGAGCTAAATACTGTGTATAAACCAATCCGATCTCACGGCATTTCGTATGCATTATATGAGGTGGCTGAACCATACGACCTCACTCACATTCGTACGAATTAGCCATCTTTTAAAATGCGTATGAAATGCCATGAGATCGGACTGTATAAACAAGAAAAATTCTATATAAAACAATAGTGGGTTTAACATCAAAATGTATTGTCTGATGTTAAAAAGTGTTTATTATGTAACCTTCTCCCTTTAAATTGTTTGGTCAGTTTAAGTGTAATTCATGCAATTTTATAGTATTTATTTGAAAGAATTAAAACTGTTCCATGTCTATCCTTGTATTATTCAGCTGGCTGATATTGGATTTAGAAAGTAATTAGTAATTAAATACTTTTTAGAGAGAGTAATTAGTACAGTAATCTAATTACACTGTTGACGAGGTAATTAGTAACTAGTAATTAATTACTTTTTTAGAGTAACTTACCCAACACTGGTTTCTGTTCTCCTTGATTTGTTTAAGCTTTGAGTTCTTTCTTTTCGGTTTACAGTATCGTCTAAGTCAACATGTTTGTGTATTTATTCTCCTGCGATCGAGCATTCATGGTTTATTTCATTAAGACTCCATGTTCCTACAGCCACAACGTTACAATATGAATCCAACATAAGTTTTAATTTGTTTTAAATAAAACAAATGTCCTCATCTTAGCCACTTATTTATCACTGACCCATAGCAAAACATAGCTGGTGAATCTATGAGCTTTCTAGTCTCGCTACTTTGAAGTCTTGCGCGTCACGCTAGCCAAGAAGCCTCCATCCAAAACACAACATACAGTATATGCTGGTCATTTCAGCAGGACGTTCCTTATCAAAATGCAACAAGAATTGACAAGTGCATGTATTAACATACATTACGCTCCACATCCCGTACGCGGGCGCGCACAAACGCCAATGAGCGGTGCTCTTCAGGACGCCCAGCACATGCGCACCCAACATCACCTCAGGGTCACGCTCTGAGAGGAGACGCTTTCATTCGAGCCACCTAATCTCAGGAGGAGAGGAGAAGCACCGTAATGGGGAACAGAGCCAAAGAGGTCCTTCGTATTCCTGTCCCGCAAAAAAAAAAAACTCGCTGTTAAATCCACACAGGATAATTATGGACGGCAAATGAGTGAAGATGAATGTGTGTGAGCTTAGGCAGGGGTCTGACCCCAAAGTGGCAGTCCAATCCTCTCCTCTAACAACCGTGGTGTAATGATCTGGTCCCTTTTGTAGGGAAACGTTTTGCTTTGGACCAAAGATTCTTGCTACACACCAATTATCTCCTCGGAGACTAATGACTACTCTAATCTGCATGTGACGGCACTCACACACACACACACACACACACACACACACACACACACACACACACACCCTTGGACTTCTCTGTAAACCTAAGCAGAGTGGAACTTTAAATGTGATCTCTAAAAGATGAATGTAGATATGAAGGCTGATAGCATCTGAGTGCAAACAGTACAAAACACATGCTTATCAAAACGCCAATAGGAATTTCCCATCATCACAGACGATCTGCTCCCCACCGATTTGCTTTTGTGCAACAGATAGAGAAAATATGCAAGCTGTCGGGGTTCATTTGTGGCCACTAAGTAACATCTTCACAGCCACAAAAGACAGTAAATTTAAACCCTGAGCATCAATTTTAATCTTAATATAATCAGTTATTTACTTTATTATTCAAAGGCTTTAAATTGTTCATCTTAGGGTGATTTCATACTTGGCTCGTTTGTTTCAGAATCTGGTGCGTTTTCTCACACCAAGCCAGTTGCTCCGAGATCGCCTGGATGAGGTGGTCTCGGCCCGCTTGCAGACGAGTGAGAATCAATCCGACCCAACGGACCAATGAACCAAGCGGCATCATAATTCATAACATAATTCAATCATCTTGATGGATGACGCAGAGGAAACTCTGACCAATAAGAGGACAGTTTTACTCTCATGTGACTTGCATAAACGCATTTTGGAACGGTTTGAAATGTTGCCTTGTGAAAACGAACCAAACCAAGAAAATATATAATTCTAACAAATTAAGTCTCTGTTTCGGAACAAAACAAACGATCTATAGATGTGTAAATGCCCTTAAATGGTTAGTTCACCTTAACATGACGGGGGTCTCCAGGGAAGCAGAAGGAAACAAGGATGTCATAGTTTTTGCGTTATCTTCTGCATTGTTCACTTGTCTGAGCCCATCTGAAGTTTTTGGCCAAATGAGCATGTTGTATTGGAGTCAGGCAGTCAGTGAGACAGATCACTCTGATTGGCTGTTTAGATTAGCAAACCAGTGCACGAAAAGAATAGTGAAAGTGATGAAAAGTGAGCAAACGCCAAAAAGTGCACACAGAGAAGGCTCTTCCAATTTTACATTTTCATGTTACATGAGCATTGTAATACACAAATATGTGATTCATATTCAAATATGAATCATATAGTCGATTCATATTCAGAATGGTAAGCAAGCATTGATTTATTTGCGGTTTGTATATCTGCACCCTTAAAGCCTGTTTCTGACGAATAATGCTACCCATTAGATAGTGCTACCAACACTACATTTGCATTGTTTTAAGGCTAGGTTTAGGGTAGGGGTAGGTATGGATGTTAATAAAGCCTCAAACCGCACGAATATGATGCTTGTAGCACAATCCATAGGTAGCATTTTTCGCTATTGAATTGTGCAACCTACTGTTTTAATGGGAGGTAGCAACACCGGCTTCCCTTTTTGATGGACAAATACAGACTACAGCTCCTACTGGTATAGACAGTTATTTCCTCTCATGCAGGCACTAAATGTACATGCTAATTGGCCATTGGTTGTCGTCTTTAGCCCGGACGCAGACGATGCGAGGTGACAAAACAGTAGCTTTCGTCGCTGCGAATTCTTTGACATTGGTTTGGTGTGTAACAGCCTTTTAGTGGAATGGACTTTCCATGGTGGGACAGAAATCTCTCAGGTTTAATTACATTATCAACATTGTGTCTGCTTCAAAGATGAACAAAATTCTTATGGAACGACATGATTATATAACAGAATTTTAATTATTGGGTGAACTGACCCTTTAAAATTGTCTTAAATTGTGTTTCTTCTTTCCAATTTAAAAAAGTGCAGACACAACTATGGCTGCGTCCGAAAGCTTAGGCAGTGACTTGTTGCCTTGATGCCTAATCAGGCAATGACTTGGCAGGCAGCGTTTGTGCACAAAGGTGAAAAGAAACTAATTTGTGAAAGACCTCTGAGGCAGCGTAACGGTTTAATGATCTACAATAAAATAAAGCAAGCTTTGGTGAAAACGAAGCGAATATTTAATTATTACAATACCAATTTCTTGAAATGGTCAAAAATTTACATTTACAGACAAACTGATTACCAACTGGAACTTTCAAATGGCATTTTTTTTTAGCTCAACTGTCATGGAATGGAACGCACAGCATTGTGGGATATCAAAGGCAGTGAAGGATACATCTATGTTGCCTTCAAACATCCATCAGATGAAGGAATCTCAGGAGACAGGAAGTGAAGCTAATATTGGATTCGAACGTGCCTTTGTAACCGGTCCTACTTGACCGGCTCATAGCAAGACTTGATCCGAGGTCTGCAGCATGGGAGGTAGGAGCACTAACTAGGGCGCTAAAGTGTTTTAGTAGTTTTGTGTTTTAGTGTTTTTTTAGTGTTTTAGTCTAAAGTAGGAGCGCTAAACTAGGGCGCAGCCATAAGTGTTGTCATAAGTACCAACTTCGGTACCAAGTCGGTACTGAAATTTAAAAAATGTGACACTTTGAGCGCTGTTCACCGAAATCACAAACACCTCTGATTGCTAATTGTGTTCATGCCTTCATCAAATATGACTGTGATTGGCTAAAATGATCAGTGCTTCAAAAACATGTTGTAAATATACATCAATGACACTCTTCCCCGAGCACTTAGACAGAAACACACGGGAGGGTTTGAAAGAAGGCGTCTATCGGCGGATCGGTCCACTGGCGCTGATAGATGGCTGCTTGTGCTTTCAAACGCTCCAATGTGTTGATCATTGTAGCCAATCAGAAACATATCCGATGAGCGTGTGAACACAATGGCCAATCAGAGGCGTTTATGATTCCGCTCAACAGCGCTCAAAGCGTCACAATTTTACAATTTCAGTACCGACTTGGTACTAAAGTTGGTACTTTTGACAACACTACTCTAGCGTCAGATGCTAAAGCACCTCTTGAGATCAGAGGTTTACACGCACAGCTCTTACTGGCCTACGTGTGTTACAATCACCCCTCTAAACCTCACTCTCATCCGGGTCAAGGCACAAAATGTAACCGGTCCTACTCGATCTGCTCTGAGAGGCATTCAAACTTCTGCATGGGAGGTGGGAGCGCTAACAAGGAGGCTAAAGACTGCAGCCTCTAGCGTCAGTCTCTAGCACGCATCTTGAGATCAAGGGAGTGAGGTTTACACTCACAACTCTAACTGGCATACGCCCGCTACATCTGATGCCTCCCAACCTTGGAAAGCATCCTCTGAAGGCAGCATTTTTCAGCTTTCGGATGCAGCCTTTAAGTAAGAAATTCGCTGGTTTCCTTAAAAACATTCCCCTGTTACAACATACATTTCCTTCCAAGACAGTAGGCTATCTGGATGTTTACGGCCATGTTGCATTTACACCTCCATTCTAATGTGTCTCCAGTGTGATGGGACAGAAGCAAATAGCCACATATTACACTGAAATTTCAACAACAACAAAATGGACAAAGTTCTAAAGGTCACACAGTAGAAACCCTGTAGCAGAGTTGAAGCCTCGAACGCAGACACCGTCCTGTGGAAGCAGAATGCTAATGTTGCTAATCCTCCTCCAGGGCTGCTAGCGCAAACGCCGGCTCACTTTTCTCATGCAAATGGGCGTGAGCGCACTAATCGCACTGGACCCGCTTGGGGACTCGCACGCTGCCAGCAAATATTAGAATTATAAAAGGGAAAAAAGGCTCACATTTGTCTAAAAATAATTAAAGATAAAGAATTCAGAAGGATGACATGTTGTTACCATGGCAACGAAGGAGTGTAGCATACTGAGAGGTGAACTTTTCAGGACACACACACACACACACACACACACACACACACACACACACAGAGAGACATATGGAAAAAGACCAGTTTGACTAGCGTATCTCCTGTGGAGTTACCTAAGGTCAGAGCTGTGGCACAGCTGTTAGCGCACATCAGCTACAAATACTCTCACACAGTTTGAATCCCATACCCACATTATCTATACAATAAAGAGGCCACATGCAGGTGGAACACATAAGGAGTTATTATCAACGAGTCTAACTGCTCTTTTCCATTTAATATACTCTACCGGTCAAAAGTTTGGTGTCAGTACAATTTTATTTTTAAAACTTTTATTCAAAAAGGACGCATTACATCAATCAAAAGTAATCAAATTTAACTCAAGCACTAAATTGGAATAAAGCATTTGCGAATAAAGCAGCGTTTCCATCATGTGTTGAAGAGAACAAAATCGTCACTTCCTGGGAAACTAGCGCAAAATCTCTTATAATAACTTCAACTTCAGAAAACACACAGAAATTAACCGTTTAACTGCACATAGCTCAGCCATGACTTGAACTCGGGTCAAAAGGTGACGATGTAACATCCAGGTAGGCCCGCCCTCACGCGATTATGACTGGTCGATTGATAAGCTTAAATCTGATTGGTTTAAAGAGTATGACTGACCCGGGTGGGAGATGAGCGCTTCCAGGAAAGTCTCAAAAATACACACGCACGCACGCACGCACGCACGGACACACACACACACACACACAAATCTAAGGCGATTCACACATGAATTATAATTTACACATTCACATTCAACGATAAACTCTAATAAATTTTAAACATTCAAAACTTTTTGTGCACAGTTTGTAAAACGTATTTTATGAATGCATAACTTTATTTTACGCAGGTGAATTTCTTTTTGTGGATTCATAATTTTTTATTTGCGCACATGAATTAGGTTTTGAGCATGTGAAATTGGCTACGCATGTGTGCATGATGACTTTTGCGTGAAATTTGAGACTTAATTCACTTCATACAAATCTGAGGAATGTACGAACCGTGACTTCTGTGTTCTGTTACACCCCTAATCTTTATACATTCAAATATCCTGTATTAGCTGCCTTTATATTTTAAAGAAGTGGTTCCGAATCCTTACAAGGGGATCATTAAACTTGAGGATTTATGAAGTGCCATTGCATAATGCCACAAAAAAAGACGTCTGATAGTCCTGCAGGGCAAGTTAGCGTATCAGAAAAGAAGAGGCTCTGAGAAGTAACTTTATGGAGATGTTAATACAGTACCATGCATTTGACATGGTCAACTTAGAATCATGCAGCATAATAAAACCTGAAATGGCAAATGAAAGTTGAAGTGATATACTGCAATGAGGGGAAAAGTCACACAGCGAGACAAAGAAACTTCCATTGATTTTATGTTGTCATGCTAGAGGATCCACCATCTGCCAGGCACAACTATGATAAAATGTCTGCTAAAGAAACAGGCAAAAAAAACCTTTACATCTCATGCTTGACTGGTCAATATCTGTTTAGTCTCCTGTGCAATTCCATTGATCAGTTGTGCTGTGTTGTACAATTCAATTTTGCTTGCAAAAGAAAATGTAAGACAACATAATGAAATCAATACAGACACACGCTAATGACTGACTTTGCCTCAAAACAGACATCTTTTGTTCGGCGTGTAAACGTGCGGTGTCACGACAATTTGACTAGTCGAACTATAGAGCACTTCAAATCCTCAGAGCTCAAACAGTTTCTCCTGTGTACGGAGCATTCGGGAGGGATCAAAAGATGCAAACAAAAGCAGGAAGATCAAAGTTAAACTCCCACCCTTCTTTTTGATCTGTACCGAAAGATGTTTGACGCACACACACAGCGTTACAAAGACGGCCTCATAAGCCTGGCACGACTGTTAAAGCCTCATTTAGCGACTTTCATAGCTTAATTACTATTCGCAGTTTGCCAGCAGGGAGGCGTCTTAATGTATAGTGCGTCCCGCTGACTGACACAGCTGTTTGAGTCACGCTCAAGAAATGTTTTAGGAAATGAAACCAGCGGGTCCACGGCAACTCTAAATTTAATCCAACCGCAGGGGTTAGTTAGCTACTTAATGTAGCTACTTAATACTCTTATGCATCTAGCACACTGCAATGCTAATAAAAAAACTTGTGTTACAAGTACAATAACACTCGCCTCCACAGGAGATAATGAGCCAATGGATGTTCCCAACGTGACCATGGGCTTACCTTTTACTGCATATTCAAATATTTTACAATTATTTACTCATCCTGATGTCGTTCTAAACATATCTGACTTTCTTCCGTGGAACACAACAGGAGAAATCGTGAATTCTGAGTCATGTTCGAATTTGTGTTTTTCACATCGAACTTAAAGGGATGGTTCACCCAAAAAATGAAAATTCTGTCAGTAATTACTCACCCTCATGTTGTTCCAACCCCGTCATCTTCGGAACAACACAGAAGCTTACGCTGTTAAACTAGTGAACTGACTCGAGGCCCACAGAGAAGGAAATTAATAGTTGAAATAAAGTCGTTATTTATGTTTGTTTTGCGCACAAAAAGTATTCTCGTCGTTTGATAAACTTAAGATTGAGCCACTGTAGTCACTTGGACTATTTTAACGATGTCTTTAATAACTTTTCGGGGAACAAGTGTCAATCCCTTAGAAGCCTATGCAGGAGTGATCCAGCTCTCAGATTTAATCAAAAATATCTTAATTTGTGTTGCGAAGATGAACGAAGGTCTTACGGGGTTGGAACAACATGAGGGAGAGTAAATACTGACAGAATTTTCATTTTTCACTATCCCTTTAATAGTCGAGTCAATTTCATTTGTATAGCGCTTTTCACAATAGGCTACACACTTTTTCAAAGCAGCTTTACAGAAAACCATGATGTTAATTCTTAAAATATCTTAATATATATTTATGCCTAATAGTTATATTTAGCTGATTAGAGATACTGATAAAGTTAGATTCGCATGTATATTTGCATTTAGATTTGCATATGCATTTATTTCGATTTTGCGACAATATAAACAATCAAGTTGAGATCTGCTTTATAGTATACAGTATATTGCTTTATGTGAGTGTACTGCAATACATCTACATGTGAATATGCAAATGAGATCTGAGAGATTTAATGGAGGAAAAGACTTAAATTCAACATGAAACTTATACTGACCCTTTCCCTTGTTTAATGCACATCTTATCCCGCACGATTGATCAGTGAACATTACTCCAAAGAAAAACAATCTTTTGTCTTTGTAATATTTAATCAAAATCAAAAACTTGCTATGGGATTTAAGGAATAATCCAACCAAAAATCAATTCTGTTATCATTTACTCACTTTACTGCCATTCCAAACTCTAAATGACTTTCTACTGTGGAAAACAAAAGAAGATATTTTGAACGTTGGGAGACAAACAACATTGGAGGCCATTGACTTTTACATGGACAAAACAACAAAAAACACTAATTCTCAACATATCTTCTTTTATGTTCTACAGAAGAAAGAAAGTAATCAGTTTTGGATTCATAAATGATGACATAATTCTATTTAATTTAAACTATTAATTTAATAACATTCTGTTATGGACACTTTTTTACAATCCAATCTTTTCATGATGGATTCAGTTGAGGTGCGAATGGCATTTCACATAGACAATTCATTTTAGCCTGTTTACCACGCAAAGCTGTCATATGGGTATCAATTCACAATTAGAAAAAATACAAAATTATTTACAATTTAATAGTCATTATGACATTATGGGTACATTTTACACTATATACACTCTATTTTTATACATTGGCATGAGCGGTTAGTGAATGTTGTAGTAATTATTATGACTGTTTAAATAATAGTTCATGGATTTATTATTTAATAATTCCATGAAAAAAATTATTTTGGTTAACACTTTACAATAAGGTTCAATTTTTTATAGTTAACCACATATGTTAACGTGAACTAACAATGAAAAATACTTCTAAAGTGTTTATTAATCTTAAATTAAGTTAAATTTAATCTTAAGTTAAATTCTATTTATACTAATACATTATTCAAATTAATAGTTGTCTCTGTTAATCTTATTTAATTGACCTAAGCTAACATGAATTAATAATAAAGAGTTTTTTTATTTTTATTATCTAACATTAACAAAGATTAATGAATACTTTAACAAATGTATTGCTCATTGTTCATTAATGTTAGTTAATGCAAGTTTATACATTTTTTAAGAAAACAAGTATTATGCATTTTAGATTTATGACAGTTTAAAATAACAGTATCACATGCTTTTCATACATTCCTTAAAAATCAAATGACGGATGGGACAGGTTTACCACACAAAGCTTTGTATAGTGTTTGTTCTTTTAGGAGTTTGATAGTTGATAGATGTTCATTGTACGCTTTCATAAGCACGGAAATTCTTCAAAACGTCTCAGTTAGTGTTAAACAAAAGAAAGCAAGTCATAAGTGATTGGAAAGACATGAAGGTGAGTAAATGATGTTACATAAATTGTGAATTCACCAGCACGAACTCTCATTATGCGAGTTGTTATGAATGCATGCTAATCTGCCTCGACTCTGAAGAGTGAGCAGACGTAATGTCACATGTGAGACGGGACTGGAGAAGTCTGGATTCGCAGTGATCCACCTCTTATATCACCATCTACAACACTTACTCATGACCCTTGAACTAAATTTGCTACAGCTGAACAGAAATGACCAGAGGCAAAAATACTTTCTCATTTCAATTCTGGCTTGCATTACTCCCTGTGTGATTTCGATCTTAAATGCGATCTATTGTTCCTACTTTGAACTGTAAGAAGACTTTTTGGTTAAGCTTGCCTTGAGGACATCGATCAAAAATAACATTACCTTAGATATAAAAATAATGAATGGGAAGGGCTGAGTTTTACAGACCCATAAAGAAGTGTTTTTCATATCTGATTTGGAAAGAACAGATATGCTAGTAAACAGGTGCTGATGGAGGTGGGGTGTGTGTGATGCAGTGACACACTGATGACTTCACTCATGAATATTAATGCAGTCAGGGTGACATTGCTGTGTAACCTTTCAGGGGTGTGTTTCCCGAACAAAAGACGTAACTCGCTGCTTAACTACTGTAGTACGATACATCGTTGAAGAAATCAACAAGCTAGTCATGACTGTTTCCCGAAAACCGTATTGTATCGCAAATTTGTCATTCAACCACGTACGTTAATGTCACGCAGGCGGTGGAGAAATAACTTCTTTTAATAAAACTGTTTGAGATCGAATTAATGCTAGATATTTAGAAATAAAATAAAGACATGATATCTGAGAACTAAATCTCATTTTTCTCAGTTATTTTCATATTCTGTAAAAAAATCTAATGACGAATGGCACGAGTAAATTGTAGACTAAATTAAAACCAGTCCTAAATTACCCCTTCAAAACCAATGCATAGAAAACATATTTTAATATCAACAAACCAAGCCCGCAGGTTTTTGCATCACTTCTCTTATCAAAATGTGCTCATTGAGCTCTTCGCTGCAGATTTGACACTCACGGGACCCCTGACAAAGGCTCATAAACTAGTCTCTATCATCTCTGGCCTGCAGCCTCATAACCTTTGATAGCCTGGAGCCGGGGCCAAGGTCATGTGTGTCTGACACCTCACATCTGACAGCCCTGTGTTGCGTTTCCCTCCTCTCTTGCTCTCATTTTTGGAAACTGGCTAAAATGCAAGAGGTCACCCTTGCAACTCTGCCATACTCCATTAACATCACCTTATCCCAACAAATCAAGCTCTGATTGTCCTGCGTTCTGAGACAAGCGGCCAGAATTAGCATTTGAAAGCCCAATCAAAAGCCAAGTACTTAAAGAATACTTAATTATGTAGATAATCAATACCCCCGCACCCCCACCCTGTGAACCCATGACATTTCCAATAAAGAGCACGCATAAGAAATGACAGTCAAATGCTTTCTCCTGTTCTCCAAACAAATCTCTCTGCAGTCACGGCTTATTGGTGTCCAAAAAAAAAAACAAAAAAAAAAAAAACAGGCAGAGGTTCAGCTCACAGGTTTATAGCACAGAGGGACATTTGCTCATTTGAAAAAAACTGATGTACAAACTGCGGCTAAATATACAGTTATTTCTCTTATTTTCTTTTCTTTTCTTTTCTGGTTTAGTTTTCTTTTAAAAATAATAATAGTTTATATTCTTATGATGGATTTTCATATATTAAGTTGGTCTGGGACATGGGTAAAATAATCAAATCTATCCAAAAAGAGCATATGAAAAGTTACATAATATAACATAATATAAATGCTGAAGTAATGATAAAAAGTTTCCAATTCAATTTGAATATAAAAAATATTATATTAAAAAAAGGACGTTTCGCAGTGGACTTGATGAACGTATTTACTACCTCATGCCTGCCAATACCCCTTACAGCACACTGGTGCAGTATATGGACCACTATGCAGTATCTCTGCCCTTTTGTTGAGTGGCTCATCCTTTACTGTGGGCTTTGCGGATGAGGAGTCCCACAAGGCCACAGTTTCCTCTCAGCCAGAGCCAGCTCATGTCAGCCCTGCCGAGCCTGAGCTTCTTCACGTCAGGCCTGCCGAGCCTGAGCTTCTTCACGTCAGCCCTGCCGAGCCTGAGCTTCTTCACATCAGCCCTGTCGAGTCTGAGCTTCTTCACGTCAGTCCTGCCGAGCCTGAGCTTCTTCACGTCAGTCCTGCCGAGCCTGAGTTTCTTCACGTCAGTCCTGCCGAGCCTGAGCTTCTTCACGTGAGTCCTGCCGAGCCTGAGCTTCTTCATGTCAGCCCTGCCGAGCCTGAGTTTCTTCAAGTCAGCCCTGCCGAGCCTGAGTTTCTTCAAGTCAGTCCTGTCGAGCCTGAGCTCCACGTCAGTCCTGCCGAGCCTGAGTTTCTTCACGTCAGCCCTGCCGAGCCTGAGTTTCTTCATGTCAGCCCTGCCGAGCCTGACCTTCTTCACGTCAGCCCTGCCGAGCCTGAGCTTCACGTCAGTCCTGCCGAGCCTGAGTTTCTTCACGTCAGTCCTGCTGAGCCTGAGTTTCTTCACGTCAGCCCTGCCGAGCCTGAGTTTCTTCACGTCAGCCCTGCCGAGCCTGAGTTTCTTCACGTCAGTCCTGTCGAGCCTGAGCTTCACGTCAGCCCTGCCGAGCCTGAGCTTCTTCACGTCAGCAATGCCGAGCCTGAGCTTCACGTCAGCCCTGCCGAGCCTGAGCTTCACGTCAGCCCTGCCGAGCCTGAGTTTCTTCACGTCAGTCCTGTCGAGCCTGAGCTCCACGTCAGCCCTGCCGAGCCTGAGTTTCTTCAGGTCAGCCCTGCCGAGCCTGAGCTTCACGTCGGCCCTGCCGAGCCTGAGTTTCTTCACGTCGGCCCTGCCGAGCCTGAGCTTCACGTCGGCCCTGCCGAGCCTGAGTTTCTTCACGTCGGCCCTGCCGAGCCTGAGCTTCTTCACGTCAGCCCTGCCGAGCCTGAGTTTCTTCATGTCACCCCTGCCAAGCCTGAGACTGTTCCCGCTATGTCTGCGGTGCCTGTGTCTTCATTTGAGTTGGCCGCCACCACACCAGAGTCTCTTCCTAAGATGGCCATCGCCGCGCCACCTGAGCCCTCACTGACTGCAACACTGGCCATTATGGCCACAGCCATATGGTGTGTGTTGGCGGTACACACGTGTCTGTTCCTAAGCCGGTGTCTATTCCTCAGTCAATGATAGACAGTGGCGTAGCGGACGGGCCCACAGGGCACGCGGTGCGGGGGGTGGGGGGGGGGGGGTGGGGCATTGGGGGCCTGCTTGTTGGAGGGCCCCGCGAAAAGGTTCAGTTCCCGTGCCAGTTTGTGCTGATAGATGATGATCAGAAGATGATCAGCATCAGCTGACCTAATAAATTATTAGCTATTACTTTAATTATTAAATTAATAGGCTATTAGTTACAATTCAATTTCCCCGCAATCATTTTATAGCCGACGAGCTGCGAGGAAAATATAAGATTATAGTTACATTAGCTTACTCCTCATTTCAAAAACAACTTGTTTAAAACAAAAAAAGTTCTCTTCTAATTTTTTCACTACTTATGGGCCACAAGAGAAATATTAAGTAAATAAATGAAGACAGTTATATACCGTTATCAGCACGTTAAAGTAGATTCAGCTCTCACCGTCTCGGAGAGAATATGAACCGTTAATGCAGCGTCAGATGTTTTTACTTTCACTTTTTGTAGTGAATAATTGACTGGGGTTTCAGACTTCTCTGACTTCTCCACTGACTCGCCTTCATGGTTTAAAATGTAAACATTTCCAATATTGTGCAAAAAATTCCCTTTTTTGTTCACAATTGCTCACAAAATGATAGACAGATTTAGATTTTGCACGCGTCATTACTCGTGATAAAATTGAGTAAATGGTTAAATAAACGAGAGCTAAATAAACAAGTGCGCTTTCGGTTCGCAGGGTGGCCCTGTGGATTTGCGTTACGCCACTGATGATATAATGCATCTCTGAGGTGAATTTACCCTTCAAATGACTCTTTATGGCACACTTTAGGCGTAAGACATGTGATTAGCATGACAGGTGTTTACCTGTAGATAACCAAACCAGATGTGTATCTGGTCAGTGGGAAGCTGCCCCGCATGCTGTTTTTTTGTGATAGCAAAGAAAGACACCATGAGAAGTTTAAGAGGAGGGTTTTGGCTCCTGAAGCCAGTAGAGTCAGAGGAGTCTCAGGTAAACCTGATGACACAGCTGCTGTATGACAGAGCTCTGCTGGTGGCTTTAAAACACCGAATTATGAAAAGGGAATATGGGAGAGATAAAAAGAAAGCATGCGATTAGAGGAAGAGAGCGATGCTACAGCGGATCAGTAATGACCCGATAGACCCGTTAATACTCATTCAGGCAGAGATGACTCGTGTAAATCAGACTGCATGAGGAGAAACAAAGAGACGAGATTAACCAGTTCCCACAGATAAGACATGACTCATTCATGTTCTGCTCAACCGTTTGAACTAGTTTAAAAAGAAATATACTTGTGTGTGATTTAAGGGGGTATTTCTATAAAAGGTTTATTCAGAGTTTCAGTAATATGTTCTCCGGTACTTTCTTGCATACCCCAAACTTTTATATGGTAGTGTATATTTTCTATTTTATCCTATTTTAAATGTACTGCATATTAGGAATTTATATATATATATATATATATATATATATATATATATATATATATATACATATATATATATATCATCAGAGCTTTATTAAGGACACATATGGTCCAAAACACAAACAATAACAGACAAAAAAACAACAACAAAAAAACCCACAATATCACAATATTCAAAGAGGGGAAGCTGTATGAATGAATGAATGAACAAACGATCTAAAAAAAAGATATTAAACTCGACGGAGGAAATGTGGGAATTAGTTTAAACTGAAACAAGGAATGTGGTGTATAATTGTGTGAAATGTATGATGAAAATTGGCCAGCAATTTCGCCAAGCAAATACCAAGAAATAGGTTGCAGCAGTTTGTCTTTCGACTACACTTGCACAATCCACGATGGGACTGAGCTCGAACAGCTTCAGCGTCAGCGACTTTTTATAGTACAAAATCGCTGTCAATCAAAAGGAGATGCAGTCTTTAGACAGACCCTCCAATCATCACGCAGAAGCCCGGAGTCCAGGCGATACATAATCACATGTATGGGACATAATCACAGCATTTATCCAATGACTGTCTGGTTTCGAAGCACTGACAAAAACTGTCAATATAATGTTAACACAATTCTACATATTTGACCATTAATTTTTAGACATTATAGGGGAAGCCGAGCTTCCCTTGGAGTCTTAAAAAAATCCCCACTGATATATATATATATACAAATATATATATACAAATATTCCAAAACTTATTGTCCGGACCTCCATCTGAAAGGAAATATAGACACCGGACCTCTTAGACTCTTAATTGAATCCCTCTGCTCTAGAGACCACTTCCAGGTTTAGTCTCAAGAACATTCCCCCTGGAGGACCCTGAGGTGCTCAAGGGCAACACTGTGATCGCTATCAGTAGAAGGTTGATTGTCCCATGTGGGATTTTAACCTTTATAGACCCCATGAAATCAATAGGTTTTTGTGGCATTCAGTCCATGTCAATTAGATCTGAGCCATCTATATGTAAGTATACTCCTAAAAGTTGACAAAAATAAATCATCTTGTTAACAAGGGTGAATTTTTGACCAATAAAATGCTATGTCCCCACCCACTAAATTATAAATACGACTGTCATAGAAATCATGGGTCTGTTGCGCCTCTTTGTTGGGCACTAAAATCTATACGCTACTTAAAAACAGACAACATACACTCAAAAAAATGGTGTTGTGGCACTGTTCTTTTTACACAAATATTTTTTGTTAAAATAACACATATATATTTATTTTACCACCAAAACACTATTGTATTGCGTTTCATTAACTTAACTTAACCTGTATAATGTTCCACCATACTTAATTATCATTTGTTAAAATAATGTAAAGGGTTTAATTTCGCGATAAAAAACAAAACAAAAAAAAAGGGATGTGACGAAGAAGGTGGTAAGGTGGTGTCAGAGCTAGAAGTATCAGCCAGGTAAGAAAATATAAAGTTAATCTAAAGGCAAAGTCTTTAATTTCTGTTAGTATTTCGGAAAGTCTTCTGGGATGCTTTTAAGATATTGCACTGAAACATTTTTATTTTGGCTGCTTGTTCAAATTGCTTCATTAAAATTAGCTTAAGCAACACAATTGCTATACATTTTGTACAAACTTAATTTGATTGTGTTCAATCTGCTTGAATATATGTACAATTTAAATTGACTTAATCCGTTTGTGTAAGATTACATGAATGATTTGTGTTGCATTAACCTGAAACTGGGCGGTGCTTGTTAGTTCCCAGCATGCTTTGCATATAGCTGAATTACGAGATTAAGTGTTATTTTATGTGTTTTTGTGAGAAAATGAGAAAAGGGGAAGACTTGATAATTTGTAATTGTGTTTAATGTTCAATTACATTAGAATTATTAGAACACTGTAATTTAAATGGTTCTAATAATTCCAATGTAATTGTACACTTTTTATTCAGTTCAGTTTTAAATAAACTTAAGCATGTTAACTATACTTAACAGGTTTAAGTTACAGGGAACCAATTCCATTGATTTGGTTAGACATTACTATTTCACAAATTCTTTCTCATTCAGTTGTGTTGTCACAACACAAGGAGCTTACATAGATTCAAAAAATTCCATTCATGTTAATAAAAAATAATTTGCTTGTGTGGAACCACTGTCCACAATTGAATTAAGTTAGTTTAAGAATAATTTTTTTGAGTGTATGATTTTTCAACTTCCTGTTTCAAAATGAAATACACTATTACTGAAAATAAAACTCATAGTGAAAGTATTTCAGAGAGTCTTTAACATCTCAGCTGCACCAGCAAATTTCAGCATGTTCAATGCAATAACAACATTAAGGCCCCGATAAACATCAAACTAATGTGACTTAATTTTGAACAAAATCGCTCCAAAACGATGAACGTTTTGCGTTTGTTTCAGCTTGCCAAAGCAAACTTTCTAGAAAGGTTTGCTCCCGCTGGTAAACACTACGTGTACCTAAGTGGGTGTGGCTATGAAGCTACGCCTTCTTTGACTTGGAAAACTTCTTCCCTGTAATTCGTCAATTTCTTCTGTACATTCGAGGTCAGACTGGAGAAGCACTTTATAGTAAATTCTAATTGAAAGAAACACTGACATTGTTTTGTCATGTTTAATATTGCAAAGCTGCTGCTTTAAAGCAATCTACTGTATGTAGAGCTATATAAAATAAACATGATGTGACTTGACTGGAGAGCCGGATTGTAGAGCTTGTGCAAATATGTCTATATGTCTATATCGCTTTTTATAAAGTATGTCACTTTATAAAAAGGCACTTAAAACGGCCAGGGCTGAGCACCTCAGCAAATTAATAGAAAACAACCGAAATAATCCAAGGTTTTTATTTAATACCGTGGCTAGACTAACAAATAAACAGACGTCGTCTGAACAAAATACCTCGTTACAGTTTAGTAGTAATGATTTCATGAACTTCTTCACCGAGAAAATTGAAAGCATCAGAATCAAAATCGTAAACGTTCAATCTTTGCTCGCGCCTTATAATTCGGCCGCAATTATCACCCCGCAAGAACAATTACAATGCTTTACAACCATAGAACAAAAAGAGTTAAATAAACTTATCACTTCATCTAAAACAACAACATGTTTATTAGATCCTATACCAACTGAACTACTGAAAGAAGTGTTACCTATAGTGGAAGAGCCTCTTCTCAATATTATTAACTCATCTTTATCTTTAGGTCATGTTCCAAGAACGTTCAAGCTGGCAGTTATAAAACCTCTTATTAAGAAACCACAATTAGATCCAAATAACCTAGCAAATTACAGACCCATTTCGAATCTTCCATTTATGTCAAAAATATTAGAAAAAGTTGTGTCCGCTCAACTCGGCTCTTTCTTGCAAGAAAACGACATCTATGAAAAGTTTCAGTCTGGATTCAGGCCACATCATAGCACTGAAACTGCGCTTGTTAGAATCACAAATGATTTACTTTTAGCTTCGGACCAAGGCTGTATCTCAGTACTAGTTTTACTTGATCTTAGTGCTGCGTTCGATACTATAGATCACACAATACTCTTAGATCGACTACAAAATTACACTGGTGTTCAAGGACAAGCATTAAGCTGGTTCAGGTCATACTTATCTGACCACTACCATTTCGTCTACTTAAATGGAGAAAAATCGATTATAACTTCGGCAAACTATGGAGTGCCGCAGGGATCTGTGTTAGGCCCTTTATTATTCTCAATATATATGCTGCCACTTGGTAATATTCTAAGGAAACATGGAATTAGTTTCCATTGTTATGCTGATGACACTCAAATGTATATTTCATCACGGCCAGATGAATACGCTAAATTATCCAAATTGACAGATTGTGTTAAAGATATAAAAGATTGGATGACGCGTAATTTTATTTTATTAAATCCAGACAAGACAGAGGTAATACTTATCGGTTCTAAAAACCGTCCACAAAACCTTTCACAGCACGACTTTAACATAGTAGGATGCCCTGTTACTTTATCCGCTACAGTAAAAGACCTGGGTGTTACATTAGACTGCAACCTGTCTTTTGAAAAGCATATTTCATATGTTACAAAAACTGCCTTTTTCCACCTTAGAAACATTGCTAAGCTACGAAAGTTGCTATCAGTCGCTGATGCAGAAAAGTTAGTTCATGCATTCATGACCTTGAGACTAGATTACTGTAATGCTTTATTAGCTGGTTGTCCTGCATCTTCAATAAACAAGCTACAGTTAGTCCAAAATGCTGCCGCTAGAGTTCTTACTAGATCAAGAAAATATGATCATATAACACCGATTTTATCATCACTTCATTGGTTACCTATAAAGTTCCGTATTAAATACAAGGTATTGCTTTTGACTTATAAAGCTCTAAATGGTTTAGCTCCAGTCTATTTAACGGATCTTCTATCGCCTTACAATCCATCGCGCTCTTTAAGATCACTAAATTCGAGACTTCTGGTCATTCCTAGGATATCCAGATCCACCAAAGGAGGCAGAGCATTTTCACATTTAGCTCCGAAGCACTGGAATAGCCTTCCTGATATTGTTCGTAGCTCAAACTCGCTCTCCCAATTTAAAACTAGACTGAAGACGCATCTATTTAGCCAGGCATTCATATAAATTTTTTATCTTACAGTTACTGTAAATTCGGCCTCTAGTTCATAAACGCCAGAGGAGAACTGGCCCCCGACTGAGCCTGGGTTCTCCCAAGGTTTTTTTTTTTCTCCATTGGGTCATCTGATGGGGTGTTAGGACACCATTAGGTCACTGGATGGAGTTTTTCGGTTCCTTGCCACTGTTGCCTTTGGCTTGCTCAGTTGGGGATATTCAAATTAATTAACAAATCATACCATTGATCAGCTCTGCCAAACTTGGATGTCTTTTTTCCAGTAATAAACAAACATTGTTAAGTTGTTTTGATTGATACTGTGAAGCAGCTTTGATACAATCTGTATTGTGAAAAGCGCTATATAAATATATTTGACTTGACTTGACTTATGATCAGATGCTTTCTTAACTGCTGTTTTTTCACCGCTGTTATTTTTGTTGTGTTTACTTTGTAATTGAGAGGAAAGCGCGCAGCATATATTTATATATTCATCTAAAAGCCACTCTCAGCAGTGTGTGCGGGGTCGGGATAATTGCTAATAGTAAATAACTGAAAAGGTATTTTATACTTTTTACCCCTAAGCAAAGAATGAAAAAGAACGTCGCCGTGAGTATATCAGTGACTTTATGGAAAGTGTCTAACTTGAGATCAATAACTAACATTTAGAAGGGGATTTGTATGTTCTCAAAAGTTGCATTATAAGAACTCCATGTGAAAGTTTCATATAAAAAACTCTTACATGGGCCTCTGGCCTGGTAAACATCAATTCCTTCTTCTCTATATATAAAAAATAATGTTATGTTTTTTTCAACAGACAGCGGCCAGTCTAGACAAGGTCAAGACTTTGACAAATGACCTCAATTACACCCACATCTCCCTCCTGACTAACACCAGCGAAGCTCCAGAAAGCCTGTCCACGGCCATCAGTTAATCTCTAACACACACAAACAGAACAGAACAACTGACAGGACGAGATCACACACATTCACACTAGTTCCCCAGCTCCCAATGTTGTCTCCACTGACTTTGAAGTAGCAACCGAGTCAGTGGAGGTAAACAAACGAGCACGGAGGATGTTTCTGCGGTGGTTTTATCAAATCAAATCCTTCTGCTGCCGAAAGACAGCGAAGAGCGAGAGGCTCCTGGGATGAGAGTAGGAACTGCCAAATACTAGCTAGCTTCGAAATGAGATTATTTCTGGAGGAAATAGGTGCAGAACAAACGCAAGCACTTTGGCGGCACACACACGTGCCTGCCTGAGAGGAAAATATAGTTGAAGGCTTTCGAGTGCCAAAGATATACAGAAACAAAAAGTCGGAAGCACCTTTGAGAGGGAATATGACATCATGAGGTGATTTGAGTTTGTTAGAAAACCTCCACAGATATCAGAAGGACATGTTTATGACAAAGAAACTGACACAAGAAATAGAGATGGATGACTTTCATCCTTCCACAAAACACATAGACTTGTACAACAGGGAAGGAGAAAGGGCTGCACGATATGTATATGTATATATATATATATATATATATATATATATATATATGATGGGTTGTCGTCAAATGACATGTTTAATTAAATCATAGTCAATTTGGCAAACACTAAGCCACATCACGATATCGGTTCTTGCTGCATGTATTCAGCATTCAACATATGTTACCGAAATAAAACCGATATCATGATATGGCTTAGTGTGTTATTTGACGACAACTCATCAAAATAAATAAAAATTAAGATAAAGATTAAAACATTTATTTTATTACAATTTTTTTATTTATTTTACAATACAATAGTATTATCACAATATATTTCATATTTTATTAAATTTAATAATAATCACAATACAATCATAATTATTATTATTTTATGTTGAATTGGTCAATAACAGTGTAAATGTGGCCTATGAAAACTCAAGTGGAAAATATATATATATATTTTAAAAAAACTCAGTTTGGTTTGAGTTGGTTCTTGTAAGCCCATGTATGAACACCCAAATTGTTCAAGTTTTTCCCAAATCGTTTAACCTAAAAAGGATTTTACCCTTTTAAAAAGCCTTTTTGTTTTCTAAGCAGATGCACTCCCAACAAAATCACAAAATCTTTCCGAATATAGCTATTCAAGTTATCTGGTGATGCTTCCTGTATTTTTTCATATCACAATATATATTGCAGACGAACAAAATCACAATGTCAGTTTTTTTCAATATTGTTCAGCCTAAAAGGAGACTCGCACACCTCTCACACTTACAGGACGGACCCCAACTGACTTCCAAAGATGCTCTCATATTACAGGGGACTCTTTGTGACTGGCAGAGTCAAATCGTTTCCATGGCAATACATGCAGCAAGAACCAATTGCCTCCACTTCAAAGGCTGAACCACTTAAAAGTGCTGCAGCCAGAGAGGGGGAGAAATACAGAAAGTGAGAGAACACCTTATCTCCTCTCCTGATGGCAAAACCCTTTACCAAGCATTACTCTCACTGCCGCTTCCAGTGCAGAAAACGCCCAGCTCATCAGCCCAAACACAAAGCCTGCGCAGACTTTACCTCTCGCCCACAGGATACACTCTCTCCCCCTGATACCTTTGTAGGGGATTTAAACTCTGGTCATCATGATACTATTCAGAACTATAACAAGAAATATGTCTTATAAAAACTCTAGCAAAAGGCTTGAGATCATATGTGGTAATGTAAGGCCAGAAACATACTTTACGCCAGTGGTCACTAATCTTTTCAAGCCCAAGATCTCTGACCTCGGCCTTGATGAAAGGCAAGATCTACCTATAAAAGCAAATTGGCCAATTACAATACTGCCGTTTTCTTCTTCTTTAAGCAAATTTATTTGTTGTTAATTTGCTCTATAATAGTCCAATCTGAAAAAAAAAACTGTAGCCATTTGAAATTAGTCAATCACTGCATTTTAATCACAATCCAAACAAAGATGCTACACACATGTAGCATGTTGTTTTTTTTTATTTAAATAAGATTGCATGATTTCAAGACTTAGACCAAACACAGAATGGTCTGACTTTAGCTTTGTGAAATTGTTACATAAGACACACCTGCATAAAACAAAAACAGACAGACAATGAAAATGCATATTGACTCTCTGACAGAAGGTGGTGCTCATGGAAAAGAAGCGTTTCTTTGTGTACCGCTGTAAAAAAGCAGCTGCACTTATAAGGAGGTAAGAGGAAAAGAAAATCTCCTTCAGAGATACATTCATATAAATCCCTACCCCAATTCAACATTTATATTTTTCTTCCTATATTTCGAGCATCACAAACAGTGATCTTGCTGTCTGGTATTTTCTCTTCTGCGCGTCTGCACTCTCTTTGTGTCCGTCTCTTTGTCCCATCTCTGGCCTATGTTAACGTCCTGTTAACAGACTTTATAATATTTTCACACAAATGCTATTTCGGGAAACGATTGCAATGCAGTTTGTGTGCAAGTCTGGAATAGAGAGCATCCAAAGTGAAACTAAAAACCGCCTAGTTGCCGATTGTGTTTTTGCAGCACAAACTGTCCGTTTCCGATTTATGGCCGGTCGACCGTTGCATCTCTTGAAAAAAGGTTGAACCACAACAAAGCGATCGACGCATTGGCGACCACTGCTTTAAGCAAATACGCAAACACATTAAGTGCATACCTACACTCTTGCAGTAACCAACCTGTATACTGAAGGGGGCGATAGAGCAGGGCTGGACATGATTGGTGGAATGGGCCAAAAGTGCCACCAAAATGAACAAAAAATACCCCAAATTCAAGATAAGGTGGAAAAAAGGCCCCTGCACAGTTAAGCTATATATGTATGTAGGGAAGATACATCATCTTGATGCACTGGGACGCATCATCAGTGATGTTTCCTGGGGTCATCGGGTGTTTCGTGTCTTTCAACATCAGACACCCTCTCCAGGTGACCCGGCTGTTGTTGGTCAGGTCCCAACCTGCACCCCAGTAGCAACTCCTCATGGATCAACCTTCTTGATCGAAAGCCACCTAGTGGCATTTTCTGCAGCTGCACATATGGATTTGATGGCTGTTCTCTGTGCCACCCTCGTAATCATGAGCCAGCTGAAGACTTTGCCAAGTGATCGCCCTGCGAAGCCCCTATACAACCAACCTCTATGGGCTCACAGTATGGCTTACAGCCTTTGCTCTGGCAAGACATGTGCCTCTTCCATCCTTCCAAGTTTCTCTAGGGCTTACAGAATCCACCTGTTCCCTGTGACAGACATTGTTGTAATTGTCAAGTCATCTATGAATGCTCTTATTGGGGACTGTCATACACCAGACTTAGTCAAGGGGCCCCTGCACTCTATCTCGAATGATTTGACCACCATATTCATAGCAAGAGCAAACATAACCAACAAAATGGTCCAACCTGTTATTAGTCCTTTCTCAAGACTGTGCCAGCTTGGTTTTTCTGACCCAAATGTGACCCTCACCCTAAATTTGCTGTAATAATCGAAGATCAAGGCAACTCAACCAGCCTATGTGGTACTGACCCATAAGCATTTGCCAAGTTCGACCACAGAACAACTAGGTCGCCTCTGTTTTCAAAGGCTTCTCTGATGAACTGTGTAACTACTCTGGTATCCTCCAGACACCCTGAAAATCCTGAAACCCCCCTTTTCTGCACTTAAGGTTTAAAGTAGCTGTTCTTGAGGAGAAAGGAGGAAACAATGCCGAAAAACAACTTTCCTTCAATGCTACATCAACAGTAAGATTGCCTGGAATTGGTTGAGATCCATTGAGGCTTTGTGAATCCAAACTCCCTCAGCACACCTTCACTTGTCCGCTACTCTTCCCCTATGTCAAATTACCCTCAAGATCTTCCTCAGGTTTTGGCGAAGCTTGGGGAAATGCTTATAAACGATGTATGATACTCCACTCGGGCCTGGAGCAGAGGCTGAGCACAGCTTGATGACCTCCTCAACCTCCTTTAAAACGTGGCTCTCTTAGATCAAACTCTGTTGTTGGGGGTGCTGGACTACTGAGAACATTATTGGGTTCAAGCTCTTGCTCCCTCATTGCATCGCTCAGAGTCTCATGGAGAAAACGATCTACCTCCTTCTTTGGACACGAGGCGGCCACTTATGAAAGATCTTGAGGGAAAGGCTTATGACCCTCCGAAGAGCAGGGCGGCACAGGAGAAGGGAAGGAGAGAGAGCCAAGCAGCGCGTTGCATTTATCAAAAACCCTTTCGGTTTTTCCAAACAGCTGCTTGGAGACAAACGGCTGCTGTTTGGAAAATCCTCAAGATCTCCCATAAGTTGGCTATTGTTGGCTTTCTCAATCTGGCCAAACCTCTCAGAGGCAGAACTGATGATTATGTCCATCATGTTTTTAAGTCGGCTGTCCACATCAACTTTATCCACTGTACTACTACTCTTCAAGTCTCGGGAGGCTCAAGTGCATGGAGGGACTTGGCTCTGTGGGGTGATTCCTGGCCAGGCTCCTCCTGTCTCCTGGGAGTATTTTTCATTGGGCTTGTCCGTAGCATGCTAGGTTGAGGTAACTATATCTATTACGGCTGTTGTGCTTAAAGTAAAATGTGAAAATGAATGAAAGGTTTTGATTAGTGCATTACATTTAAGATCTGCTCACACGTTGCATTAGATTTCCCTTTACATGTTTTTTTTTTCAGTGTTGAGCATTATAACCAATCACACACACTTCTGTTTAGATCAGAGTCATTTAGATTAGATGAAAAAAATGGCAGTTTTTTCAAGTGCACACACTCACTGACTGAATTCTGCACTCTCGCAAATTCTCTTATCATATACTTCCAAGTGTGGTGACACTTTATAATAACTGCACGCTATTAATCATTAGTAAAGCATTAGTAAACAGTCAATTCATCATTTATAAAGCATTAATAGACATTAATAAGCAGTTTATAAATACAGCTATAAAAGTTTTTTTCTTGATTTATAAGCATATCTATAATGTGTTTAATAATTGTATTTTCATACTTTGTTAATGATTAATTAATATTTTTTCTAAATTAAGTATAGCATTATTTACAAACCAGTTATTTAAGGGTTGTCAGTGATTCATAAGATCACTTAGAAAGTGTAAGTAAATGGAGTAAATGCAGGTAGTTATAAAGCGTTTAGTAGTGGTCAGTTAACTATTTTTGTGAGCTAAAGTGAGGACTATTCATGCCTTGTAAAGCATTTATAAAGGAGATTTAAAGGCTGTTAAATATTTCTATGTTCTGTATCACTGTTTGTTTCATTTTTATGTTTAGAAGATAACTGAGTATTTAAATCTCCTTTATACATGCTTTACAAGGCATGAATAGTCCTCACTTTAGCTCACAAAAATAGTTAACTGACCACTACTAAATGCTTTATAACTACCTGAATTAACCCTGAATTACAGTATAAATACATGTTAATGAAGCATTTATTAACACACTAACTATTACTATATGTCTGAATAATAAGATGTATGAATGTACACTTACAATTTCTAAGTAATCGTCTGAACCACTGACAACTCTTAAATAACTGGTTTATAAATAATGCAATACTTCATTTAGAAATGATAAATTGATCATTAATAAAGTATGAAAATACAATTATTAAACATTATAGATATGCTTTTAAATCAAGAATAAAGCATTTATAGCTGTATTTATAAACTGCTTATTAATGTCTAATAATGCTTTATAAATGATGAATTAACTGTTTACTAATGCTTAACTAATGATTAATAGCCTGCAGTCAGGTAGATACGGTGTAAGAGATTCATTTTGTGGTTTAGACAACTTTAGTAATTGTAACTGGAGTTTTTGTAAGAGTGCATAACCGCTTCAGTGATAGAGAACATTTGCTTTTTTTCTGTATATAATTCATTCCCAGTTTGAATAAACATTTTATTTTTCATGCAACTAAAATAACCAATGTAAAGTCCTGATTTTAAAACACCTAAAAAGCAATTAACTAATTCATGTATGGTTCGGTTCGTATTGCTATTTCTTGTGAATGTGTGAGACTTCAGATTGATTTGCTGTTTTGGGTCAATAACTAGAAGATTACCAAAGCGCAGTAAATGGTAAACCTATTTGTGCTAAAAACCAGTGTGTTTATGATTACATGCCAATTTGCAGAATCAAGTATCTAAAATAACTGTAAGCGTCAAACTCCAGAAGTCTCGCACATTCAAGTTATGATGGCCCGTTCTTACGTTAAAAACAAGTTTGATAAATATGTAGACTTTGACTAAATTTCTCAGCAGAATTCTCTTCAAACTATTTACTTCAAAGTACAGTATTTGAACTAAAATGAACGGTTACCGAAAGTTAGGAATATAATCAATATAGCGATGTCACCCTGTGGTGACACTGAGAATCCAACATGTATTGTAACTGCACTGTTTTATAAATTGCAGTCTGAAGCATTTCAGAGTGCAATGATGCACAAAACCAATCAATGAAGCCATAAGCACCTATTTTTTTACATAGCAATATGGGCCATAATAAAACCCAAAATCAACCTTACCGCAAACAGCTTGAGGTCATGTACACTGCATAATCATCATTATTACTGGGGGTTTTAACTTGTAATCATAGTGTGAGTTTGGTTTGCTTTAAAGGGTGTTTTGATAAGTTCTCACTCATTCAAATGAACCACTCTGCTCCTAAAAAAAGGTGTGCAATGTCTTGTCTGTGAGAGACTGATGGAAAATGCTGAATTTCTGTATTGATTATTGTAAATGAAAATAATATTTAGGTAAAGACCATCATATATTTGTGAACAAAATCTGATGTAAAATATGGAAGCATATGGGTAGCAATATTCAATTTGAAATATAATATGCAAAATGACAATGCAATATGTAAAATGGCAATGCATTTCTGTATTTAAGTTTACATTTTCCATTACATTTGTGCAACGTTTGGTGCAAAATGAAAATTATACTTAAATTATATAATTTACATTTGCCATTTCATACACTAGTTTTAATATGTAAATTGAATACGCTTTATAACGCTTTATAAGTTGCTAAATTAAAATGAAAATGTATTACAGAAATGATTAGATATGTTTAATATGTTCAAGTAAAAACTGTAGCAAAATGATCATTTAAATTATTTTTCTTAATTGCATTTACACTCACAGTCACTTGCGATTGCATTTTCATTAAATGTCCCGCAATGAATGTAGCAAAATTCAATGTGCAAATTGAGAATGCATTCCGAGCCGATAACGTCCCCGCCCCATCCCGCCCGTCAATCACTGCGTGAAGCTGGCCCCGCCCCCGCCCGTCAACCACTGCGTGAAGTTGGCCCCGCCCCCTCCCGCCAATCACTGCGTGAAGTTGGCCCCGCCGCCTCCCGCCAATCACTGCGTGAAGTTGGCCCGCCCCCTCCCCTCCCGCCTTGTCAATCACTGTGTGAAGTTGTCCCCGCCCCCTCCCGCCCTGTCAATCACTGCGTGAAGTTGGCCCCGCCCTCTCCCGCCCTGTTAATCACTGCGTGAAGTTGGCCCCGCCCAATGCTAAACGTCAGCAAAATAGGCTCAATCGTTTTTACTTTGTTTGTGATGGTTTGTGTTGTAAATTTTTTTGTTTGTACTGCTTCAGTTTTTTACATATTAAAATAATATTGATTGGTCATTCTGAGGTCACTCAGCCCCTCACATGCTCCAAATTCACGCAAAATAGTCTCGTTTGTTTGTGCTGTTTTGTGCCGCTAAAAATGTGCGTGTGCTGCTTTGTTTTTTAAAATATTAGACACTGAATTATAGACAATGAATTCACCAGCCCCCGACCTGCTCCACATTCACCCAAAAAAGGCTAGTCTTCTATGAATTTGACCCGTCAGATCCCGTGACCCTACTGTACCTATAGATTTATCAATATCTGATCAATATGCTTCATAAAATAGAAATGGGAGATGGTCATAAATCACATGAGTCACTTAATTGAACATTGCAGTCAATTATGAAGAAATAAAGAGCGGTCACTATTTTCGGTAGCTATGAATTTGACCCGTCATTTTCTGTAATCTCAGAGTAATAGGCCAATGCATTTGTAAGGAAAAACTGTATGATCTCCAACATTATTGGGTAATTATAGTTAGTAATATTTCATTAGGGTACTTGTGTACTTCATCCATCACTGTAAATTGCACATTATATGTGATTTGAGATGCCACAAATGTCCATTAATTAAGAAGCTTACATTACTGAACCACATGACACATGCAGAATAACTGTGAATAAAGACATGTAAAGGAATAGACGAGGTGGAACAGAGAGAAAAAGAGACAGAAATAAGGAAAAGTGCAAAATGGGCCCGAACATGCTGCAAAAATCCATCAGAATTATAACTCAATATTCTCTTTAATAACTCACTGAAACAGATAACAAAAAAGTGTCTTTTTCATAAAGAGAAGAGCCAGTGAATCAATACCCATATAAAAGCGTGTTAGAGTCTCCACAGCAGAGAGATGCGCTATATTTCACCGGCCTCCCCTCGCCGTGCCTCCGGCGGGCCGTCCAGCAGTGATAAAGGGCCTCCAAATCTCATTTTTAATGTCCTTCTCCAGCATGAAGGGCAACTGACCAGACAAAAGGGCCGAGCTGTTGCGTTCAGCATGAGGATATTGAAAAACGGAAATGCCGTCTGATACCAGAGAGTGTGTGGATTTGAAAAACAAGAAAGTCTGAATTAAAATTCAAGGCTCTCCATTTGAGATAACAACAATCTAACGCGAGCTACTCCTTCAAATGGACTAAATTATGATTTAATATAGTAGATTGTGCTCTAATGGACTAAATTATGATACAATAGACTGAGTTTATGAATCCTCTTCCACTGTTACTGATAATTTTGTCTCGCTGTTGCTACACTTGTGATAGTTACAATGAACTTAGTTTTATACCTTATTCCTGATGAGTTTACCGCGTTTTGAATTATGGGCGGCACTTCCGGTTTGGGGAACTTCCATTCAAAAAGACTGAAACGAATAATTTCAAATCATAAGGTTGCCCTACAAATAAAGCTTATCCGTCAGTTTGACTCAATGAGCTTTCAGTTTTCTTTCATGTTTTATTTAAGAATAACGCAACACTTGGTATTTTAACGTGACATGTTATAACAAGAATATCTATGGCAAGAGAAGAGCTCTTTTCAGTCTCTTCATTCTTTTCCCCATGATTATTTTATTTTTTTTCCTTTTGCATTCCGCTGTAATAGTATGAAAAAAGTCAACATTTACTGCACATTTGTGGTCTGTTCTCAACGGTTTAATTTACGATATATGCCATTAATAATTTACTGGAATGCACAAAGAATTTCTCTTTTTTTCTCACCAAATCCTCACGTCTCTTTCCAAGTTTCTTTTCACAGGTAAATACAATTTATAATCAGTCAAAATGACTGAAATCACTTTGAAATAATATCACACAATGTTGAAGTAGCTAAATAAAAAAATAAAAAAAAAATATATATATATATATTAAGGCAACTTATGTTACATACAGATTACCACAGTGATATTTAACCATCCGATTTTGCTGTGGAAAAATTCACGCTTTTGGGATTATTCATCGTCTGTTGAAAGTACCTTGATGCTTTTACACTTTAAATGTCCTTTTAATGTTCAATGGTTGAAGGGTGAGTAGAATAATGTAATGTCATTGTACACAGTTTAAATATATATATATATTATTGCGTCCATAGAGCTAGTCTTTCACTGATTGTTTACAGTTTAGCGGAAGTTACACCCATAATTCGCACAAAGCGATGGGGCGTAGGGCGTCACGGGGCGTAGGAATAATGTGGATAGCCAGATTTTCAACAACTTGCTTTTTCAAGTATAGAACCATCCACTTGTCTGAACCAGCAACATGACTTGTAAAGCAACCAGTTCATTTATTTATTTATTTTTTTGTGCCAATTAAATAGCTGAAACTACTTTAACCCTCTGGGGACCAGAAACACGCCGGCGCGTTTTGCTTGTTTTTTTTCACATAGCAGAAAAATAGACTTAAAGTACAACCATCATTTCTGTTCAAATAGAGTTAAGAAATATGAGAAAATAATCTGTTAAATGTCTACTTTTGTATGTGCCCACATACAATCGAAATAAAATATTGTGCTTTTGTAAAATAAAGAAAATAAACAGGGTGTGCGTTCTGCCTCTCAGTCACCGTGAACTTTTTTTCTGGAACACGTCTCTAATCTTCAACAAAACTGAGCAAATACTATTCACCCAGCCATAAGCAATATATCTTTTAAATCATTTGAGTTTGTACTTTTAAATGATCCGATTCAAAACTAAAATAAATATTCTCCGTTTATGTCATCTATATAAAAAGAGAGACATGTCAGCCGGTCTAATTATCTTCCTCTCAGCTCATTATTCTGGTAATGTGACACGCCCACGGAGAGCACGCGCTAAACGCAAATATGTGAAGCAACACATTGAGACGCGTTAACGTCCATAAACTCTGAAAACACACTATATTTTTTTGTCAGATTAATCTACTGTCGTCTTGCGCGGCTATATGAGGAACAATCCTGGGACATTTACCTACCTCAGAACAAGTGCTGGTTTATTTTCACCACGAGGAGGAGCAACAGATTCAGCTGAGAAGTAAGTGTTTTATGCTTGTGCTTTGTTCTAATCGAGATATAGAATAACGTTTGTGTCTGTAAACGGAAAAATAGCATACCGTTTAAATGTGAATCATGTGTGTGTGTGTGTGTGTGTGTGTGTGTGTGTGTGCGTGTGTGTGTGCGTGTGTGTGTGTGTGTGTGTGTGTGAATGAATGAACACACAGATACGCACTGTTACAGACGAAATAAAAGACAACATTTCGTTGACTAGTCTAAAATAGACATCAAATAAGCTTTTGTTAGGAGTTTCTGCTCATATGTTAAATATATAGTATGTTTTGTCAATAAACTAATCAACTAAGATGTTATAGTGTTTGTTCCAATGCAAGCTATATCAAAATAATGAATCCTCAACTTTGAAATATGTATGATCAAACTAAGACATTTATGGAAAA
The DNA here is from genome assembly GCA_026230005.1 of Gila orcuttii. NCBI lineage: Eukaryota > Metazoa > Chordata > Actinopteri > Cypriniformes > Leuciscidae > Gila > Gila orcuttii. Next base: position 37,396,290 of record JAPDVR010000019.1, on the reverse strand, counting down.
AGACCATTTTCTTTTCAAGATGTTTCCAACTCTAACTTTGAACTTTGAACTGAAATAAAACCATGTCTATATGGTGAAGGGTGTGTGATAGAAGTGTCCAGACGTATGCACCCTGTATTTTAAGATTTTTTATTCCTCTTTTTAGTCAACTTTAGCATGAGTGTGTTCACTTATTCTAAGCAGTGTGTGTGTGTGTGTGTGTGTGTGTGTGTGTGTGTGTGTGTGTGTGTGTGTGTGTGTGTGTGTGTGTGTGTGTGTGTGTGTTGTAAATAAATCCAAACAATCTAAAAGCCATTCTTTTTTAAATCTCCTCATTCTTTGTGCAAGGCTCCTCATAATGATATGGCCTGATAGCACACCTTATAGGGCCATTATGGGAGGGTCTTTGTCTTTCTCAGGTGTGAAATGCCGCACATATTAATGAGAGATCACGCCCCTTCTCATAAAGCTTTCTCAAACAAAACACGTCATACACATTCTAAAAGACTTTATTGACTTATCTGAATGAGTAGTCAGGATGATTCTCACATAGTTTTGGAGCAAATATTCTAGACTATGTGATACAATTTTCAAAAGACTTGTTAAGAAATAATCACTATGTGTTTTGTGGCCTTATTTCAGAAACTTTTAGTTTTAGTTTTTTCAATAACCATGCATAAATAATATTCTCTCAAAAATACAAATATGTACATACATGTTGCTCACATATTACGGTAGCCCCGTTTGTGCTATATAGAGTGAATTTACACCTTTGTCATTAACATGTTTATAAATAACTGAAAAAAGCACAAATGTCAGTGCATGTCAAAACATCCCAAGGGCCCCAAAAACACCTTGGTCCCCAGAGAGTTAAAGGTGCAGTGTGTGATTTTTAGCGGCATCTAGTGGTGAGGTTTGCCAATTGCAACCAACAAAAGTTACGGTGGCCGACAGGAAAATATGTCATCGTCTGAGACAGCAGAGAGTAGCAGTTCAGCAATGAGGTTTCTTTACAAGGATAAATTAAGAAATTATGTTTACTTAATTATTCAGTAAAACTATATGTTATTACGAATATTATTGTTACTTGTTCATCATTGTGTCAGTGTTTTATCCGCTGCACTAAGCTTGCTTCCTTGCACGAAGAGCAACATATTAACGAAACGCGTTTGTCCGTTTAGGGCTGCTGTAGAAACATGTCGGCGCATTCAATGTAAGGGAACCCGCGGTGTGTGTAGACAGAAACTGCTCATTCTAAGGTAATACAAATATAACGGTTCATTAAGTAAGCTCTTTATGCACCACTGAAAACCTATTTTTTAAGGTAGTGAGGAAACGCGCTCTGTAGCGCTGTGTGTTCGCTGTCGGCTACGCTAGAAACATGATGACACAATATGTCGACCTCCATAGAAGGGGGCGCCCGCGGTTATGGAAATATAAATGTCTCATTCTAAGGTAATAAAAACATAACGGTTCATTATGCAAGGTCTTTATACACCACTGAAAACAAAGTTATGGATCTTATATTGCATTTCTGTCAATAGATCCTCAGAAATATTACACATTGCACCTTTAACACATTGTTTAGCATTATTATTTTTTACAGTAGGCCTGCCATTATAATGCTCTCTCTCTCTCTCTCATGGTATCATCCCTTCATTCTGATGAGACGACTTGTTTTCTCTGTCGTGTGGAGGTGAAGCCACACACACACACACACACACACACACACACACACACACACACACACACACACACACACACACACACACACACACACACACACACACACACCTTCCCAATCCCCCTGACAGGTGGAGTCTGCCAATCTGCCAGATTGCACCTCAATCTGGCCTCTGATGGAGGAAGTAAAACAGTTTTGTCTTTTTTTCTTTTCCGTGCCCAAATTTCCAACCCACTAATTATCTCCTGATTATCTCTTTGATTAAGGAGAAAGCGAGAGTGTGTAAATGTGACAGTCACGGTGATGAGGATTAATGGAGCTGTTGTTCCGGTGACTGATGTAACACTGCCATTGTGAATTATGTTTCTACACTTTCAGACTTTCCAATTTAAGATGATCAAAAACATAAAATTACAGAATCAAATTAATTTATCTTTAAGAAACATTCAATCTCACAAGTATCTTACTAAAAAAAAAAAGTTATATTATTTTATTGCACTATTCATTTGAGTGTTCAAGTTACTAACTTTAAGATCCATGACTTTTAAATGTTTTCATTTCATCCCTTGATTTAAACTTCAGTAACAACATCAACATTAGAGTGAATAAATGAATTATTTCCGCGAGTCACTTTGTTGTTTGCATCCTCAATCAAAAATGTTCATGGGGAGAGCGGAGCACAACCTAATGCTTTTTGACTTTCTCAGTTTGTGTAAACCTACTTAGGGTTCAGAGTATTTATTTTTTCCTGCATTCATTTCACACGTCTAGTACAATTATGTGGTTTTGTTTAATTAATACAGTGTATACTTTTTTCTTGTTTTACCCCAAAAGAATGGAAGTGAACAACAAACACACCGCAAATCATAGCTATAGAAAATAGTACAAAGCATAATAATAATAATAATGAATAATTTCTGAACACTGGCTCTCAGTCTTTATTTTTCTCATGGTTTCTCAATATACTTAATTAAAGTATAGAATATAATAGTTCTAATAAGTGCTCATTGTACCGCAGTGTTAGTGTCTCCAGCTAGTGTCTTCTGCAGGTTAGATCAACATTAAATAACTATCTCAACTGTTAAATGACAGATATAAGATTAAAATAATCCCAGATTTGTTTTATTTTAAATACACACAAAAAACATAAGTAAGAAAAACAAGTTTTTAATTAACATAAGTAAGAAATGTACTTTTGATATGGTTAAATAAATGTTTAGTGATATCTTTCAAAGATTTCTGAATTTTGGCACAATTTGTTTTCTTGATATGGCAACCAGTAAATACACGAAGATCCGTCATGCCAGCATGTGTGGAAGTATTAAAAACAAGTGTGTTACAACTAGCCCCACGATAGGTTGTGCCCCGCTCACCCCTATCTCAATAGCATTTTCAAATATTGAAAAGTTTTAGTAAAAATATATATCGTTCAAAAGATTGGTGTCAGTAAGATTCTGTGTCAGCAAGCACTCATTAAAATCATCAAAAGTGACAGTAAAGACTTTATATTGTCACAAAAGATTTCTGTCTCAAATAAAATGCTGTTCCTTTGAACTTTATATTCGTCAAAGAATCTTGACAAATCACAGTTTCCACAAAAATATGAAGCAGCATGACGTTTTTTAACATTAATAATAATAATAAGAAGAAGAAATCAGAAATCATCATATTAGAATGATTTCTGAAGGATCATGTGACACTGAAGACTTGAGTAATGATGCTGAAAATTCAACTTTGATCACAGGAAAAAAATACATTTGAAAATATGTTAAACAGAAAAAAAATATTTTTAAACAGTATAATATTTCAAAATATTAACATTTTACTGTATTTATGATCCAAAAAAATGCAGCCTCTGTGAAAAGAGGAGGCTTCTTTCAAAAAAAGTATTGCTATATTGGTGCATAAACAGTACATGAAAACTATTAAATATATATTTTTGTATTACCTTAAAGGGTTAGTTCACCCAAAAATGAAAATTCTGTCAGTATTTACTCTCCCTCATGTTGTTCAACCCCGTAAGACCTTCGTTCATCTTCGGAACACGAATTAAGATATTTTTGATTAAATCTGAGAGCTGGATCACTCCTCCATAGGCTTCTTCAGGGATTGAAACTTGCGGGCCTCGAAAAGTTATTAAAGACATCGTTAAAATAGTCCAAGTGACTACAGTGGCTCAATCTTAAGTTTATCAAGCGACGAGAATACTTTTTGTGCGCAAAAACCCCCCCAAAAATAACGACTTTATTTCAACTATTCGTTTCCTTCTCTGTGGGCCTCGAGTCAGTTCACTAGTATAATAGCGTAAGCTTCTGTTGTTGTACGTCACACGCATCACACACATGACCAGCGTCGGCCAATAGTGAGCCTACGTGTGACGTAGCTCTACGCAATCACACTACGTTAACTGACTCGAGGCCAACAGAGAAGGAAATGAATAGTTGAAATAAAGTCGTTATTTATGTTTGTTTTTGCGCACAAAAAGTATTCTCGTCGCTTGATAAACTTAAGATTGAGCCACTGTAGTCACTTGGACTATTTTAACGATGTCTTTAATAACTTTTCGAGGCCCGCAAGTTTCAATCCCTGAAGAAGCCTATGGAGTAGTGATCCAGCTCTCAGATTTCATCAAAAATATCTTAATTCGTGTTCCGAAGATGAACGAAGGTCTTACGGGGTTGAACAACATGAGGGAGAGTAAATACTGACAGAATTTTCATTTTTGGGTGAACTAACCCTTTAATTAGATGTGCTTCTTTCAAACATTTTGAATAAACAGTGCTAGGTTGAAACAATGCTCTTCTTAAATAAATAACCAATTTCAGACCAATGCATAATCAATATATAGACAGTTATCAAAAGGCAGAAAATAGATTATCATGCACGTTAAGCTAATGGACATATTCTGAAGGCATCAGAGTTTATGATAAAATAGGCTTTGTTTTAGATTCCAGCAATTTAATAAAGCCATTCAACGTAATTCTTGAAATTAGGCTTTCAATATCCCATGTGTCAAAAGAAGCACATTAGCAGCAGCGTTTCTGCATAATGCGGCGGGTTTCAGCGAGTGCTACACATTAGAGTATCAGGTTTTCAGTGTCAGCCACGAGCTTCACGTCAACAGCTCTAGTATTAGCTGGCCCATAATGCCCTGCTGTCAGTGAGTCAGCTTCGTTTTTGTCAGTAATTGGGCCCTGAGTTGGTGTTTAAGAGACCGTACTAAAAACCCTATTGTCACTTCTCTCACATTAATGTTGAAACAGTTTCCATTGTGTCCTAATAAGGTCCTTCGAAGTTCAGCAATCTCCACATCTCCGCTATAAAGAAAGCCAAACAGCGCTGATTGGGACGAGGCTATTTCCAAACCAATCGTTCTTTCTGATGGCTCTATTTTAACCTTACCAGTCTTGCATAACTGAAATCTCATACTGTACTGTTGGGAGCCCGACTGTTTCAGTAGACACATTATCATTAATCTCCTGCTGCCAGATGCGGGAGGAAGGCTTGTTCGGTCCCTTCCCTGAAATGTGTGTTTGTCAGTGCACAGTGGCCCCAAAAAGTATATATATATCTATTGCATAATAGAGAAGACTATAGCCACAAACAGCAAAGATTGGGGTTTGAGCACTAATGGCCCATGTGAATCATTAGCAGTTTAATTAAAGTGTATGTTATGATGTGGTTTTTACAGGAAAGTCTATCTTGAATCTTCACTGAAAAGTGACATTTTGGTTATTTGGTAGCATATTTTGGAGAAGATTGGACTGACTTTGGAGTCTTCACGATTTACTGTCTTTGAGGCCCATACACTTTTAGAAAAGGATGAGGAGAAGAAGAAGAAGAAGATGAAGATGATGAAGAAGAAGATGAAGAAGAAGAAGGAGAAGGAAGAAGAAGATGATGAAGAAGAAGAAGATGAAGAAGAAGAAGAAGAAGGAGAAGATAAAGAAGGAGAAGAAGAAGAAGACGAAGAAGAAGAAGAAGATGGAAGAAGAAGATGATGAAGAAGAAGATGAAGAAGATGAAGAAGAAGAAGAAGGAGAAGGAGGAGAAGATGAAGATGATGAAGAAGAAGAAGATGAAGAAGAAGAAGGAAGAAGAAGATGATGAAGAAGAAGAAGATGAAGAAGGAGAAGGAGAAGAAGATGATGAAGAAGAAGAAAAAGAAGAAGAAGGAAGAAGATGATGAAGAAGAAGAAGATGAAGAAGAATAAGAAAAAGAAGGAGAAGATGAAGATGAAGAAGAAGAAGAAGAAGAAGAAGGAGAAGGAGAAGAAGAAGATGAAGAAGGAGAAGAAGAAGGAAGAAGAAGATCAGTACAAACACAATAGGGTTCCAGCACCATCTGTGTTTGGACCTCTAATTATCAAACTAAGGGCATCTGTAATTTAAAAACGTTTGTCTCAGAACTAACACAATGGTGTTAATCTGACTTGAAAAATAAATGGAACTTGAAGTCAGTCTTGGAACTGTGGAAATTCTAAACTCCATGATGCGGATGTATGATGTTAAGCAAACATGGCGGCCCCCAGGGAGATGACTGACAATCAACAAGAAGCAAATAAAGAGCATCAAATCACTCAACATTCCAAATGTACATGATAGTAAACCTATTTAGCAAACATTTGCAGCAGCATAATGTTGATTATAGGTGTTGATAATTGTACACCTGCAGAACAAATGCTAGCTTTGCACAGCATTATTTATCTTCCACAATGTGTTTGCTAGGATTCTTTGTTGACACCTCCAAAGCTAACAGAGATTGAGTTTACTTATAAGACACTTCAAGCATCAGGCAATGCAATGCTGTTATGGTCAGAAATAAAAGAAATCGAATATGAATCCCTTAAATTCAACTTTGAATGAAACGCATGGTGAGTTTGTGCAGAAAATGTCCACAAAAACAATACCTGACTGATTGTTTAAGAATTTATTGGTAACACTTTACAATAAGGTTAATTGGTTCATTAGTTAACATTAGTTCATGTATTAACTAACATGAACTAACAATGTGCAATACATTTGTTACAGTATTTAACAATCTTTGTTAATGTTACAGTAGTTAATAAAAGTCCAGCTCACAACAAAAGTTCACAGTGCATTAACTAATGTTAACAAATACAATCTTTGATTTTACTAATGTATTAGTAAATGTTGAAATTAATATTAACTAAGATTAATAAATGGTGTAGAATTATTGTTCATTCTTAGTTCATGTTAGTAAACTAATGTTAACTAATTAACCTTATTGTAAAGTGTTACCAATTTATTAAAATATACATATATATTTATCTAGAATAAAAGCCACTTAGTTTGATATAATGCAATAACATTTAAATAAATGTGCCTTAAGATTTTTTGGGGGGCTTCTAATCATGTTGCTGCTCTGAAAAAAATAATTAAATTGAAAGAGAAATCGACAATATTTTGGTTGGATATTCTGAAGAGCACAAACACCGGTAGACTTTACTCAAATCAGCCATGTTGAGTTTAAACCGCATTTCTTTCAATAAAGCAGCAGCCGCCTCAGGTACACAGTGCTGTGTTGCAGGAAATCTTAAAACAGCTGAGAAAAAAAGTTGAGATGTATCATTTTGGAAAGGGTTACAAAGTCATTTCTGAGGTTATTGGACTCCATTAAACTACAGTCAGTGTGCATCCAAATGGAGAAGTGATGAAATGCCCAACCAGCCAGCATTTCTCCAAGGGCACAACAACACCTTACCTATGGTGGTTTAAAAGATCCCAGAAAAACTTTCAAATAACTTTCAAAGGACTCCAGTCATAGTTAGTTCAGTGTTCATGACTTCTAAATATGAGAAAGAACAATTTTGAAAGAGTAGCAAGCTCAACAAAATATATGCTCAGTAAGAAGAAATTCAAGTCTCATGTTTGCTAAAAAAGAATCAACGCTTGGCGCACTGGGGGATTTTTTTTTCTCTATATATTTTTGAAAAGTCCCCAAAAATGTATACAATTCACTGCAGTTTCCAGTTGAAATGACCAATAGTATCAGTAAAACAGCAGCAAATTGTATTCTTTTTCACACAAATTATTATTAAAGGAACAGATTATCAAAGACTTATTTTTACATGGCTCCTGGCAAAATGTTATGACCTCAAAACGCATGATTTGTAAACTAATACATTTAGACGTTTGAACCACATGACCAGCTCAATATGTTTGGCTTTTCTGATGTAGTAAACTTGCTTGTTAGCTCACCTGGTCCAGCACTGCACTTGGGTACAAGTCCCACTAAACACGAATCACAATAAAACAAAGACTTCAGAGAATCAAGCTAAAATGGCACGGTTGCTTCATCTCACGTTTATCTCATGTTTGCTTTAGTTAACACTGGGTTAGGTGTATACTAGGGTTTAGTAGGTAGTACGTTTGTGGCGAGCAGGACGAGGCCGGTGGCGTGAGTGATAATGAGCGACCGGTCTCGTATCTCTCACGGACGAGCGACGACAGTGGAGATCGAGAGAGGATTTATCTTGTGTTTTGTTATATGTGACAGCAGTCGTCCGTGAGGGGCTGCTGTCTTTACTTTCATTTTTGTATTTGTTTATTTTACGTTTATTAAAGTCTTTGAATGTTCGCCGGTTCCCGCCTCCTTCTTCCCACAATAACGAACTTTGCTACAATGTTATTTTTAAATTGCGATAGACAATTAACCTTTTAGCACCACTGACCAATTCAATTATATAGCAGCTTCACAAAAAATGCATGCGTTTACATTTCAATTTAGAGTGATCTGTTATCAGATGCATTTTTACAGCAAATTTTGATTTAGTTTTAGTCAAAGTCTTGACTAAAATGCCATTTAGTTTTAGTCATCTGAATTGTTTTAGTTTTAGTCTAGTTTTAGTCAACTAAATATCATAATATTTTAGTTGACTAAATCAATAGTAGATTTAGTCGACTAAATTCTAATGGGTTTAGTTAAATTGCAATGCATTAATTAAGCATTTCTCTCAAATTTCCAAACTCATTATGAAAACATCTATTAACCAGTCAATATTAATGACATTAAGGTTTGAACTTTCAATACAAACACAGATTTAACTGATGTGACATATTTTTATTGATCTTAAAATTAAATTAAATCACTTCTCATAAAAAAACAAGAACATGATTTTCTTTTTAATTAATGATGCATTCTTTATAACAACTTGCATACAACATTCTTCATTCTTTCATGCAGACATTTATTTGTATAAGTTAAATATAGATTAATCCTTATTAAAGCTATGAAAGTTATTCAGTCAAGAACATTGAGTTTGATTAACATTAATGACATGGATCCAATACACTGATACACATCCGATATTCTCCCAGCTGTTTACGGGGAGAATATCGGATGTGACACAGACACAGTCTCTAGTCATGTGGCTATAATTGGCCCTTCGCTAAGCCACGCCCGAAAACCGCCACTGGCCAATCGTGTCTTAGCAACCGTAACTAGGCGCGGGAGGTCTGGCAAGCTTTCGAGCGAGGGAAACATGCCGAAGTGTTTTGCGTATGGATTGTGCAAATCTGATTCCCGGTATCCTAAAAGTTTGGACGGGGGAGTGTAATTTTTTTCCTTCCCGAAAATCTAAAAGCCAAGGGGAGAAATTCACAACTACATGTCCACAGGATTAACAAAAACACCTATTGGTTGGAAATAATGACGGTTCTTTGTTCATAATGCATATATTTTAACGTAAAATAAGACGATTAAAGACAAGACGGAGGCTCACTGACATACTTTAAAATATATTTCAGCATTTTGTTAATCAACGGCCTACTACCCCTGACTGAGTAACTAACCCAATCCGATCGCGGCTCTCCCGGTGTTAGTGTTATTCCACAAGAATTATGGATAAGCTGTTTGATTTATAATTATTAGATTATTTTCACATTTCACTTACCCTGCTGCGCACAAACATAACTGTTCCTCAATTTGTGTGTTTCCCATGTGAATGGTCAGTGTATGAGGCGCTGCTGCTTGCGCTGGGACTATAACGTTAGGCTTTAGCTTTAATTTTAATGAAATTATTCTCTAATCGGTTGCATATTATGTCGTGGATATATCCCTTGAATGCATACTGCAGTCCCTTTTGTCTTGCTCTCTCAGATATTTCACATGTTCGCCAAAAATAACCAATTATCTCATTGGGAATGTCTGACACCGGTGCATACACACTGTAATAGAAGTGCCAGGCGCAAAAGCTTGTCAGGCGTAGCAACAGTAACAAGGGAGGGCGGGGCTTAGCGAAGGGTCAATTATAATCACTGAAAGGAAGTACTGCTGTCTTTACTCAGTCACTCTTTGCGCAACATCACATTTTGCAACCATTTAAAATTTTTCAAATAGGCCATAATAAGAGAATAATAAAAGAATCGCCGTACTGTATGAACATGTGTTTCACTCATGTCACAATGTCCCCTAGAATAGTCTGTGTGAACCGAACCCAGCATGAGCTGATGACTGGCTGCTAGTCCGCCTGCCAGGTCTCATATAAAAGAGCTGCTTTTCTTTCATTCATCTTTCACTTGTAAGGATTTCGGAGAAGTCTACATATTTTTTTGTATTCTATTATTTAACGGTTGGGTTTTCCCCTCAAAACCCTGCTCGCTTTATCACATTATACATAAAACACAAAGAACAAGCACCTAGTGCCACAGAGGCCAGGCTTTGAGCTTCACAAGTTCAAAGCCAGTGGACCTGCAGATCCGTGTGGGCGTCTGTATAACTGAGAGAAGGCCTCATCGGAGCACCACTCATCTGTCTGAGGGGGAAAAGTTTAATATTGAGAGGCGAACTGTAACCTTCTGTCACGAGGGGCGTACCTGAGCACTGCTGCAATTCCAGGGTTTGTTTGTATCAAAGCCCTACACTGAACTGTAGAAACATATACTGTACAGTGAAGGTTCAAATCCAGAAGATCTTTCTTTTGACAGCTAGTCCTACTGAGAAAGCGAGTGAAAGCGAGAGAATCACTGTAGAAGAAAGATATGGCTAATTTAAGTCAGTAATTTTCCACATTTATTTTCCGTCATGTGTTACTCAGCTTTCTGGAATGCTAAGCTGAAACATAAAACTGTGGAAAAACGCACTGAAATGGTGCAGTCCTTATATATCTTGTTTTTATGCTATTGCAGACATATATATATATATATATATATATATATATATATATATATATATATATATATATTCATTTTTAGCTGACGCTTTTATCCAAAGCGACTTACAATTGCTATATTTCAGAGGTCGCACGCCTCTGGAGCAACTAGGGGTTAAGTGTCTTGCTCAGGGACACATTGGTGTCTCACAGTGGATTCGAACCCGGGTCTCTCACACCAAAGGCATGTGTCTTATCACCACCCCCAGACATAAGTGATTCAAATTATGATGGAGCAAATAATACCATACATGTAACCATATTTATTTTTGTCTACTGTAGACAGTCCTTGGTTGCAGGAAAATGCCATCATGATGCTGATTCACTGATGAATACCCATCCAAACTCTATCTTCTGCTGAATATATAGCAGACAGGGAAACAAAACAAATATCTGACACTGCTAAATCATCTACTGTAATGAAATATGTGATTTAAAAGTTGCAAAACATCTGTATATTCTTTTGTATAAAGAAAACATAGTCCTGGCTAATGCTAACATGCTAACGACCACTTGTGTTTCTCCCTTGCCTGATTCCCTTCTAATAACCCTACTTCATCCATGAAGTGACACTTTTACTGTTTATTTTATTTCCATGACATTGTTCCCTTTGTAAGAAGTGAAATGAATCTTCCCAGAAAATCTTCCAGAACACCTTGAGCAGCACAGGCCTTTACAGACACATGCAGACTTACAGATAGAGCAAAGAGCTGATAAAAATCCCAACAGGCCTATAAATTTACACCAGATCACGCCATCCGTACAGGAATACTGATGTACCGTGCACAAAGTTCTGGGATTATTCATCTAAAGCGGATAGCAGTCTACTGTGGATTATTTATACGCCAAAGACATTGATCCTTATATGAATACTAATAAAGGCCAGAAGCAGGATTTCTATGATAATCTCCAAGCTCAATGTACACTCCTGCAGAAGCATTAATCAGTCATATAACACACACACACACACACACCCAAATATGGGAGGATTTCAGCAGTGGAGTGTAACGCAGTTACTCCTCCTACTAACCATTTTGGCGGGTTGCATTTTATAATATATATATACATTTTACAATTGTAGTCTTTTAAAAATCATCTGAAATAATAAAATAAGTGCAATGTTGTTGGCAACACTTCATTTTACAGTACGTGCACTTTCAATGTACTTACAGTGTTCTTACCACAAAAGTAATGAGTAGTGTAAGGTAACTACATGGTAACTACAAGGTAACTACCCTTAAACCTTACGTTAAGGTTTAGGGATCGGTTCAGGGTTAGTACCTAGTTAGTGTCATTACTACAATAAGTACATAGTATGTTTATGCGAAACAGGACTGTAAAACAAAGTGCTACCATGTTGTTTTGTCGAAAAATATTGCTTTTTTGATACATATCGATACTGAAATATCTGAAAAGCTTCCACTATTTATTTTCCACAGAATAGATACATGATACCAGCTGCGCTTTCTCGTCTCCCCTCACTCACTCGTTTCATTTGCTCTGGATGAACATTGTTGGTGTTGCCGGGTTTGAATTTCAGCGTGTGATTGTGCTTATTGAGCATCATTTTACTCATTCCCACAGATTTTATGCTCACAAGTGCACACACATAAAGCTGCCTCACTGTACTAAATTGAGTTCTTTTTACATTTATTTGAGTGTATTTGTCTCAAATACGTTTACTTACGTGTATTTGAGTTTTTGTGCGTCAAATACGCACAAAATAATGTCAAAATGTCGGTCTTGGTGAGTATTCACGTAAACACAGTCAAGTATGTTTGAAGTGAATGTAAACAGTTGATAAAGAAAACACATCTGTAACAGTATAATGGATCAGTGCGTCAGCTCTTAAAGTGACAGTAGCCTAATGTACCTGCTGCCAAATTATGAGATAATATTAAAATGATCTATATGGCAGTTTTCCCCATGGAATCGATCCCAGTGAAAATGCTGAGTGGCTAGTAACTTTGGAAAACAACTAGCCACAGGGGCTGGTGAGCAAAAAAGTTTGTCAAGCCCTGAGAGTGAGAAGACACTAGAAGCCGGTGAGTTTTAGTGTAAAATCACGATCCTGACTCTCAATCTCTTCTATTCTAGAAAGGGGATCCCCGAGCTTACTGATTTAGGTAGTCAAGAATAGTATTTTATATACAGGTCCTTCTCAAAAAATTAGCATATTGTGATAAAATTCATAATTTTCCATAATGTAATGATAAAAATTAAACTTTCATATATTTTAGAATCATTGCACACCAACTGAAATATTTCAGGTCTTTTATTGTTTTAATACTGTTATTGTTTTAATCTAAAAAAATTAGCATATTTCATCCGACCAATAAAAGAAGGGTTTTTAATACAAAAAAAAAGTCAACCTTCAAATAATTATGTTCAGTTATGCACTCAATAGTCAATACTTGGTCGGGAATCCTTTTGCAGAAATTACTGCTTCAATGTGGCGTGGCACGGAGGCAATCAGCCTGTGGCACTGCTGAGGTGTTATGGAGGCCCAGGATGCTTCGATAGCGGCCTTAAGCTCATCCAGAGTGTTGGGTCTTGCGTCTCTCAACTTTCTCTTCACAATATCCCACAGATTCTCTATGGGGTTCAGGTCAGGAGAGTTGGCAGGCCAATTGAGCACAGTAATACCATGGTCAGTAAACCATTTACCAGTGGTTTTGGCACTGTGAGCAGGTGCCAGGTCGTGCTGAAAAATGAAATCTTCATCTCTATAAAGCTTTTCAGAAGATGGAAGCATGAAGTGCTCCAAAATCTCCTGATAGCTAGCTGCATTGACCCTGTCCTTGATAAAACACAGTGGACCAACACCAGCAGCTGACATGGCACCGCAGACCATCAGTGACTGTGGGTACTTGACACTGGACTTCAGGCATTTTGGCATTTCCTTCTCCCCAGTCTTCCTCCAGACTCTGGCACCTTGATTTCCGAATGACATACAAAACTGAGCAACAGTCCAGTGCTGCTTCTCTGTAGTCCAGGTCAGGCGCTTCTGCCGCTGTTTCTTGTTCAAAAGTGGCTTGACCTGAGGAATGCGGCACCTGTAGCCCATTTCCTGCACACGCCTGTGCACGGTGGCTCTGGATGTTTCTACTCCAGACTCAGTCCACTGCTTCCGCAGGTCCCCCAAGGTCTGGAATCGGTCCTTCTCCACAATCTTCCTCAGGGTCCGGTCACCTCTTCTCGTTGTGCAGCGTTTTTTGCCACACTTTTTCCTTCCCACAGACTTCCCATTGAGGTGCCTTGATACAGCACTCTGGGAACAGCCTATTTGCTCAGAAATTTCTTTCGGTCTTACCCTCTTGCTTGAGGATGTCAATGATGGCCTTCTGGACAGCAGTCAGGTCGGCAGTCTTACCCATGATTGCGGTTTTGAGTAATGAAACAGGCTGGGAGTTTTTAAAAGCCTCAGGAATCTTTTGCAGGTGTTTAGAATTAATTAGTTGATTCAGATGATTAGGTTAATAGCTCGTTTAGTGACCCTTTTCATGATATGCTAATTTTTTAAAACAGGAATTTTGGGTTTTCATGAGCTGTATGCCAAAATCATCAGTATTAAAACAATAAAAGACCTGAAATAATTCAGTTGGTGTGCAATGAATCTAAAATATATGAAAGTTTAATTTTTATCATTACATTATGGAAAATAATGAACTTTATCACAATATGCTAATTTTTTGAGAAGGACCTGTATATATATATATATATATATATATATATATATATATATATATATATATATATATATATATATATATATATATATATATATTCGTCCCCAGACCCTCACTAGCAAGAGCTAAAGTGAACTGAGCGGAGCAGCAAAGAAGTTTCAGTTGGATGTTTTCCAGAGTTGACTCTGGCTGGCGTTAGGAGAGGCTGCAGGCAGTCTGTGGTATTTAAGGGTATTTTTTGAGCTGATAAAATGTCAAGGTTTCCTCCAACAGGTGTTGCAGCAATTCCACCTTATCTAGCGTTTCACTCGCCATCGGGCTGAGCCCAGTTAACATGCAACTCTGCTCATATTACTGTCTGATAAGTGTGCCCACACAGAAACATGCAGCCAACCCTTCACTGACTCCCATTTACTCAAATCAGTAATTGGTGTGTGTACGTGTGCGTGTGTGTGTGTGTGTGAGAGAGAGAGTTTCTTTAGAAGTACACTGATCCGATGTTTAACTCAAATGGGGACCCGAAGGTGGTGAAGGGCATCCCAGTGATTTTTTCGTGGGAGGCGACCATCCTACATGCCTGATATAATGACAGGAATAATAATAAATGTAGATGTAAAAGATACTGTATATAAAAGGTTGAATTTCACTGAAAATTACAGAAAAGTTTGTACAGTGTAGCTGACACATACAGCATCAGATATTTTTTTTTCTGTATTGTGACATATAACTGTGTGAGAAACATTATTCATTATTCATAAATAAAAAAAAAATAAAAAAAAACAGGGTTGGGATTTGATTCTATTCATCATTTGTTGATTGGATGATCTGATCGTGAGCTTGCAGTCGATTGTAAGAAACGGGCAGGTTTCATCCAAATGTTAATATCTTCATTACTGACCCTCATGTTGTTCCAAACCCATTTGTATTTTTTTTTTTTCATATTACACAAAGAAACTGAATTGGAGAACTGGATCAGTCAACACTTTCTCACTGCCAACTCATCACATATGGATGCTTTCATTGCTTTCAATGAGAAACCTTTGGCATCGATACACAGATGCCATGGGTATGGGAATGTTATCGTCATGATGACATTTTATTGGGGTATAATTTTGCCAATATGACATATATGTTGGGGTATGAATAGCAATTTAATCAGAAACAATCATTTTATTTACATTACACTATTTTTGAGCACACAACACAACCCATAAAACCTAACCATTTGTTTATTATATAAGAAAGAGCTTTATTGCCAATTATGTTTAAACTATGTTAAAACATAGGACATAACAGGCAGTCACAATTTATAAAAATAAAAAAAAATACAAATATTGTTCCGAGGCCAAGCGATTGATTTGTTTGAGGAACAGACTCAAAAGCGATCATAGTCAAGATCAGGGGCCTGATTTATAAAATAGAAGTAGCGTAGAAACCATCCTACATTTGATCTTATGATCATACTTGAGATCAAACTCTCAAATGTGAGTATGTGTGATTCAGAGAACGAACGTAGACAAAAAAAAGTGCGTCCACCAGTCTCTTCCAGATGTGAAAATCAAGATCGTAAATGATCTTGAAATTATGTGCGGCTGAATGGTTTCAGATCTCCGCCTTGTAAACACCACCTAATTAAAGTCATTAACATATAAAATAGCACCAGTAAACATCCAAATCCTTTACTTGAGATTTCCAAATACCTGCAGTTCTCAGACTCTCTGCCACAGACTCTCTGCCACAAAGAAAGGGTGTACGTCTGCTCAGAGCCCAACATGGCGCTGAGCACTTTTCCACATCAAAGACCATTTTTATAAATATGAAGGTTGGTGTGGATTTTAGCGTACACACACTCTAAGTTCAAATCTTTGTGTACACACGTTTTATCCCAGATCCTGCGCACACATTCGATAAATTGCCGCCGGAAGAAGAGTTACATCAGCTTTGATTGTGAAATGGCATTGGCTCTCGTGTGTCGTGACCGATTGCGTCATGCTAAAGTTTGGGTGTATCTTTTGAATGAGATATGACATGAAAGAGATATGACAGCACGTGTTCGTGTTCACAGAGCGGGATCATTTTCAGCGATTAAACCTTAAAGGGGTCATGACATGATAAATCAAATTTGCCTTAATCTTTTGACATATAAGAGGTCTTTGTACCAATAAAACATCCTGTGAGTTTCATAGATTAAAACATCCTCTTCATTATAAACAGAGCATTTATTTAATCAAGCTGCCAAAACAGCTCGTTTTGATCGTTTGATGCGGGATCTGTGACTTCACACGGGCAAATACATTTGCATATGCCCGTATCCAGAGCAAGACATCGACGAATAGTTATACATCATCACACCTTAGGCCCCGCCCACTGGCGGTCAGTCGATTAACGGCTTACACATGCCTACACTGGATGCGAGCACCGCGTCGCGTCAAAAGCAAATAGAACTCATTATAATCACTGATGCTGTCTACACCATGGGCGTCGGAACCATTGTATATGGGTGGGACAAGACCCACCCATTTTTTAAGACCAATGATATTGGACCCACTCACTTCTACCATCTCTAATTCAGCACATATGTCTGTTCACTTTTCAGAGCGCCGTCAGTCAAATTCATTCCACTTGAGAAAAGCCCTAATAAATTTAACTGCGTTTTAGCTGCAGCGTTGATTTCCACGCTGCTGCTCAAACCCATTCCACCTCATTCAGAGTCACACCAAACACTTACTTTTCAGGCCAGACGAGCCGATGCGCATGTGCAGTCCCAAGCACGAGTCTCAGGTTCCTATGCGAACCGGAGCTTCTAACAGTTAGAATGCAGATCATACGAAGTTGAAAACGTTTAAATAGACATATCAAGTAGTAACTAATTAATGTATATGAATCGTAGTTGATTATTGGCTATTAGAGCTGGTTTGGTTGCTGAGACGGAGACGCGCAGTGACGGCAATTAACCCGCTGTTTGATTTGTGACCGTGCTGTGCTTATTCCATTCATTGGAGTAGCCTATCATATTGTACAAGGCTTAAATCATTTAAATATACATACAATAATATACAATGATATATCGTAGAACATGTAGTAGCCTATTTGAGTTGATATTACTCTTGCCGAGCTCTGATTTCTGAGATATGCACGCATAGACGGATTCGGATTTCACTCATTATTGCATAGGGATTTTAGAAAAGGTATTTTACTTCGGGAACACCCCTAATCTACTCCAGTAAAAAAAATTCTGGAGGATAACCCACCCACATTTTTTTTGCTTCCGACACCCATGGTCTACACTGATACAGTACACAGATAACATCATCCATGCGCTAGAGTCTGTCAACAACAGGACAAATGGAAAAGTGACTCATCCTGTTTAAACAGCTCATTTACTCATTTCTGTAGAGATTTAATAAGGATACCAGCTTCAGGAACAAGTGGATGGTTAATTTTGAATCGCTTTATGGATCACATCGGAGGATTATATGTTTGTTTGGAGAATTTGACAGCTGATTGTTTTGTAAATGAGGCACAGTGTAATGGAGAGTTCACAAAGAAACATTTGTTGACTGTTGAAGCAGTCAATGCTTTGTCTGTAAATGACGGTTTTATATGGAGAATGTTTTCAAAACACTTTTCGCTGATACTGTACCTATGCAGTGATGTTAGCCAATCACAACAGTGGCCGACAAGCCTTAAAGGAGCTGCCCCTAAAAAACTGATCATTTCAGACAGAAGGCCAGAACAAGGGTTGAAAATAAGCGTTTTTCCACATATGTTTTTGTGTGTGTGTGTGTGTGTGTGTGTGCTCTATTCTTCATTTAAAGACATCCTATGGCTTCAGAAGACTTGCAACACATGTTGTTTGTAATACTTTTAAAGGTCAGTTTTTGCAATAAGTATCAGTGACTTTACTTTTATCTGCCTGTTAAGTGTTTTATTTGTGTTAGGTTTAGGGTAGGGTTAGGTGCTCCAAAATATATATAAAAGTATAAATCTTTATAAAACCATTTATACTTTTACAAATTCATGCACATAATTAAATGATCTTGTTTAGACGCTTAAGGCAAACAAGTGAAAGCAATGGAGTGATAAAGTTGATAAAGTTATAAAGTTCCCTTGGCCTTTGGAAATAAAAAAGCCCCACATCATCACATTCCCTTCACCATACCTAGAGATTGGCATGGTGTTATTTCAGTTAGCCTAATAGCTGGTTTGATTTGCATTGAGAGATGATCTTATGGAAAGTACCCCATGCCAATCTCGAGGTATAGTGAAGGGAATGTGATGATGTGGGATATTTTAATTCCAAAGGCCAAGGGAACTTTATCAGGATGCATAGTATCCTAGATCAATGAAATAAATGGCCTTTAAAAATAAAAATCTGCCTGACTCTATGGGAATTTAACATAGGGGTGTCCTGACTTATGCAACCTGTATTTTAAGGAAAAACAGCTATTTATTTACGATGACATGTACATGAACAAATGATTAAAAAGATCCAACTCAAGAGAATGATTCGTTCACAAATAGGACACTGTTATTTCTCTCATGAATGCACAAGGGAGAGCTAGGGCAGATCTGTCAAGACCACAATATTTCAGTCTGTTCCTCACACAAAACTATTGTACAACATCTGAAAACTTAGAATACCAGTCATGTGGACTACTTTTAACCGTTTTTTTTTTTTTTGTCATTTTTGACAGCCAGATCACTTAAATACATTCATTTATATCAACAAATCTCTTTAGCTCTTTAGGATAAAAAGCAAAAGTTAGCACTTAAAAACACCAGATTAAAATAAATGATAAAAAATAAAATGTGCACATATATGGATAAATATACAAATATCAGTATAAGTGGTATGATTCATGCCTTTGATGTGAGTGGGTTCAAAACCCACCCGCATATATACGTTTTAATAAACAGAGCAAAATAGCTCCTGTGTATCAGGGGATGTATATCAGAAATAGCGTCGGGTTGCACTTTATTTCGCTGGAACAAAAAGCGGGCGGCAGAGCGAGGGGGAGTGCACGTCTGAAGCCTTGTTTATACTTTCAGTCAACTTGCAGTGGCCAAGAACCTTTCTGCTATGTCACTTGTTGCTTCACAATCGATGTAGAAATGGTAGCTAGAATGATATTGACGATACTTTATTTTAAGTGATTAGAATTAGTCAGGTCTTTCCATTCTTTACCAAAAATGACACACAAAAAGCTAGATTGTTTCTAAAACCATACATATTATATTATTAGAGCCCGACCGATATGGATTTTTGGGGGCCGATGCCCATACCGATATTAGGGATTAAAAAAAGCCCGATACCGATATATCGGCTGATATTATTTATGTGTATATTATAATACAGTAGCAATATTATTTATGTGTATTATAGTACAGTATACCAGTCAAAAGTTTGGACACTTTCCTATTGGTGTGTACAAACTTTTGATGGGTACTTTACACAGTAGCTATAAACAGAATAAATATATTTTATAAACACGTTTTGCATTGATCACTCAAATGTGGTGATCAAACACTTGTGTGACACATATGTAATGGAGGCAGGGGGAATGATAGAATGAGAATTATACAGTTGAGCTGTAACCAAACTAGTTTGCTTTGCATGTTATATTATATTATATTATATTCTAAATACTGTAGCATAATCTTCACTAACGACTTTGTCTTTTAATTTAGTCATAACTTGTATCAATAAATATATAAAAAGTGTCACTGACAAAACCTTATTATCTTCTATTTTTACTCTTAATTCCTCTAATCTCTACGTGTTACGATGCAGCAAGGACGAAGCAGAGAGTGAATCCAATAGCAAGCACTTTAATAATCCACCAAACCAGAAATCCAGGGTAAACTCAGAACAAGGCACACAAAACAAGGAACTGGGAAAACCACAACATCAAGCAACGACCGACAAACACCAACTGAAGAACAAGGGTATAAATACACAGACAAACAAGCTTAACAAGATAACAAGGGGGCGTGGCTAATCAGAAACACCTGGGGAGACTAATCAACAGAACGGGGAACAGCAAAACATGTAAAGACAGAGAAACACATGACAGACAAGAACAAGGTACAAAACAAAACACCCACACCGTGACATAGCCAGGCGGCCAGGGCGGTGAAGACCCCTCGGGCGGCCAGGGCGGAGAAGACAGTCCATCGGGCGGCCAGGGCGCAGACGACCCCTCGGGCGGCCAGGGCGGAGACGACCCCTCGGGCGGCCAGGGCGGAGACGACCCCTCGGGCGGCCAGGGCGGAGACGACCCCGGCGCGGGAACTGCAGACACCAGTTCGGGAACCGCAGACACCGGCTCGGGAACCGCAGGCACACACACTGGCTCGGGAACAGCAGACACACACACTGGCTCGGGAACAGACAACACAGACTCTGGCTCGGGAACAGACAACACAGACTCTGGCTCGGGAACAGCAGGCACACACACTGGCTCGGGAACAGCAGGCACACACACTGGCTCAGGAACAGACAACACACACACTGGCTCGGGAACAGGCAACACAGACTCTGGCGCGGGAACAGGCAACACACACACTGGCTCCGGCTCGGGGATAGACCACACAGACTCTGGCTCGGGAACAGACAACACACTCACTGGTTGGGGAACAGGCAACACACACACTGGCTCGGGAACAGACATCACACACACTGGCTCGGGAACAGACATCACACACACTGGCTCGGGAACAGACATCACACACACTGGCTCGGGAACAGACATCACACACACTGGCTCGGGAACAGACATCACACACACTGGCTCGGGAACAGCAGGCACACACACTGGCTCGGGAACAGACAACACAGACTCTGGCTCGGGAACAGACAACACAGACTCTGGCTCGGGAACAGCAGGCACACACACTGGCTCGGGAACAGACAACACAGACTCTGGCTCGGGAACAGACATCACATACACTGGCTCGGGAACAGACATCACACACACTGGCTCGGGAACAGACATCACACACACTGGCTCGGGAACAGACATCACACACACTGGCTCGGGAACAGACATCACACACACTGGCTCGGGAACAGACATCACACACACTGGCTCGGGAACAGGCATCACACACACTGGCTCGGGAACAGGCAACACAGACTCTGGCTCGGGAACAGGCAACACAGACTCTGGCTCGGGAACAGGCAACACAGACTCTGGCTCGGGAACAGGCAACACAGACTCTGGCTCGGGAACAGGCAACACAGACTCTGGCTCGGGAACAGGCAACACAGACTCTGGCTCGGGAACAGGCAACACAGACTCTGGCTCGGGAACAGGCAACACAGACTCTGGCTCGGGAACAGGCAACACAGACTCTGGCTCGGGAACAGGCAACACAGACTCTGGCTCGGGAACAGGCAACACAGACTCTGGCTCGGGAACAGGCAACACAGACTCTGGCTCGGGAACAGGCAACACAGACTCTGGCTCGGGAACAGGCAACACAGACTCTGGCTCGGGAACAGGCAACACAGACTCTGGCTCGGGAACAGGCAACACAGACTCTGGCTCGGGAACAGGCAACACAGACTCTGGCTCGGGAACAGGCAACACAGACTCTGGCTCGGGAACAGGCAACACAGACTCTGGCTCGGGAACAGGCAACACAGACTCTGGCTCGGGAACAGGCAACACAGACTCTGGCTCGGGAACAGGCAACACAGACTCTGGCTCGGGAACAGGCAACACAGACTCTGGCTCGGGAACAGGCAACACAGACTCTGGCTCGGGAACAGGAACAGACTCTGGCTCGGGAACAGGAACAGACTCTGGCTAGGGAACAGGAACAGACTCTGGCTAGGGAACAGGAACAGATTCTGGCTCGGGAACAGGAACAGATTCTGGCTCGGGAACAGGAACAGACTCTGGCTCGGGAACAGGAACAGACTCTGGGCCGGCCATCTTGTCCGTAGACACTGGCTCGGAGGCGGCCATCTTGTCCGTAGACACTGGCTCGGAGGCGGCCATCTTGTCCGTAGACACTGGCTCGGAGGCGGCCATCTTGTCCGTAGACACTGGCTCGGAGGAAGTGACGTGAACAGTCTCTGGATCAGCACAAGTGACGTGAACAGTCTCTGGTTCGGCCATCTTGTCCGTAGACACTGGCTCGGAGGAAGTGACGTGAACAGTCTCTGGATCAGCACAAGTGACGTGAACAGTCTCTGGTTCGGCCATCTTGTCCGTAGACACTGGCTCGGAGGAAGTGACGTGAACAGTCTCTGGATCAGCACAAGTGACGTGAACAGTCTCTGGTTCGGCCATCTTGTCCGTAGACACTGGCTCGGAGGAAGTGACGTGAACAGTCTCTGGATCAGCAGAAGTGACGTGAACAGTCTCTGGTTTGGCCATCTTGTCCGTAGACACTGGCTCGGAGGAAGTGACGTGAACAGTCTCTGGATCGGCCATCTTGTCCGTAGACACTGGCTCAAAGGCGGCCATCTTGTCCATAGACACTGGCTCGAAGGTGGCCATCTTGTCCGTAGACACTGGCTCGGAGGAAGTGACGTGAACCGACTCTGGATCGGCCATCTTGTCCGTAGACACTGGCTCGGAGGAAGTGACGTGAACCGACTCTGGATCGGCCATCTTGTCTGTAGACACTGGCTCTGTAGAAGTGATGTGAAGCGTCTCTGGCTCGGAGGAAGTGACATGAACAGTCTCTGGATCGGCAGACGTGACTTGAACAGTCTCTGGATCGGCAGACGTGACTTGAACAGTCTCTGGATCGGCAGACGTGACTTGAACAGTCTCTGGATCGGCAGACGTGACTTGAACAGTCTCTGGATCGGCAGACGTGACTTGAACAGTCTCTGGTTCGGACAGGACCAGCGGCGAGGACTCTGGGCTGACAGGAAATACGGGGGAGACTTCCAGGCATTGCGGGAAGCAGGAAGTCCTCTTCCTCCTCCGTCTCCGAGAGCGAGAGGGCGCTGGACTGGACGGAACCAGCGGTGAGGGCGCTGTGCTGGACGGGACCAGCGGTGAGGGCGCTGTGCTGGACGGGACCAGGGGTGAGGGCGCTGTGCTGGACGGGACCAGCGGTGAGGGCGCTGTGCTGGACGGGACCAGCGGTGAGGGCGCTGTGCTGGACGGGACCAGCGGTGAGGGCGCTGTGCTGGACGGGACCAGCGGTGAGGGCGCTGTGCTGGACGGGACCAGCGGTGAGGGCGCTGTACTGGACGGGACCAGCCGTGAGGGCGCTGTGCTGGACGGGACCAGCCGTGAGGGCGCTGTGCTGGACGGGACCAGCCGTGAGGGCGCTGTGCTGGACGGGACCAGCCGTGAGGGCGCTGTGCTGGACGGGACCAGCCGTGAGGGCGCTGTGCTGGACGGGACCAGCCGTGAGGGCGCTGTGCTGGACGGGACCAGCCGTGAGGGCGCTGTGCTGGACGGGACCAGCCGTGAGGGCGCTGTGCTGGACGGGACCAGCGATGAGGGCTCTGGCTGGACGTGGCTGACGTGAAGCTCTGGCTGGACGTGGCTGACGTGAAGCTCTGGCTGGACGTGGCTGACGTGAAGCTCTGGCTGGACGTGGCTGACGTGAAGCTCTGGCTGGACGTGGCTGACGTGAAGCTCTGGCTGGACGTGGCTGACGTGAAGCTCTGGCTGGACGTACTCTGGGATGAAGCTCTCTTCACAAACGGAGAGCGCCTCTCTCCAGTTCAGACCGGATAAATCGGGGAGCTCCCTCGGTTTGACCTCCTTAGCCCCCAGCCGGTAACATACTTTGATCGCCTCGTCACCCAGGGAGCAGGAGGCAGCAAGTGAAGCAAACCCCCAGGTGTACTGGAATAAATCTTGGCTATTCAGGGCCAAGGCCGCGATTTGTCCAGCGAACTCACGGAACATGCTGGGGAGATCAGACGAGATCCGTGCTGCTGGATTCATTTGGGTCGGTCGTTCTGTTACGATGCAGCAAGGACGAAGCAGAGAGTGAATCCAATAGCAAGCACTTTAATAATCCACCAAACCAGAAATCCAGGGTAAACTCAGAACAAGGCACACAAAACAAGGAACTGGGAAAACCACAACATCAAGCAACGACCGACAAACACCAACTGAAGAACAAGGGTATAAATACACAGACAAACAAGCTTAACAAGATAACAAGGGGGCGTGGCTAATCAGAAACACCTGGGGAGACTAATCAACAGAACGGGGAACAGCAAAACATGTAAAGACAGAGAAACACATGACAGACAAGAACAAGGTACAAAACAAAACACCCACACCGTGACACTACCAGTGGAGGAAGAACTCAGATCTTTTTACTAAAGTAAAATTAATAATATCATAATGTGAAAACGTTTTTAATTACATATGTACAGTACTTTTATACTATTTTAAATAATTAGTAAGCAAAATGTACTAAACGTGAAACTAGGCTACTCTTAATGCAAAATGGCCCTATATAAAGTGTTATATAAATTTTGGGGATATTGCTTGATGTTGTAACGTAGCGTTATCAGGCAGAATGAGCTTTAACACTGTGTCTACACCGGACGCGGCCGTTACTGCTCGCGTCGCAACAGCTGTTTACCCGAGACAAAGCAGAATCAGTTTACTGTCGGAGATCGCTCGCGCCACACATTTTAATCAATGTTTCATCAACCAATTGCCTTAATAAATAAGAAGTAAATATAGCAGACAATATAATAAGGACTTCTCAGCTGTGCGCTTGCAATAGTCACAAGCTCACACAATACGTGACAGAGGGTTGTAGCAGAGAAATCAATTCTGTGAATTACACTGCGCAAATCACAAGTAGGCTAGGCCTACTACCCACTGGATGAAGAAGGGTTGGCTCTCAGTCTCCACAAGCTACATAAAATATTCATTTTATTTTATTTTATTTTTCGTGTTCGCATTTATGAGGAAAAAACAATGTTACAGACTCGACAGTTCAGCACTACGGACGTGATCGCTCTGAAAGCCGCACTAAAATATGCTTTGAAACTTTCACATAGACATCAAACAGAAAGCACAAAACCTTTCGTTTCAAAGTGAATTTCGTTTTGTATTAATTGTATCTTAATTTTAATCAATGTTTCATCAACCCATTGCCTGGATTTTATATATAAGAAGTAGATAGCAGACGATAGATAATCTCGACACGGAGGCGCCTGCGGGTGAACTGGAGCTCGTCTCATGAACCGAAACTCAGCGTATAGACCTGAGAATTGAAATATATCTATATTGAAATGTCTACTTTTAAACAGAACAATTCAAAACGAAAGACAGACAGACTCATGTAATCGTATGAAATGTGCATTTCTCTCTGGCATGCGTTCACTGAAGATCGCGAGTCAGCATCGTCAACTACATCTTTGGCTGACACTGACTGAAAACACTTGTTTGTTAATAAACAATTAAAATGTCTCCTTGCTATATTTGTTGTATTCATAATCATTACTTTTGCCAGTTCTTGTGACAGCTTTTAGGTGCTTTATTGGCAGCGCCACCCTTACATGAATCACCGCACCCGCATTTTTTGAAATATTCATTTATCGGCCATTATAAATGCCGATACCGATAGTTAGGAAAATGCCTAAAATCGGCCGATAATATCGGCCCGCCGATATATCGGTCGGGCTCTATATATTATATTATATTATATATTTTTTTAATAATAGACAAATTTAATGTATTAATTATTAATTGATGATTTCTTACAGGGCACTGAAAACATAAAACAAATTTTATTATATTTGTGTCCATATGGTTTATTATAGGTTAAAATTGGTTATGGCTGGCACTAACAACCTCTTTGCAAAACCCGTATAACATAAAAAAATATATAAGTTCACAAAATAATCTGCTGAAATGAGACGCTCAAATAAGACCAGACTGAAATGACTGAGGACACTGTTAAAAATAAAACTGAACAGCCATTTTTGCAGATTTTTCAAACTGTGGAGGTTTTGAGTTCTGAACATTACAATAGAACATGTTTACATAGTACATCTAACTCTTTTGATTCAAAAGATCACAGACAATTCCATTTGTCACGATGCACAGAGTGACCCACTCAAAATAATGGCCTGATTTAGAGTAAAATGAAGAACAGGTACATTACTGCTGTACTTTTCAGCACATTTGCATCTGTAATATTCAACTTGTTCTTAATGCGAATGATTCAGATAGAGCAACAGGAGAGGAGGGATCTCACATCATGCTTGCACACAGGAAGATGTGTGCTGTGTGTGTGTGACTCAATGTTAAGTGGAGATTTTGTGCCTTTGAGGTCAGCTTGTAATATGGTGTTATGTTAAAGCTCATTTCAAAAGAAGGTTAAGGCTGCGTTGGCTTCCGCTGTATTTTCAGAGAAAAATCTTCTTGGAGCACACACAATCATGTTTATCGGAGGCAGCCGATCATTTCTTCACATTTCGCGGATGTGCCTGGCCTCTTTCATCTGCGCCTTTTGGACGAGCGTGTTTTGACTGGAATGCTGAAAGTTGTTTAAAAGTGGAAATGGCATTTGAGGCTGATGTCTGACCTTTCTACACAATCTCCAGTCTGCAGTCACACACACAGTGATAGATGGCCACAAAGACACGCTGTCACAACAGTAACACACACACACATAACATATATATGCCCGTATGTATCTGTCTGTCTGTCTATATATCTAGGCTGCATTTATTTAGAAAAAGAAAAAAATACAGTAAAAAACAGAAATATTGTTTCCATTTATAATGTATTGTAAAATTTAATTTCTTCCGGTGATCAAATGTGAATTTTTAGCATCATTACTACATCAGTCACATGATCTTTTAGAAATCATTCTGGGAAGTCATGAGGGTGAGTGAACGATGAGAACATTTTTATTTTTGGGTGGAGCATTCTTATAAATCAATATAATTACTGACTGCCTGTTACTCACAATTAACCAGAATCTGAGCGTGAATCATTCAATTCCTTACAAATCCCATCTTTACCCAGCGCTGATGTGAGCTGTGCACTTTCAGTTTAGTTTGATTGTCTGATAACACTTTACAGTAAGGTCCCATTAGTTAATGAATTAACATTAACTAACAATGAGCAAGACATTTATTAGTATGTATTACAAGCCTTATTTATGCTTTCACCTGGCTCCGCAGTACGAGCCTCCGCTGCCTGCGCGCGCACCTCCCCAAACGAACGAGGCATTTAAATAAAAGTTTGTTCTATTCTTTGAAACGACAGGGGGCGACTCAGAGTAATTGTCCTCTAAACCATCAGGAATCAGCGGTGAGAAAAAGCAAGGTACACACAAGGGGGTAATCCATCAGCCGGAAACTGAAGCCTCGCGGGGGCCGCCATTGTAGCAGAACTTCACCTGCTGTTAGCATTCCATTGACTCCCATTCATTTTGGCGTCACTTTGACAGCGAATAACTTTACATCTGAGGCGTCCAAAGACTTCATTTGTCCATTACTTATTTCTGAAGAAACACGACAATGTATAAAAGGCTCCATTACTTTGTATCTTCCGTTATGGCCCCGTAGAAGCCGTTTTTGTAAAAAATAGGCTAACGATTCCGTCATAACCACACGACCCCTCTGTCGCACTTTAGAGAAATTACCGTGTAGACAGGAGGAGAAGCTCGCAGGAAATCTTTTACTGTCTATGAGGCAATCGGGGGACATGGAGGCATAAAGTCAAGGGAGAAGCCCATAGATAGAGAGTCCATAAAAGCAACGGGACAAAATATTTCAACAACGTTTTTGAGGAATTAGGTGATTCAGATTTGTCTTGGCACAGCTACTAGAAGATTTTTCTATAAGGACTGTCGTCAAGCTCAGTTTGAGCCTGCGCAGTCGCTCAGCCATCAGGAAGTGAGTGCTTCTAATCGGGCTTCAGTTTTCTCCGTTGAAATCAAGGGGGTCGCTGTGTCCATTTCTTTTACTGTCTATGGGTACACACGTGAATTTTTTTTTTAGTACACTAAACCAAAACCACACTACAAAAGAATCGTGTAAAGCAGTAAACTTTGAGATTGATTATTAGGTCCCACTTTATATTAAGTGGCTTTAAGTATTATGTACTTATATTGAAAAATAAGTACAATGTACTTATTGTCTTCATGTTGTATTGTAAAACACTTGTGCTGCTATTGATGAGTGATACGGGTAAGGTTAGGGTCAGGTGTGGTGGTATGGGTTGGTTTAAGGCTGGGTTAAGGTGTAAGGGAAGGGTCAACAGTGTAATTACAAATGTAATTACATACATTAATTACAGCTGTAATTACATGCAGGTATTTTTAAAATATAAGTACAATGTAAAAACATGTATGTACACAATAAGTCCATTGTATCAAATTATTAGTTGCAATGTAAGTACATAGCACTTAAAGCCACTTAATATAAAGTGGGACCAATTATTACTTGTGACATTAGAACAAAATAAATTGATATGAGAATGTAGCCTATACAACTAAATTAACGACATCTTACATATTTTGTAAACATTTTAATTTAGTTTCGTGAACATTTTTATAAAACATGGGCCTTTATTTTTATTTCAAGGCTTATATCTGCTATTTTAGGCTCATTTTGTAAATGTAAGCAACTAATCTAGACGCACAAACTGGGTGCCGATGCGGTGAGACGTACGTCCTCGGCCAGATTCGGCTCGAAGTCGTGCATCTTCAGATGCGGAGCCAAGCCAATGGCCCCTTGCGCGAGATGGTCCTCACTGCAGAACACGAGATCCAGGGGGGCGGGGTTGGATCCAGCTCCAACTCCTCCCACTATATACTTTGCCGCCACCAGATGAACCAGCATATTGGTGAAGTTGCAGCCAGTGGTCGCCAACGTTCAATGTAAGTCTACATTTGATTAGTAATACAGTCGAAATAGATTCATAATTTAGTGTGCGCCTGTAAGTAATTAAATATACACTGTAAAACCGAACAGTTGTTCTAACTAACACTTTTTAGTTAACTTTACTTAATGTCGAATAATTAGTTGAACTTACTTAAAACCATTTAGTAATCTGTACTGTTTGCATGCTTTGCCTTCTTTACTCAGAAAACCCAAGTACACATTACTTGACTGGTTTGAGTACCATTTTGCAAAAGCAAAAAAAAAAAAAAAGGAGAAAAAAAAAGCAGGCGGGGCAAATGTTTTTTTAGGCGGGGTAAATCTTAATAGACTTTTCACTCATTTCTTCGACTTCTGCAGTCATCGTTCTTCTTAGTTGCATTTGCTCATTTTCCAGTCATCTTGAATGTTATTGTCAAAACAACTAACAATTTTGGGAGAACGTCACATCAGTTGACTTCATAAATTCATGTTGATTTCCACTCACCATTATTGTGATAAGTGTTCCCTTTGGTTGGGCACTGGGAACTTAATTTATATTATAGTAATTTTCTTCCAATTGATGCAGTGATGCAACATGAAATCAGTTGTATGATTTCAAAGGAAGTGAAGTAATAAATATTATATATATATTTATACTTAAATTATTTCCATGTTTTGAATGAATTTATTAATGATATATATATATATGATATAGATATATATATATATAGTTATCATATATATATATATATATATATATATATATATATATATATATATATATATATATATATATGATAACTATATTTCACGTATAATAATGATCTTTTAACATTTTATTGCTATCACTTGTGGATTATATAGAGGGTTGATATAATCCCTCTATATTTGTGACAATATCTTGCAATTTTGCTTGAGTCACACACAGACTTCAATATTCAGCATGCAAACCACAACAATGGTAACACTTTTTTTTAAATTAATTAAATGAATTAGATCATTACAATTTTATTTGCTGTCTCTTGTCAGTATAACCCCAATAATGACAGCAAATACAATTGTAACGGTAAAATAAATCCAAAAATAGTCAAACAAAGCAATTAATTTATTAATGCCGCAATGCACTCTGGAAGTACACTTCCTCAGATCACCGATACAATTAAGTTGACAAAACTTAAATGGATTAAGTAAGAAAAACTTGATGCAATTAAGTTATGATTACTTAATTAAATTAAGGCAACGAGTTACCTTAGTTTTTTTAAGTAGATTCTACTTATCCGGGTTTACAGTGTATAACTAAAAGTTGTTAAATATATGTTAAAGTTTTGCCAGATGCCCTTGTGAAGTCATTTATAAGTATAAAATTAGTGCAGCCATAATTTAGTCACTTACAGTTGCATAATCAGTGTTGGAAAAAGCACACATATTTTCTACTTGATTTTGAACTTGATTTAATATTACTCAAATAAAAGTAGAAGTGCTTACGTATTAATATACTTAAGTATTTGAAGTCAAAAGTGCTTGTGGACTACTGAGAGGGGTAAAGGATCAGCCAATCAAAGAATACACTTCTTTTTAAGAGTTATTTTCTTTTGCATGTAACAAGGAACCACAGGCTTTTCAGAGTGAAACGTAATAATTTTTAATATTTTTGTTTTGTTTATGTTTTGGCGTAAAATCAAACGTTTCTCCAAATGAAAAAAAATCGAATAAAATACTTGGCTATTGCCCACCACTATACGTAATAAAAGGTTCACATTCACACAATGTACAAACTACAGTGTTTGTAATTATTTCAAACGCTAAAATAAAACTTGTTTTCAGCAAGTTTGTTTTTCCATCAAAAGAATAACTAAAGCCTGGTTCACACGGGACGATTTTAAAATTGTCGGCCGATTTTCCAAACCTGAGAGACCCCACACACGGCGATAAAAAATCACGGGTATAACAGTTTTGGTCGTACAGTGTGTGGTGCGCAGCCACACGGCAAAATCAACACATCACACACAAACCGATTTGACTCCCGAGCATTCCCAGGTCAGACGGAAAATCTTGCAAAATCCCTCGAGATCAAACGTGACTTCAGAGTAAACAATCATGGCGGACGAAGAGGATGCAGTGGCGATAGTTTGTAGTTTGTTTTAACTGAATCTCCGACGTCCACCGGACTTTCTGGTGCGCCATGCCGCCGGCTGTTTTGATTTTGTTTCCCGGTGCTTCCTCTGCGCCTCGTCCCCTCGCTTTCTGATTGGCTACACGCCACAGTCCACAGGCTGCGTGCTCGTTTGTCCCCGGGGGACACGACACACGAGGAGAAATCGGGCCAAAATAATCCAACATGTTGGATATCCCCGATTTGAGATCGGAGCTGTCCCGAAGTCCTTCCGAGCAGACAAGAGCACTCTTAACACACCACACACGCCAGGAATATCTGATCAGATTATTTTATCCTGATACATCCAAGATGGCGCACATAGGAAACACACACCAGATAACTTTTCTACAGTTTTTGATTATTCGGACGTCTTGCAGTACATTCTCGTCGGAGGGGCAGCGTTGATGTTCAAACGCACGGTCAGACGCAAACGCGGGAAGCGAGCCGGCGCGCTGGTTAAACTCCGCGAGAGCGGCCTGCGCACTGCACTCCCCAGTATTCATCTCGCGAATCTCCGATCCCTTCCTAACAAAACGGACGAACTTCTTCTCCTCACCCGCACTAACAAGGATTTTTTAAACTCCGCTGCTCTGTGCTTCACTGAAACCTGGCTGAGTGAAGCCATACCGGACAACACAATACATCTGCCGGGCTTCCAGCTGTTCCGAGCGGATCGCATCGTGGAGCTAACGGGGAAAACAAGAGGTGGTGGATTGTGTTTCTACATTAACGAAAGTTGGTGTTCAGATGTAACAACACTGAAGAAGATGTGCTCTCCTAATTTAGAGGCACATTTCATAAACTGTAAACCTTTCTACTCGCCTCGGGAGTTTTCCTCTTTCATTTTCGTGAATGTTTACATCCCTCCAGACACGTGCGTGAGCGCGGCGCTACAACAGCTGGCTGAACAAATAGCTGAAACAGAACAGAGGTATCCTGACTCTCTTTTAATCATTCTTGGGGATTTTAACAAAGCAAATCTTTCCCGTGAACTACCAAAATACAGACAGCACGTTACATGTCCCATCAGAGACAGTAATATACTGGACCACTGTTACACCACAATAAAAGATGCGTATCACTCCGTTTCACGAGCAGCTTTGGGGCTCTCTGATCACTGTTTGGTTCATCTCATACCGACCTACAGGCAGAAACTGAAATCAGCTAAACCTGTAATAAGGACTGTAAAAAGATGGACTAATGAAGCAGAGCAGAATCTACAGGCCTGCTTTGATTGCACTGATTGGACTGTTTTTGAAGCTGCTACCAACGATCTGGATGAGCTCACAGATACTGTAACATCATATATAAGTTTCTGTGAGGATACATGCATTCCTACCAGGACATTCTTATCATTTACTAATGATAAACCATGGTTTACTGGGAAACTCAAACACCTTCGTCATGCCAAAGAGGATGCCTACAGAAGTGGGGATAAAATCTTGTATAACCAGGCCAGAAACAGACTGACAAAGGAGATCAGAGTTGCTAAAAGAAGCTACTCTGATAAACTGAAAAAACAGTTTTCATCCAACAACCCATCATCAGTCTGGAATGGCCTGAGGAACATCACCAACTACAAGTCACCATCCCCCCCGATCTGTGGACAATCAACACCTGGCTGATGATTTAAACCATTTTATTGCAGGTTTGAAAAGCCCTCATTCACACCACACACCGGCTCTGACCTGCACTTCACACATTCACCATCACCTCCTGCACTCCCATTACTCCCCCCTCCTGCCGTCCAACCTGAGCTTAAGGTCTGTGTGGAGGACGTGAGCCGAGTCTTCAAAAAACAGAAGACTAGGAAAGCCTCAGGCCCAGACGGCATCTCATCTGCTTGTTTAAAAGCCTGCGCTGACCAACTGGCCCCGGTCTTCACGCAGATCTTCAATAGATCATTGGAGCAGTGTGAAGTTCCCGGCTGCTTCAAACGTTCCACTATCATTCCTGTCCCCAAAAAAAACAAAATCACTGGACTTAATGACTACAGACCTGTCGCTCTCACGTCTGTGGTCATGAAGTCGTTTGAAAGACTGGTGCTGGCCCACCTGTAGGACATCACTGGACCCCTGCTGGATCCCTTTCAGTTTGCTTACAGAGCAAACAGGTCTGTGGATGATGCAGTCAACATGGGACTGCATTATATCCTGCAACATCTCGACAGACCAGGGACTTATGCAAGGATCCTCTTTGTGGACTTCAGTTCGGCCTTCAATACCATCATGCCTGGTCTTCTCACAGCCAAACTGACCCAGCTCTCCATACCATCCTCGATCTGTCAGTGGATCACCAGCTTCCTGACGGACCGGCAGCAGCGAGTGAGACTGGGGAAACTCACATCCAGGAGTCTCACCACCAGCACTGGCGCCCCTCAAGGGTGCGTTCTCTCCCCACTGCTCTTCTCCCTGTACACTAATGACTGCACTTCTAAAGACCCCACTGTCAAGCTCCTGAAATTTTCCGACGACACCACTGTCATCGGTCTCATCCGAAACGGTGACGAGTCTGCTTACAGACTGGAGGTTGAACAGCTGGCTGTCTGGTGCAGTTATAACAACCTTGAGCTGAACACGCTCAAAACAGTGGAGATGATCGTGGACTTCAGGAGGAACAGCCCAGCACTCCACCCACTCACCATCATGAACAGCACTGTGGAAGCAGTAGAGTCATTCAGGTTCCTGGGCACTTCCATCTCTCAGGACCTGAAGTGGGACAATCACATTGACTCCATTGTGAAAAAGGCCCAGCAGAGACTGTACGTCCTTCGCCAGCTGAGGAAGTTCAACTTGCCACAGGAGCTGCCGATTCAGTTCTACTCAGCCGTCATTGAGTCTGTCTTATGCACTTCCATCACTGTCTGGTTTGGTTCAGCTACCAAATCAGACATCAGGAGACTACAACGGAAAGTCCGGACTGCGGAGAGGATCATTGGTGCCCCCCTGCCAACCCTCCAGGACCTGTACTCTTCCAGAGTGAGGAAGAGAGCAGGTAAAATCATCACAGACTCCACTCACCGTGGACACCTCCTGTTTGAACTGTTACCGCCAAGACGGCGACTCAGATCACTGGCCACAAGAACATCTCGGCACAGGAACAGTTTCTTCCCACAGGCCATTTCCCTCCTGAACAGTTAACACTCCTCCCAAGGCATATGCCTTAAGTGCAATACTCCCACTGTTTAGTGCAATACCCTACAACTCAGGTGATACTTATATGTAGATTTATTTATTTATAATATTCAAAACACTGTAAATATGTTCATAATCTGTAAATCTGAAAATGTCTATTCTGACTAAACCCAACTGTGATACTTTTATTCTCATATATTTATATTTTTATTTTTTATTCTTATAATTTGTAGTATTATGTTTCTTGTTGTATTTGTATTTGTATATGTCCACTGGAAGCCTCAGTACCAAAAACAAATTCCTTGTGTGTGCAAGCACACTTGGCAATAAAGCTCTTTCTGATTCTGATTATTTTAATCGGAGCATCCTTAAGATTGTCGGAAGGGGTAAATCGGGGCTAAAATCGGCCTAATTATCCTGCCGTGTGAACTAGGCTTAAGTCTTGTTACGACTCAATGCGGAAAAAATAGAGCAACCACGCGAGTATAAGTATGACGTGTTGGGAATCTGTCGACCAATCAAAATGCCCCCTGGATCTGGACCCAACTCCGCCCCCTGGATCTCGTGTACTGCAGTGAGGTGCTAGTGCCTTGCACACATTCCGCAATGTCATTTTTGCCGCGCACACCTTCGCGCTCGTGCGGACGGGGCGAGTATAAAACACGCACGCCGAAAAAAATATGCGCCTGAGCAGCGTGTATTTTTTCCGCCGTGCATATTAACTAATGAGTGCATTCACTATTGATGGACAAAATAAACATGATTTCACACAAAAAGTGCCCAAAATGCACAGAATAAGCATGTCTAGTGTGTTTTTAACAAGAACTGGAGTATGTCAGAAAAGAAAATGAAGACTTAAAAAGATTTATAGAAGATTTATCCATTTAAACTGGCTTTTAATTATTCAGTTTGGGTGAAGTATAGTGTATTATATAAAAACTAAAGTAAACTAGCCAAAAAATTGGATATATATATAAATGTTCAAAATTAACTAATTTTAAATAAGTCAATACATCATCAATACTTGTTCCAAACATATTTTTGTCTTACCCTGATTCACCATGGTAAGCTTATTATACGGGTTTCTATTTTAGACCTGATGGGATGGTATTTGTGGTGATTTTGCGCATTTGCATCACTCACTCGTGTGTCTCATCATATCTGCAAATAGAGAAAAGTTGCTCTGGATACTTTGCCGTATGTCTGGTGTGGGAGGTCAGAGGCTAGTTGAGTGTGTGTGTATGTGTGTGTGTCTGGTGTGGGAGGTCAGAGGTTAGTTGAGTGTGTGAGTGTGTGTGTGTGTGTGTGTGTGTGTGTGTGTGTGTGTGTGTGTGTGTGTGTGTGTGTGTGTGTGTGTGTGTGTGTGTGTGTCTGGTGTGGGAGGTCAGAGGCAAGATGAGTGTGTGTGTGTCTGTGTGTGTGTGTGTGTCTGGTGTGGGAGTAGCAGAGGTTAGTTGAGTGTGTGTGTGTGTGTGTGTGTCTCTGGTGTGGGAGGTCAGGGGTTAGTTGAGTGTGTGTGTGTGTGTGTGTGTGTGTGTGGTGTGGGAGCAGCAGAGGTTAGTTCAGTGTGTGTGTGTCTGGTGTGGGGGTAGCAGAAGTTAGTTGAGTGTGTGTGTGTGTGTGTGTGTGTGTGTGTTGTGGGAGTAGCAGAGGTTAGTTGAGTCAGAGGTTAGTTGAGTGTGTGTGTGTGTGTCTGGTGTGGGAGGTCAGAGGTTAGTTGAGTGTGTGTGTGTGTGTGTGTCTGGTGTGGGAGTAGCAGAGGTTAGTTAAGTGTGTTTGTGTGAGTGTCTGGTGTGGGGGTAGCAGAAGTTAGTTGAGTGTGTGTGTGTGTGTGTGTGAGTGTGTGTGTGTGTGTGTGTCTGGTGTGGGAGGTCAGGGGTTAGTTGAGTGTGTGTGTGTGTGTGTGTGTGTGTGTAAGCTTGACATGGAACAGTTAAATCTCCGATCTCTGGAGAATCACCCGTTTAAAACAAACGCCAAACAGCGGAGCGTCCGAGAACGAGACAGAGCTCGTGATAAAACAAGAATCAACATCGGCTTGGCTTTGAAATGTTGTAGAAGCGATGCAGAGATTATGGTGTTTTTATTACTCAGCTGAGTAATGTATTTTATTGAACAGATAAACTATCATATCCATCTCTCTAACAGAGTTCACAGTAAATCATTATCTATTGTTTAGGGTTGTTTCATTATGGTTGTTGTAGCTGTGCTGGAACTTATTTTCAAGGAAGTACTGTGTCTGTTAATGGATAAAGCTACAGTAACGTCTTCAGCTCGTCAGCTTGAGATCTTTTCCATCCAAACTCTTAAGCGTAGTAGTGAATGTTTTATGAGCAGTAGGAGCAGTTTTTTTTTAGTTATGAGAAAGACCCATATTCATCTGCAGTCACGCAGAGCTGAAGCATAACCAAAACATTATTCTTCTGCAAAATGCACACAGTTTTGTTTTTTAACCGAGGGCCAAAAGTTACATCGTGTACCTTTAACTAAGATTCATAAAAAAGTGTTTTTCATTGTTAGTTCATGTTAACACTAACGTAGTGAACTAATGTTGTAGGATTGAAAATAATCCAAGAAAATTGAAATGAACATTTGCTTTGAAAGACATTTGTTTTACTGTTTTCCACCCCCTCTTTCTGCCACAAGAACCATTTGGAGTTCCCAAAGGCTCAGAGGGGCTGATAGTGATCAAGGCCTGTAGGCTGAGATGTGTGCACTCCGGGGGGCTATGCATTGTCACACCTTTAGTACAATGGGTGAAGTTGGAATTATCTGATTGGTCAGTTTAAATGTCTCACATTTGGGTTAAAGTCACATGGTCAGGGAAAGGATAAAAGAAGATTGTAACTGTTGCTCTGTCTCTTTTTATGCTCTTGCTCTTTTATGCTCTGGGTCTCTTTCTTGAGGCTCTCTCTCTCTCTCTCTCTCTCTTTACCTCCTCTTTTCGCTTTCTCTCTCTCTCTCTCTCTCTCTCTGGTAACATTTTACATATATGCTGGGTACAATTAATGATATAAGTATTATCATCTCATACATCTATTTTGTAACTATGTTAAGTGTAACCATAACCATATTTTGTCATTAAACATTTTCAATTACAAAGAATGTGCTAACTAGTTTTGATTTGGTATTGACTTTGAAGTGCTACCTATTGCAATATAATATTGTCACTCTCTATAGCAACGCTCTCCCACATATTAAGCTATTGTAACTGTACTTATTTCCGTCGTTGGTATAAGTAGCAGTGGGTTGTAGCCTCGTTCACACTGCAGGGGCTTAATGCTCAATTCCGATTTTTTTGCAAGGCCTTTCACATTTGGAATTAAATGCGACCTTTTGTGTTCTCCTGTGTGAACGTGAAAGTGAACGTGAAATGACCCAGAAGTGACCCGCATGCGCAGAAGAGTACTCAACGGTCAACGGCGTCACTTGTTGTTTGCGGAAGTAGCTAAACATGGCCTGAATAGAGCTGTCCCCCCAAATATTAATTAAATCAGAAACCTCGCTTCCCTTCCAATGACTGGTCTCAGCATCGTCCGCCATAGTTGTTGTTTATCTTCTCATTCCCGCCTACTTCAACGCAGAATTATGACGTTTGTCGCATATCAATGACATTCGGGTCGGATACATGTGACCTGGCCGTTCAGATTGAAGTCGCATTTCAAAAGATCGGATACATATCGGATTTGGACCACATACCCAAGTGGCCTGGGTCGCATTTGAAAAGATCAGATCTGTGTCGTTCAGACTGTCTTGAAAAGATCAGAAACAGGTCGCATAGGGGCAAAAAAAACGGAATTGGGTCGTTTCAGCCTGCAGTGTGAACGTAGCCATAGACTGGAAATGTACAGTTTTCTTGCTGACAACGTTTCTTTAGTCATTCGGCAGTCTTGCAGTCTGAACCCCTGCAGGAAATACACCCTTACAGTGTTAACAAATGGAACCTTATTGTAAAGTGATATTGACTGTGTTTACCAGATGCAGCCGAAGCAAAACTGTAAGAACTGAGAGCACAAAATGACTAAGACAAAAAAAATCAGTAAAAGAGAAAACGAAAGGAGGAGAATGGCAGCGAAACAAATGAAGGAGTGCACGAGCAAGACAGCAGTAGATGCAGAGAGATACGGGGTTTGAGAGATTGGTGGGGTGTTCTGCCTGATAGGGGGTCAATGCTTCTCCCCGGAGCCCCATTACCGGGTGGCATTAACGGATGTGTTGGGCCAACAGGGGCACGGCGAGGGCCCAGTGTGTGCGAATGTGTGCGTCAGAGAGTGAAGGAGAACAATTTGATGGCATCCCCTCTACACTGCAGCCACCAACACACCACCATCAATCACTGCAAAACACAGCAGCCTATACACACAAACACACGAAATACAGAAACGCACGCACGAATAGCCGCTCACGTCCATGAACACTTAAAGTGTGTTTACCTGCGCAGGGCAGGGAGTATCCCACCAGCGGCTCCTGGATAAACTGCCGCTCATTGAGTCTGGTCACACAGTACAGGTGGAAGCAGTCCAGGCAGATCAAGTGACGCTCAGCACACTGAAACACCAGCACTGGAGTCCTGGAGGACACACAGACAGGGCACATTTACACTACTTTGCATCATACTATAAAAAAAACACTACTAGTTTCCAATAGCAAGTAATGTCTTTCCACACTGAAGGCAACAATGCTGTGTGATGTTGTACAGTCACAGCCAATCAGAACATACTTCAGATGTTAGACAGAGATGGTCAGTGAGGGAATTTTCCAATACCAATTCTGATTATTTTTATACTAAATCCTACAAAGCTTAATGTATCATATTTGATACACAAATGTCTAAGGCCGCTAAATGATCAACATGATCAAAACTGCTGAAAAACCTGTTTTAAAGAATCTACTACATGCATTCTGTCATCTGATTAATACTTTCCAAAAAGTAAAATTACTACTAAAAACGTCCACCTTCATGTCATGGTTCACATGTCTTTTTGATGTGAAATATTTGATGACCTTTATAAAGTTAACATAAGAATAACTTTTATATTGTATGCATGTAATATTTCAAGATGAACATTTACTGGAACTAAAGTTTTACTTGATTATCCATACATCCTCCATTTTTTATGGCCAAAAAAGAAAGAACAGAGCCTCTGCTTTTAAAAATAAAAATAAAAACATTTTATTGTAGCTTAATTCAGTCTTTTTTATGAATACTTGAATGTGGATGGTTCATTAAAAAAAAAAAATCTAACAAAAATCCTCAAAAATCTGTTTTTTTGTCAAAAGTATCGGATTCAGAACGATGATCAAAACATACATTGAGTAGATCACGTCCATCAACACCCTTCAAAGCTTCACAGTCGTTACATCTTTATGGGTCCGACATCTCATTCTGTAACATTAGGCAGTTTTGATTTATATGCTGTTGAATGTCTGATGATCACGTTAGCTTACTAGTGCGTAAGCAATCTTCTATCCGTTCCTGGTTTACGCACATCTTTTTTCTTTGCTTGTTTTTGGATCCCAAAATGCTGTACTATTTCAGCCCCCTACAGTATAGCAGTGAAAACATGGATTGCCGGAAAAACTTGTCAAAGGCAGGGAAGCTATTGAGTGCAATATGATCTGTACAGTTTTCACGAGATGCCCTGGAGATGAACACTGATGAGGAGAACGGGGGCGGGTAGAGAGCTTGTTTAGATATGTTGCTTGTTCAAAACCTTCGGAAAAACCTCAAATACCCTTGTAACTTTAGTGTTGTAAGCAAAGAAACTACTCTCTGAAATCTCATGACAATTTTCTTTCCATTTCTCCAGTCTTCCCCCTTCAATCGCAAACCCAGACTCACTTGACTGGAAGTCAACTTGCTAACACAGTGTTCCACCTCTCTGACCCGGTTCTCCCGCTTATATTGTAAGAGCCTGGCCGTGTCCTTGACGATGCCCTTTTAAACAAATGGAGGAGATCTGTGAGGAGGAAGACGAGTGGAATGGAGGACGGTGGGAAAACAAAGCTCTACTCAGGAAGGTAATTGCGGCACTACTTCAATCAGTCCTTGATTTGAATGGGGGTTGTTGGTGATTGGGCTTCTTTGTCTGGTTTCTCCAGGCATTCGACCGCCCTCCACGCGAGAGCAGCAGGTAGGAGCGTTTACGCGGGACCGCCCCGCTAATAGCTGACCTTCATTGGCAGGACACACTTAGCGCTCACTCTTTCTGGAAAAATGGCTACTATTGATTGAAGGGCCGCACAGCAGGAGATGTACGTAGGTTATAGAGTACAGACAGCTTATCTTTCAGAATATTTGTATCAATCTTTAGTTTACCTGTCCAATGTGCTGCAGGCATTTCATCTTTTCTGACTGCTGGATCAATCAGAAAGCCTCCAAACTGCTCTGTCAAACTTGCTTTGTTTAGAAAGTTATTTTTCGTTTCTGGTTGTTGTCTGTTGCTTTGTAATTTGATCAGTCTAATGGTCTATGAGTGAGTCTTACTAAGACTTTATATACAGAAAAAGGTGCACTCGTATTATTATGAATGGGAGAAAGTGCAACGCCCAATTTGGCGGAACCAGTCCCGTCTTCAAAAGAAAAGAGCCAATTGTCGATTGGTAAAGTTATCGCATCACTGCAGGGTTTCTATAGAAACAGTCAGTGTTCTGAGATGAGTGCTTAA
This sequence comes from Gila orcuttii, assembly GCA_026230005.1. Taxonomy (NCBI): domain Eukaryota; kingdom Metazoa; phylum Chordata; class Actinopteri; order Cypriniformes; family Leuciscidae; genus Gila; species Gila orcuttii. The sequence goes on along the minus strand of JAPDVR010000019.1, from coordinate 37,354,978 downwards.
GACTGAGATTGCGTATTAGCTTGGTCCAGCCTGAAAAATGCAGTTTTTTGTCACGATTCAAGCATTTAGAAACAAGATTTATGAGACAGTTGATGTCAGATCTCAGTGGTGATTTCAAATATTTAAGCGTATTAAAAGCAAGTATCAAAAGCTTGGCGAACAGTTTTGGAGAATTTGATGTTTCCTCATTCAGAGAGATAGGAGCTGCACTTGCATGACCGAGAGGCTGCTGAGTGAAATGACGTGTCTTAAAGGGACTTTGGTCTTACACAATGTGCTAACCAGGTGCCTATTAACAACAGCATTAATTGTTAGGCCTATTACTACTTTTAAAGCTATTTTATTTAAAATGTATTAAACTGCAACTAATTACAAATATTTTTAAATACTTGATAGACACGTTTCAATAGAAATGACATTAAAGTATAATTTAGTTAGTTTACCATACACTTAAACCAAACAGTACATTGAAATCTTATTTCAAAAACAATAAGTCCTGCTTTTACAGACAAAGCTTAGATTAAGCCAGGATTAGGCCTTAGTTTAATAAGGACATTTAAGTAGCTTTTATAAACGTGCCTTAGAAAAAAAAAAAAAAGAAATGACTGATGTGCATCTTGAGACAAAACAATGGCACTGACATATTTTAAGATATGTTAAAACAGTTTAAAACAGCATACATTTTAGTCTGGGACTAGACTTAAGCCCTGTATGTGAAACCAGGGGTAGAAGTACTTATGAAATGACATATACATAAGTACTTAAGTGGGTCAAAAAAATTAATCTTGACTTTTTGGGTGAAATAGAACACAAACCACACCAGTACACCCATTCTGGTAGTGCTGTGCTGAGTGGAAGCTCCTTATTGGTCAGGGTTGCCTGACTTAAGGCGGCGGTAGCTCACCATGGGCTTGGCCCCGTCCACTCTAGAACGATCACCACATCACCATTGCTCTGGCTTATCACTGGTAACTATCTCAAACTGGGTTTTATTCTTCAAAGCCATATACAGCCACAAGTTGCAGGAGAAGTGGTCAGGTCAAGTGGACTTTAGTCACTGCCAGGACAGTTTAAGCTACCTTGTGTGGATCTGAAGGCCTGATATACTCACGGCGAAGTTCTTTTATGTTTTTCGCTTAGGGTAAAACGTGGTTCGAAATATGTGATCAGTGATATACTGTAAGCGAACATCCGACGCCGACCACTCTGCTGAGAGAAACGGTAAATATGTCAATATGTGCTGCACACTTTCCTCTCAATGACAAAATAAACACATAACAAACTTCCGGAAAGTTCACTTTGGAAAGCTGTTTCAAACTCCAAACGAACTTTGTTTTGGACTGATTTTGTTCTAAATGACGTCACATCAGTTTGTTCTTTGATTTCACTTGAAGTATATCAGGGCCTTAAAGGGATAGTTCACCCAAAAATGTAAATTATGTCAGTATTTACTCACCCTCATATTGTTCAACCCCGTAAGACCTTCGTTCATCTTCAGAACACAAATTAAGATATTTTTGATGAAATCTGAGAGCTGGATCACTCCTCCATAGGCTTCTAAGGGATTGAAACTTGTTCCCCGAAAAGTTATTAAAGACATCGTTAAAATAGTCCAAGTGACTACAGTGGCTCAATCTTAAAGGGTTAGTTCGCCCATTTAAGACATGAAGTTGTATGCAATCCTTACCAGCACTATAGTGCATACACACTGACCCACTCTGTAGTCACCTCCCTGGTCAGAGTTCTGGCCGCTGGAAGTTTTTTAATAAAGTACTCCCGGTTATTTTCCGGGGCCACAAAACTGTGCGTTTTTACGTGAAAAAATTATTTCCGTTTCAAAGCTTGATTAATTTACCACACAAAAAACACGCCGGTCAAAATTCATACCTCAGTTTTAATGCGGCACTATTTTCTATCCATTTCTATCAATCCACGCTGCTGTCAACGTCAACAGTGCGCACGTTCAGATCAGCTGTTCCATAGTGTTTACACAATCGATCGACAACAAGGTAAAAAATATTTAATTAACAATGGTGCGAACTTGTAAATTCCCAGGCTGTGACCACATGTGCTGGGATCAAAGTTCAGATTCCATCGTTTTCCTGTTTCTAATATAACTATGAGACAGCTTTGGCTGGTTGCCATCGGCTACTCTGCGGGAGCTAAAATATCCCGAATAAAGGATTTTCGTGTGTGTAGTGCTCACTTCAGCGAAGACGATTACATCCCCAACCAAGGAGGAAAAAAAAAAAAAAAAAAAGATTTTAAAGAGTTTTGCTGTACCAGTACCACGGGTAAGCTCTATTTACTAACTTTATGATCCCATGATCTCTCGCTCTCTCTCTTCCCGTTCTATCTCCATCTGCTGAAGTTCGGCATCGGTATACTCCGGTTCATAAAGGTATCCTTTTGTCGTTGTGCTAAAATTACTTTCATCATCTGATCCGTCTGACATTGTGCTAAAATTGGTTTCATCATCAGAAGTTTCGCAGTCAGACATGTTGTCAGCGAGTCGCGCTATCAACAGCTGATCGTAACGTGCGCACTGTTGACGTTGCCAGCAGCGCGGATTGATAAAAATGGATAGAAAATAGTGGCGCATTAAAACTGAGGTATGAATTTTGCCTGGCGTGTTTTTTGTGTGGTAAATTAATCAAGCTTTGAAACGCAAATCATTTTTTCACGTAAAAACGCACAGTTTTGTGGCCCCGGAAAATAACCGGGAGTACTTTATTAAAAAACTTCCAGCGGCCAGAACTCTGACCAGGGAGGTGACTACAGAGTGGGTCAGTGTGTATGCACTATAGTGCTGGTAAGGATTCCATACAACTTCATGTCTTAAATGGGCGAACTAACCCTTTAAGTTTATCAAGCGACGAGAATACTTTTTGTGCGCAAAATCCCCCAAAAATAACAACTTTATTTCAACTATGACGTACAACTCAGAAGCTTTACGCAATGACACTACGTTAACTGACTCGAGGCTCACAGAGAAGGAAATGAATGGTTGAAATAAAGTCGTTATTTTGGGGTTTTTTTGCGTACAAAAAGTATTCTCGTCGCTTGATAAACTTAAGATTGAGCCACTGTAGTCACTTGGACTATTTTAACGATGTCTTTAATAACTTTTCGGGGCTGGCAAGTTTTAATCCCTGAAGAAGCCTATGGAGGAGTGATCCAGCTCTCAGATTTCATCAAAAATATCTTAATTCGAGTTCCGAAGATGAACGAAGGTCTTACGGGGTTGAACAACATGAGGGTGAGTAAATACCGACACAATTTTCATTTTTGGGTGAACTATCCCTTTAACACTTATCAAGGACTCTTGATCAGAGGAGAGCCAATGCCAGTACATCTGAGAGAGAAACCGGATGCTGCAAAAAGAGTTAGCAGTGCTAGGTCTCAAATGCCATAATGGGGCCAAAGCTCCATTGAATGGCCATTGACCTTCTTCTGGTCGGATACTAGTGAGAAGTTTCCTCCGCCCATAGAATGATGGTGGGAAACCATCAACTATTGGTCGAATTACCTTATCGAGACGTCCCTATAGACCATTTCCAGCAATTTAAGGCACAATGTTGGTGCCTGCAGGTATTAACTAACAGGTCTTCTTTAGGAGTGTTTAATCCTACCCATGATCACCAAACAGTTCCCATCACCAGCACAGGTTAGCTGCCGGATGCCATCCCAGAGCCCACTGTTGCCAGCCAGCCTTTATTCATGGAGAATACCCCATGCCTGTCTTATTTCCACAATAAGTATTCTTTTGAAAGTATGCTAAAGTGTTTCTTTTTCACACTTTTTCTTTTTCAAAAGGGAACTTTGACAAGTTTAACTACTTTAAATTATAGCTTGTAGCTTGACAAGCCAGAGTTTCAAAGCAGTGATGAGTTTGTATTGTAGGCAGAGCTAAGCAGAATAACAAGATACAACAGAAATAACTGGGATTTATAACTGTGGCGCTTTCAGAGCACATGCCAATATGCATCAATCAAAATAATCTGCAAGCCTCAAGGTAAAAATATGCCTATAAACAAATATTATTTAAATAATTAAAAATGTATTTTTTAAAAATATTAAATGTACTGTAAAAAAAAATATTGTTGTAAATAAAACTGCTCTTTTTTTTACAAGAAAATATACTCGTAGTCTTTCTACTTTAACGTCACATTTAATTAAATGTGCTACTTGCCATTTCTTTGTAATTATTTAAGCAATTTACTGATTGAAAACTGTTTCTACACTTTGTGTGTGTGTGTGTGTGTGTGCGCATTAATTCAGGGATTCATTGTGTTAATATATTTATGGTTTCAGGGTTTATTTATAGGTTTTAATCAATTCCCTAATAGAAACCAAGCAAAAACAAAATGTTTTGTAATCGTGGCTGTTTAGGACAAAAGCTTTTATCATTTGTTGGTTTATCGCATCACGCCTGTTTGGGATATGCTGAGATTAATGTTGTAATGAACTGTCAGATTGGCTATTTACTGTGCAGCCTAAGAGACTCATTTCGACCTCTATGATGGGTTTAGAGACACATGGAAAAACCGAGAGCAACTCACACAATGTCGGTGCAGGCGATGCAGGGCACTCGGTGTGTGTTGGGCATTATCAAGTCCAGCGCTGCTGAAGTGTCATTATCACCAGTGGGGTGGGCAGCACATTTCAGGTAGAACTCCTACAAGAAGCACAAACCAGATGTAATCATGTCCTGCAAACCCCCACTAACAGACTAAAACAACCCCACTGCACGAGGGTAGCATTACTGGATCCAGCCGAGTTAAAGCTACCAATTTAGTGCAACAAGTGGACGGTCCTCTTTGTCTATCAAGCACTTACAGCACTAGACAGACAAAAGGCACAATAAATATTATGCCTTATTGAAAATGGCTTTGTAAAATTGGTAAATTCTGATGTAGCATGCTTGGTAAAATGTAAGTGACTTACTTAAAAAAGTGTGGACTAAGTGTAAACACATTTACTCAAGACACCATAAGAGAATTTCAGGTGTGAATCCAGCCACGGCAACGTCCACTTCCTCCATCTCTCACCACAATGTCCTGTCTTAAACCTCATCCTTCCCTCGCACTTTGTAACATATCTTTCCCTCGCGGGTCAAAATTACACCTTTTTTTTTGTTTTGTTTTTTTTTTGTCCAGAAAGCTTATTTTATTTAATTTTGATAACATTTTTTCTATCTTTTAATACAACATTTTTTGGAGATATTTTTGTTATTTTTTATTTTATTTACCTTTAAATTACTAGATCTGATCAATTAATAATAAATAAATAGCCTAGTAATTTAGTAATTTAAGCACATTCCTCACATTCTTTCAACTTCAATTCAAAATAACTCACAATTTCATGCATAGCCCATTTAATTCAGCTCAAAATATCTTACATTGTGTTTCTCTGCCAATCTCTTGTGGAAAAAAAGAAAATATTACATGTTATTTCATGAATCTTGCCACTAGATAGCTTTATAGCTCTATTTGAGGCAAATGCACTCTTCCTCTGGGTCTTAAGTCATTTCTCTTCAGTATGCATTCAGATACACATGTACACACTATAAAAATATTTTTTTTAGGTAAAGTATTAGTATTTTTTTTTTTTTGTTAGAATTTTGAGCATTTTTAGGTTTTTGTATGTGTACTGCAGTGGTGGACGAAGTACACATACCATGTACTTGAGTTAAAGTAAAGATACTCAAGGTAAAATATTACTCAAGTAAAAGTAGAAGTGCTGCCTTTAAACATTCACTTGAGTAAAAGTACAAAAGTATTTGCCTTCAGATGTACTTAAGTATCCAAGTACTATGATTTTTTTTATGGCTATAATATGTCCTATTATAATTTGTCACAAGACTCTTGCTTAACTTATGCCACTCTTGGCACACCAATCTATTAACAAAATGACATTAATTAGTCATATATATATATATATATATATATATATATATATATATATATATATATATATATATATATGAATTGAATGCATTTTTTGTGTGTTTAATTTTGGAGGGAAGGGGACTGTTCCCATAAGGTATAATACATTTACAGTATTTACTGTATATATTTTTCTCGAGCATCTATGGTCATAATTATTAACATCCTAAAGTTATGATACATTCACATAAACCTAAACGCCATTAAATAAATATATATATATACACACACACAAACACACACACATATGACGAGATCACTATGATTGTTTTTTTTTTTGGTTATATTATTTTATAAAGTATGTAACGTAAGATAAAAGGAGTTTTATCAGTACGTGTGACGAAGCATTTTCTGCGACAGCTCCAGCTCTACGACGCACAGTGTAAACGTCAGCGTCCAAATTCACTCACTTTATTTTGTTCACTCCTTGCAGATATAGTGCACTCAAATGCCATACACTATATAGGGATTAGTGAATGAGTGAACGAGTGAGCGGTTTCGGACACAGCTACTGTGTCGCAACCGTCTCTGTTTGCAACTCTCATAACGGCTCTGGTTCGCACTTAGTTGATACTGCCAATTCAAGTTCAAAACAAAGCACGCACGCTGTACTGTAATTGGTGGCTTGTTTGACCAGTTACATTTTTATCCACTCATAAATAAAAAGGAACGACTGATTTTGAAAATGTAGTAGAATAAAAAGTAAGATATTTGACTTTGAATTTACTTCATTTACATTTACTTCATTACTGTCCACCACTGGTGTACTGAAGCATTCCTTGCATTCCATTAATTCGTATGGGGGTCAAATTGACTCGTGAGGGAAGGATTTGTTACTAACCCTTTGATGAACATTCAGTTAAAAAAAAAAATTGTTTCGGATCAAAATGACGCAAGGAAAAGATAATAAACCACTTAAACCAATCTGTTTTAGCTGGTTTAGGCTGGTTTTGCTGGTTTCCCAGCCAGTTTTAAGGTGTGTTTTTTCATTCAGGAAAGTGGCAATAGAATAATTAATATAATCATATGACAAAATTGTTGCTGTCTCACCGCTAGTCTGCCATTACAGTCTTGTGACTGACATACTCCATGAATCCTGTTAGGGAGAAGGACGTCATCCCAGCAGCACGGGCCCTACAGACAACACACACAGCATCACAGAGATGATGGACAACAGTCACAGGAAGATGCGGACAACTACGGTAATTAAACGACAAGTAAAGGGCAGGAATGTGATGCGGAATATAGAGTAAGATAGAGAGAAGAGTAAAAAAACAGAAGGGCAGTTTAACGCAATCAAAAACTTGCCTTTATATTTAAATTTGGCAAAACTCCTAAAACGTATCTATAGTTTATTTCTATAAACTAGTTTATTTCTTCTGCTGAACACAAAAGAAGATATTTTGAAGAATGTTGGTAACCAGACAGTTGATGGACTTCAATAGTATTTCAATGGGGTCCATCAACTGTCTGATTACAGACATTCTTCAAAATATCTTTTGTGTTCAGCAGAAGAAATAAACTCATGAATTTTCATTTTTAAGTGAACTATTCCTTTAAGGAAGTATTCTGTCATTATGTACTTATTCTCATGTCATTCCAATCTGTTTTTTCTCTTGAAACAGAGACTTTTTGAAGAATCTTTATGTACTGTAGCTCTTTTACAGTACATACATTGAGAGTTGCTCCTAAAACAACCAAAGAAAAACATACATAGTGTTGCGTAAAAATTCCAAAATGATCTTTTTGTAAGAATCTACAGAAAAATAACAATGCAGGTTAAATAATTATAGATAATGCATATATAAAAACATTTTTTTTAGAGTGGACTATCCCTTTAAAGACCACCATCATCACACGGCTTTCTGTATACCTGCCACCTCCGTCACACACTCTTCCTTGTCCTTCTGTCAGATTAAGACACTCTCTCCATCCATAATTGTTTTGGGACAACGCACCCCCCCCCCCTCCCCCCGCCTGACTACGACCGTGCCTGATTAGCATAAGCATTTAAACATTCTGACAGGGCCCTTAATAAGCAAGAGAAAAGGTTAAGAAAATCATTACTCGCCCACAGGGGGAGCGGGAGGGGGTGAAGGGAAGGAGGGATGAAACGCGTGCTGTGGTGGAGGAGCCCGGAGATTACACGAAGACACCTGCTTAGAGACAGCAAGGAAAGGTCACACAGACCCCCGACGCGTCGGCTCAAAACAAACGCGCACACACACACACGTACGCCACTGAGAGTGTAAATGATTAATGAGAAAAACGCAGATGAATTATTCAACAACACACCTCCCGCATTGTTCACATCAGTCTCACCTCCCCACCCTCTCAGGACGTTTTTTTTTTTCCTCCATGGAGGAGAATCAACATTGCAGTCCCACAAAGCCTTAATTACATTATTGTTTAACAAACAGGGCTGTGTGTGTGAGCCAGCTGTGAGGATTCTACTTCCTGTATCCAGCAGAGACACATCTGATACACACACAGACCCGAGTCAAAGCGCCTGATTGGTCGACTGTGCTTGCGTTCACAACACTCAATTATAGACATTTGAAGTCAATGAAAACACAAACATGGCATACGTACAGAGAAAACAGAGTTGAATCACACACAGCAAATACTCAGGAAACAGTGCTAATCACAGTGGATACACAATGGATATATGTATATATATATATATATATATATATATATATATATGCATATATATACACACACAGTTGTGGTCAGAATTATTGGCATCCCTGGTAAATATGATAAAAAATGGCTGTAAAAAATAAATCTGCATTGTTTATCCTTTTGATCTTTCATTCAAAAAATGTGCAAAAATTGAAAGTGGGAGGGAAATCACATTATGAAATAAATGTTTTTCTCCAAAATACGTTGGCCACAATTATTGGCTCCCCAAGAATTTTTTTCGAGTAAAATATCTCTGAAGTATATTCTCATTAATATTTATTTTTTTTAGCACACCAGGGTGACTAGGAACATGACATTGTCTAGCTATGACTTCTTGTTTCACAGGAGTTTAAATATGAGGAAACACAAAGGCCAAATTCCCTTAATCATCATCACAATGAGTAAAACCAGAGAATATAGTTCTGATGTGCAGCAAAAGATTGTTGAGCTTCACAAAATAGAAAGTGTTGTAAGAAAATGGCTAAAGAATTGAAAATGCCCATTTTGACCATCAGGGCAATAATTAAGAAGTTCCAATCAACAGGAAATATTACAAATCTGCCAGGAAGAGGACGTGTGTCTAGATTGTCTTAATGCATGGTGAGGAGGAACGTTTGAGTGGCCAGAGACTCTCCAAGGATCCCAGATGGAGAATCGCAGAGATTACTTGAGTCTTGGGGTCAGAAAGCTTACCAAAGAAGCTTCTCTTTTTTTTTTTAGGATGTATTTTTCATCCTATTTGTGGAAAGTGCCAGGAACACATTAATTCCTTCTCAAAGTAAAAAAATATTACTAACATCCAAGTAATAAATAGTCTTTAATCCCAACTATAGAGGGCTTTTAATGTGATTTGTGTCAGTGTTTTATCAGTGTATTGCGTGTGTATAGTGAAGCATAAAGCCTCAGCATCACCCCTGACACTGTGTTGAAAGCAGGTGAAGCATTGTAATGCGATGCTCAGAGTTGACCCTGTTTGCAGCTGACCTTTCGAAGTGCAGCCAATGATTACCGGATAATTCACATGAGATATTATTATGTGGGCTGTGCCAGTGCAAAAATCTAAACAAAATTGGAGAGAGACACAGAGCAATTTCATATCCTGGAATAAAAAATGTAAAAAAAGTCCTATTTGTCTTCTGAGATTTATCAAGGCTACATATATTACTTTAACTTCACTTTTGCACTTCTCACTATTGACTTTAAAGTCCCCCTGTCAATAATTGTATGCCTTAAACCTCAACTTTGATCACCAAAATGACATATTTAAATGTTTTTTTCCTGTGAAAAGTTCTTCATGCCTTAAAATAGCTTGAATATAACTCTACACACTTGCTTCATTTAGTATATGTGCGGTTCTATGACTATGCAAATTAGCCCCGCCTCCACTCACTCGCACCAGCTCACAGATTCACTCGGCCAACTTCCTAAAATAAACGCTGCTCAATGGTATCGCTCTTTACAACGTCGGACACATAACGGTGATTAATATGATTAGCCTATTGCTTGACTATGTTATCAAACCGCTAATAATGTTTTGCTAATGTTACACAAACCATCTTCCCGTTCGCCATCTCAGTCTGCCTTCTAACAATCATCAGAAACACTTTGAACAACTCAGAACGTCAGTGGAGAAAGGCATATAGTTAATCATAACATGGTAATATACATCATACACCCACTATATTGCTAAATATACCTGATTTTTCATATCAACAGAAAAAAATACTGGGATAACCTGGCATCTCTTAAGACTCTCCTGCTTCAGTTAATGATATGCTAAAGCCCGCCCCCCTCATGACCTGATTGGTTACAAGGTATTTTGAAACTTCAGCAACACCGGCAGTTTCAAGCCACGTTTTTGAAACCGTCTTTATTTTTCACTAAAGTTTCTAAAGAGAAAATACTTAGCAATGGTTTTGACTTATGAATTTGCACATGGTTTGTCTTAAAGCATATTAAAAATGTCACATAGACATATAAACACCACAGGTGGTCTTAAAATAACACAATTTCTCCAGTAATTGTTTTGCGGTACTCAATATTTTCACAGAATAACGAAATGCAGTATATTTTTACATTTCAACCTCCTCCATCACACAAAGCAATTTGTACCACAAGTGATATGGTCTACTTTTACAACTACTTTTACTGTGTTTTTAATAGGCTTTAAGACAAACCATGTGCAAATTCATAAGTCAACACCATTGCTAAGTATTTTTTCTTAAAAAACTAGTGGAAAAAAATACGGTTTTATGATATTGTTGGTCCTTTTTGGAGCTTGACAGCTGCAGTCGTTTAAAAAGAGGACAGCTGCAATTTCTGTGTATTCCACAGAAAAAATTATAACATTAAACTTTAGAACAAAATGAGGCAAGTAAATGATGAAATAATTGTCATTTTTTGGTGAACCATTCCTTTAAGAACAACTAAACAGCTTAACTTGATACACAATGTCGTAAGACAAATATGAACTCTAAAATGTAAAGTGTGAAATGTAATATCTGTGGGGCTGGGGGTTTCATTACAATGGGAACACCCCGAACATTATAATTAAAACTTCTAATTAAAGCCTTAGGGCACATTGAGATATTTATAATGCCAGCAATCTAGTCAAAACTGTATTTCTCATAATTGCGTTCTGGAGAGATGCAAGCCAAGGTTATTTTCTATTAATGTTCAAAGCACAAAGAAACTTGTAACAGCAACAATAAGCAGGTTTTCCCCCTAAAGGCCTAATTCAGTGATGTAGGTTTTGAAGATCTTGGCGTAAAAGTGCCTAAATCATACAGTAAATCTATTAAAAGCCAAGGCAGGGTGTTTAAGCTAGGAGTGTCTGTAGATGGAGATTAATGTTTTTGATTGAAAGTGTTGCCAAGTCCAATATCTCCAAAGGCCCAAATGAAGAGCTCTGACAGCGAGTGCATAAACTTTGCCGTCTTCTCCTCCTCAGAAAGTTCTCCGGAGAGAGTTAGATGAGAAGAGCTGGAACCCGTTTCAGGCCCGAGGACGTTGAGAGCCAATCGCATCACAAGATTGGCAAAGGAACGGGGCGGCACTGGCACTGACACAGCGGACACACAGATTCTCAGCGCCGAAGACCACCGCGAGCGGAAAGAAAAGGCAGGTGCAGCTTAGCGACGTGTCAGTCAGTCTTCCTAAACACGGCAGAACGTGGAGAGGTGGGAATGATGCCCACGCGCTGGGACAGAAAGTCCATACGGGCCGAAAGATAAAACTGGCCACGGGCAGAATTACGGAGGGATGGAGCTTGTGACAGCCGAGACGTGGGTTTGTGCTGTTCTGCATTCATTCTGCCGGCTAAGAAGTGTCACTGTTAGTTAGTTATGAGACTTGGGGCAACAGAGCAAATGTTTCTCGTTACATTTTTTCTCTCAAAGCCTTACGAATGTGTACTAAAGAACAGCAATAATAAGCAGGTTTTCTCCCTGCAGTCATAATTCAGTGATGTGGGATACAGAGTTCCCGCATTAGAATAACTCGCCAATTATTGTTTAAATGAGGATCTATGAGTTTAAATGAGGACATTTAAGAGTGTCCATGATAAATGAAAGGAAATTATTTTTAAAAAGTAGTTAAAAACTATGGATGGTCCGACAGAATTTTTTTTTGTAGTTGTTGTTGTTTTTTTGAACGATACAATATCGATTTTAACAAACACCTATTGGCCAATTCCGATACTGATATTTGTCACTTGCATACTTATTTGAACTTGTGTTATTAAATTGATTATTGTTTTGATCATGTTTTAAATAAGCAAAGCACAAAAAACACATGCATTAAGGTAGATTAGCTAGTTTATTGCTGCATCATCAAATTATGGATTGGGTTAATTTAACATTCAACAGGCCAACATTATAAGCGAGGAACAAAGATACAAAAAATACAAAATACAAATGAGACTGACAACCTTCAGAGGTTATTTTAGCTATCAACTTTATATATGCTGACAAACCATATTATGTACCGATTTCATTTTGTTTTGGCAAGTATTTAATTATTTTACGCATATTAGAAATATGTTGGGTTATGCAACAGATATTATACAACTCAGTGCATTCATGCAGTTGATTAATAAACTCGGTTTGTTTTATCTGCTTTTTTCATGCTTTCATAGCTGATGTCAATGGCTTTAAATTGATCAAAATGCAGCCGATAAAGTTCTTAAAAATGGCAAGTACTTAAAAATATATTCTTTGAATTCTTTGTTTTTAAAAATCTTGTATACCATTTTCAAATTTTCCAAAAATACAATAATAATATTAATAGTAATGACAATTTCTAAATATATAAAATAATAAATAATAATATAACTGTTTAAAATATCAGGACATCTGTATAGCTCTTTGATTTTATGCCCCCTTTATACATTTGAATTCAGAAATTAAAAACGTGCTCATCATAGAAAAGGTGCAATCAAGTCATTGTATGTATGATTTTTTTTTTTTTTTTAATAAATGAACTGCTACAAAAAAAACAATTCTTGTCACATCACTTTAAATGCATAAAAAAAAGGTAATAGTACACTCTTAAAAATCAAGGTTCCAAACGTTTTTTTTTTTTTTTTTTAATGGAAGCTTGTTTCCGGACTTTTTATCTCACAGTTCTAATATTTTTCTCGCAATTGTGTGTGTATATCTTGTTATTCTGACTTTATTTCTCGCAATTTCAACTTTATAAACCACAATCTCCCTTTTGTTTAGAATTGTGAGATATAACCTAACAATTGTGAGAAAAAACTCATAAAGAGAACTCATAAACTCGTGAATAAAAAACAAAAAAAAAACTAATCATCAGATAAAAAGTAACAATTATCTTTTTTATTTTTTATTCCATGGCAGAAACAAGCTTTCATAGTTTTCTGCAGAGATCACATTGAAAAGCCATTCTGGCCTCCTCACAGAACAAGAGCATTTAAAAAAAAAAAAATACCCATTTTCCTTATTGTGAAGAACATTTTAACAATCTAAAAAAACTTTTTCCACAAAATAACTTTTTGTGCAATAAAAAGGTTCCATGGAAGCGATCTCAATAAAGAGCCTATATTTTTAGGAGTGCAAATAAAGGCAAGAAAAAGCGATATTGACTAGATGACTATTATCTAAATGTCTTCTGAACGCCCAACAAACAAAAAAATGTCAGTAGTAAATTGGATGCAATGAAAGTACCTGGTTAGGGCAAGCAATTATAGTGGCATATGGGTTCATATACATACCCTGCTGAGAGTAAGGGTGCCTTGTTTGCAGTCTCTGCACCGAACACGTAGTTTTCCAGGCTGGATGGCCTTGCAGACCGCCTTACAGAACACATAGAAACTGCTGTGGCCTTTAATTTCTGTAAGAACAAACAAAAACATCATAAAAATAAGCAATAATGGTGAGATGTGCTTTTTTTTTTCAGTGTTAAAATATTTTTTCCTATTACAGTTTCTACTATCTCAGTGCACAGACAACTATTATTAAACCGTTTGTTGGTTGACATCCTAAAGCATGTAAAAACTCATATTATTGCCAGTTGGCCAGCAACTTAATTAAGATCTGTAACATAAGACATGGTTATATCACTTCACCCATGATGATGTAAATAATGCAAGATATTCAAATCAAATACTGTCTACTGAAGTAAAATCATGAATCTTCTAACTTTTACATCAGTTGTAAATGTGCCAACACAAATGTGAAATATTCCTCACAATAAGCAACCGAAATAGAAATATTAGGGTCAAAATCGGTATGTGTCTTCACATTTTGTAACAGGTGGCGTTTTATGGAGAGATGGAGTCTCATCTCATATACTGTACACTGTGAGTGACACATGACCTGCACTATTTGTTACTAATATGCAAGAAAATATGCACAGGGACAAAAATATAGATTTTTATTATAAATGTGCAAAACACAGTTTCATGGTAAGAAACATTTATAACTGGTAAATTTTCTCAACACACCATTGGAAGACTGGTTGCAAAAAAAGTCTTAAAATATATGTTCCAAAAGGAAGAACATGTTTCTGTTCTCCAAAGTATCCTCCAAAGGACTAATACTTCTTCAGGCACAATATGAAGCATCAGTGATGTAAGTGTACGCTGATTGGCCGAACACATTCCATATGAAACACCGGCACCCACCATTTTGAAAAACACAGTTTACATATTCTTATGTACTAAGTCCACGAACTTTGAAAACAGCGATAGATGGACCAAAGCCAAAGTCCAGCACTTCTCACACTTTACGCTACAGAGTTGTTGATGTTGTTGAATGCTGCGCTTAAATGACGTAGCTGTCGGCTGGCTTACGTAACTTCAGAGGTCCTATATGTGGTGCGAATGCAACTAGGAAAATGGCTACATTCAGACTTTTGGTAAATGTGGCCAAAATACGATTTTTCTTTTTGCACGCATGTGACCCAGATCTATTTTTGTCAAGACCACATGAAAACTGATCTTTTCAATTTGTGCCACTTTCATATGTGGTCCTTAATCCGATACGTTTTGCAATGCGACCTCAGTCTGAACAGTCATATCGGAATAAATGTGACTTTTATGTCACTCTAGATCAGTGGTTCTCAACCTCTTTTGGGCCAGCGCCCCCTATCCAATATCCAGGTCCCTGACCCCCCCACACCCACCACCACCATCACACCTTTCTCCCCCCCATTTTTTCCACCACTTTTGAATAAGAAATAATATCAAGTTTAATGTTGTAATGGGAACGGAAGAGCGGTGTTTTGTCCCACGACTACAGCGTCTCACCGTCACCCAGTTGCCCTGCTGCATGGGCTCTACAACCGGAACCGAAAAATGTACAGAGTTCACTAAGCTAGTCGCATTCAAAGCAGTATCTAAAGCCCTTGCACTCTAACTATCCTCAATTAAAGTTTGGTTGCGTGTCTCTAGTTCTGAAATATTCTACGTCAGCCTGACCGTCTCCCTGCATTTATCACATGTAAATCCTATATTGCTGACAGAGAAGGCTATAATATACAATACATGTGACATGAAGTGCAAGTGACAATAACAGGAGAAGACATTACTCACCATGTCTGTTGACTGATCCTATACTTACCACAGTTATTTGATGGATTCGTAAAAGGCGCGAGAGAAAAAAATAAAAATACATAAATACAAAAATAAATAAATAAACAATTAAAAAAAAATTCTCGAACGCGAGAAAAACAAACAAACAAATAAAATAAAGACGGTAGGCACGGATGATGCGAGTGCGCGCGAGAAAAAAAAATAAAGACGACAGGCACGGATGGCCTGTCCTCTAGTAACTCTAGTAACCTCTAATAACTGGCTAGCGAGTTATTAGCTTGTTATGCAGGCTAGCAAAATAACTAGCGTGTTGTGCTAGTGATAAGGATTTAGATAGAAGCTAGCGATGTCAGATTAATGTGTGGTGATCTGTAAGACATAATTAGCAATATAAACAACACGGAATGATAGTAAATAAAGATTCAAAACAGAAAGCAATACGGAGCTTACAGACGCAAACCACTCAGCAGCAAGGCAGACAGGAGCAATCGTTTGGCAGAGTGCAGTGGAGTACAGATTCCAGTTATGCAAGTGTGTTTGTTCCCGGCATTTCGGTGAAGAATGTTTTATAAACAAGGCCCAGTTCGACGCTGGATTTGCAGATCATTTGAAACTGAAAAATGGAAAGGTCCCAGCAATAAAAGATCCCGGTCATGACTTGGAATTGCAGGCGGTAAGTAACATCAAATGTCTGTGTTTTGTTGGCAATCGGCATGTAAGTGCATATGATGTAAACAACACGAACGTATAGTGAATCATAAGTTATTCAGGGATAATGCGATGATGTATTGTGTGTGACTCTTTAGCTCCACCCACGGCACGCCTCCAGGAGCTCGGCTGTTTTTGGAAAGAATCGGTAAAGCGTATTTGTCTTATATAAATCTGATAAAACTAAAGACTCTGATAAAACTAAAACTAAAGATTCGGAGATATGAAGTATTCAATAATACTCTATAGGTGCTCAAGATTAACATGAGATTGGCAGAAACTGTGTGTGTTATGTGACCTTTAAGAGTGTGGACACTGTAGCCCTTGGAGCAGGACAACTTGTGTGTCTAAACAATGGTAGACCATAGGCTACCAGTAGAGAATAAGTCAATATTTTTGCATTCTTTTGATACATTTTTTTTTATTCTGTTTGGTGCCGAAATTACACTTCAAGTAAATTAAGTACATTCTCTTATTTAAGAATGGATGGGATGAGCTGAGAAACATTGCAGACTAAATCTTAGCAAGCTTCTGTTTGCTTTTATTTTGTTTCCCTTGTTTCTTGTCCTCTATTAACAGCTGTGGAGTGTTTTGAGTGGGACATAAGTGTTGGTTAGAGCACTGAGTAGAGAATAATAACAAGGTGTAGCAGCATTTCAACAAGCCACCACGGTCCCAGGACAAAGAGCTCACAATCCAATTAGCCAGAAAAGAAGATCCAGACATCTTCCCTGCATATGATTTAGTTGAGAGAGGACATGTCCTATCAGTCTGTCCCATCCCAGTTTAAATCACTCATGCACACACACGCACACACCTGGGAGCAGCATTCTCATTAGAGCTAAAAGCATGGGGCAGCGAAGAGGTACAAGATACCTTGACACAGCTAACAATAAATCGAGCAGAGTGGGTTTTATAAGACAGGCACCCTATTATTTATGATTTCTGCATGATTCCTCCATTATGCTAATGCTTTTACAGGGAGAAGGGCTGGATAAAAGAGGTAGCGTGATTGGACTAAGTAGCCGAGTGGGCCGCTAGCCAGAGCGAGGTTGAAAAGGGAAGGACGGGCAGAGGACAGCTTGTAAAAGCGGCGCCATTGTGGCAAATGACAGCATCCACTTCACCAACCGGTGCGCTTACAAAAACATTGAAATGCTCTCTCTGAGAGCTGCGTATTACTGCTGAAGGAGGTCGCAAAAGCCTCAGCGATGCACAAACTAATGTAAATGAAAGGATATACAGTACTTACAGAGGAATTCTAGTTTGGGACTGAAAGCATTATATAGGAAGTGAGTCCGTGGCAATTGCTTAAAAATTGCACAGGAAGAACAGCATCCTATTAATATACATATAAATGGCAATGGCAAATATGTAATTGTGCAAATAATCTATATATAAGGTTGGGCACAACAATATATTATAGAATAATTTCCAATTGAAATGTCCAGTGAGTGGCTCTAAAAGCATGTTCAGTTTTAAACGAAGCATGAAAATGACAACGTTTTATTTACATAGATTTTTGTACAAACTGCAGCAGTTTGGACATGAAATGCCCAGTGAATAACACTAAAAGGTTAGTGTTGTTTGGAAATAACATACCACCTACACAAAACCCTAGTCTAAACCTAACCGTTAGTGTTAACAAAAGCAAACTGAAGAGATAAAAATCCATTTGCAGAAGCAACCATGCCATTTTATCTTTGAGCTTGGACTTGTAACCGAATCGTGAGCGCAGTGCTGTACCAGGTGAGCTACCGAGCAAGTTTACTGTGTCAGTAAAGCCATACATATAAAGTGGTTATGTGATGCAAATGTCAAAATGTATTAGTTTACAAATCATGCACTATTGTAAGTGTTTTGAAGCCATCAATATTGTGCAAGGAACAAATTTGGCTTTATTAATCGATAGTCTGCACCGTAATCATGATTTGCCTAAAAGGAATAAAAAAAGTTGTTGGTGTTTTACTGCCATAAGTGCTTTTGTTTTTCAACTGAAAACCAGTTTTTTGTATGTTTTTTAAGTTTAAAAAAAATATGTAGAGGTATGCTTTTCCTATTATCTTATGTTGATTACTTCACCTTTAGTAGTATTTAGAGCAAATTTTGAGACACCATAAAGTTTTTCCATTAACTATTTGTGCTTCTTCACTCTCATAAAGCACCAGCTGCCACTGGATTAAAAAATATATTTAATCCACACCAACTCAAACATAAGCACATAAAACAACACACACAATCTCAGTTCTTCGCCCTGTACCTGTGTGTCCAGCAGAGTCCCCCTGTCTGGACGCATCCGTCTCCAGAATGACAGCCAGGCCTTCGGATGCGGTGGTCAGACGGGAGCTACTGAGGTCGAGTCGGGTCAAGCTCTCGGTCCCGTGACCCAGCCTGCGCTGCTGGACCAGCTCAGAGCGCCGGGTCGAGGACGGGGGTGGCAGAACCACGTGAACCGTGCTCTGCTCGGGGAGATCGCAGCCCTGTCACAGAAGAGGACAAGCAGATAGTTACAGCTTCATCCATCTTTAATATCACTATACCTCAGGGATTCTCAAACTTTTTTTTTCATGCACCACTACGCTCTAAAGACACACCTATGCTTTTGTCAGGTTTGGGTTCTGTTCTGAGTAGATTAATGTGGTTGCTGTCTTAATGTAAATTAGATTTCATGATGATCCACTTTGTAATAGTTCTCACTGGTCCACTTCTGCTAAGCAATTGATGGTGATTATTAATGGAAAAACTGAATATAGTAACCCCATGTCAGATCAAAAATTGCTCAGAAAATTTATTTATTTAGTTTTTTTAGACCATCCACAGTGTCAGTGATTTGAATAGTAATTCTATGGTGCTGTAGTCTCAAAAGCGCATTGCGAGAGGATCTTTTCATCCTGTTGTCTTTCATTTCTGTCTCCAGCATGAG
This sequence comes from Gila orcuttii, assembly GCA_026230005.1. Taxonomy (NCBI): domain Eukaryota; kingdom Metazoa; phylum Chordata; class Actinopteri; order Cypriniformes; family Leuciscidae; genus Gila; species Gila orcuttii. Next base: position 37,335,660 of record JAPDVR010000019.1, on the reverse strand, counting down.
GAAAGAAAGGATCAAACCTTGCCGTCATAAGTACCTTCACAAATTCAAGTAATCAAGCTGGCACATACGCCGCAGACCGGTGGGATTGTAGCGCCGGAAAAAACAGGTAGAGAGAATAAACATGCCAATCACTGTAAGACACTGAGAAAAAGCTTGTATCTCGCAGAGAATGAAGGGAAGATGAAGGTAAAAACAGCATTGTTTGGAGAAGGCAGAAAAATAACAAAGATATCATACAGTATGAGAAGCACTTTAATACGGTACAATTCCCTTAAGTATTCGCTTGATTGTAGAAACATAGTCCCTTAATTTCCTTTCTGGATATGACAAATAAAACTGTCTTTGAGTAGAGATGTGGATTGTAGAAGATGTTCAGAACTTAATCATTTTCACCACATCTTCATATATCTTTTAGCGGGTATTTAAAATAATATATATATATATATATATATATATATATATATATATATATATATATATATTACAGTCATTGTCAGAATGATTGGCACCCATGGTAAATATTAACAAAAAAGCTTGTGAAAATAAAACTGCATTGTTTAAAAAAACATACTTTTTTTAATGAAAGATCAAAAGGATAAAAAATGCAGATTTATTTTCACAGCCATCTTTAATCATATTTACCAAGGGTGCCAATAATTCTGACCATGACTGTATAAATATGTTTATCTTTTAGTTGGTATAGGAATAGTTCACACAAAAATGATACAACCTTATGCTGTCTGTAACGTGCTGAGGAAAGTAGGCGAAGGCGAGGATCTAAGTGCAGGATTTTTAATAAAGTAACACATAAACAGATAAAACAGGACTCAAGGAACAAAACCACGAGGATCACAGAAACAAAAGCCACCAATACATGTCCAACAACTGACAAAGTAGCAAGTGAAACACAAGGGCTATATACACAGGGGCAAACAAGCTTAACTAGGAAATGAGGAAACAAGATACAACTGGGAACACGAAGAACTACATAAGACTACAAAACCTGGCACAAGACAGGAAATGACAAAAGTACACAAGAGACATGGGGAACACAAGAATCATGACACTGTCATTATACATTTGCCAAGCTTAAAAAAAAGTCCATAAAATGTATGCTATATTCTCTCCTTTTAAAAAACATCCAAAGACATACACACACACACATATATATATATATATATATATATATAAATTAGCATATTGTGATAAAGTTCATTATTTTCCATAATGTAATGATAAAAATTAAACTTTCATATATTTTAGATTCATTGCACACCAACTGAAATATTTCAGGTCTTTTATTGTTTTAATACTGATAATTTTGGCATACAGCTCATAAAAACCCAAAATTCCTGTCTCAAAAAATTAGCATATTTCATCCGACCAATAAAATAAGTGTTTTTAATACAAAAAAAAAAAGTCAACCTTCAAATAATTATGCTCAGTTATGCACTCAATAGTCAATACTTGGTCGGGAATCCTTTTGCAGAAATGACTGCTTCAATGCGGCGTGGCATGGAGGCAATCAGCCTGTGGCACTGCTGAGGTGTTATGGAGGCCCAGGATGCTTCGATAGCGGCCTTAAGCTCATCCAGAGTTTTGGGTCTTGCGTCTCTCAACTTTCTCTTCACAATATCCCACAGATTCTCTATGGGGTTCAGGTCAGGAGATTTGGCAGGCCAATTGAGCACAGTAATACCATGGTCAGTGAACCATTTACCAGTGGTTTTGGCACTGTGAGCAGGTGCCAGGTCGTGCTGAAAAATGAAATCTTCATCTCCATAAAGCTTTTCAGCAGATGGAAGCATGAAGTGCTCCAAAATCTCCTGATAGCTAGCTGCATTGACCCTGCCCTTGATAAAACACAGGCACCTTGATTTCCGAATGACATGCAAAACTGAGCAACAGTCCAGTGCTGCTTCTCTGTAGCCCAGGTCAGGCACTTCTGCCGCTGTTTCTGGTTCAAAAGTGGCTTGACCTGGGGAATGCGGCACCTGTAGCCCATTTCCTGCACACGCCTGTGCACGGTGGCTCTGGATGTTTCTACTCCAGACTCAGTCCACTGCTTCCGCAGGTCCCCAAGGTCTGGAATCGGTCCTTCTCCACAATCTTCCTCAGGGTCCGGTCACCTCTTCTCGTTGTGCAGCGTTTTTTGCCACACTTTTTCCTTCCCACAGACTTCCCACTGAGGTGCCTTGATACAGCACTCTGGGAACAGCCTATTTGTTCAGAAATTTCTTTCTGTCTTACCCTCTTGCTTGAGGGTGTCAATGATGGCCTTCTGGACAGCAGTCAGGTTGGCAGTCTTACCCATGATTGCGGTTTTGAGTAATGAAACAGGCTGGGAGTTTTTAAAAGCCTCAGGAATCTTTTGCAGGTGTTTAGAGTTAATTAGTTGATTCAGATGATTAGGTTAATAGCTCGTTTAGAGAACCTTTTCATGATATGCACATTTTTTGAGACAGGAATTTTGGGTTTTCATGAGCTGTATGCCAAAATCATCAGTATTAAAACAATAAAAGACCTGAAATATTTCAGTTGGTGTGCAATGAATCTAAAATATATGAAAGTTTATTTTTTATCATTACATTATGGAAAATAATGAACTTTATCACAATATGCTAATTTTTTGAGAAGGACCTGTACATATACATATATATATATATATATATATATATATATATATATATATATATATATATATATATATATATATATATATATATATATCTTCAATATGTTTTACAATACTTATTCATTCATGAAATTTTATCAAATTTTTAGATCATGTCGATTCACACACCAATTATTAAACTGTGATGCTCTACCATTTGTCTTTACCTCTTGTTGAGCAGAGAATCATTTCTACCTGAAAAATAGCAGAATGTTTGATGCAAATCAGACAAAAACATTCCTTCAAGAAGAGAAAACCTCTCTGACAGGGAAAATGGTTCTTTTGTCTGAAACTGTTCTCTTAGTGTTAGCAAAACCAACATAGACAGACAAAATAAAGGTGTGAATCTCATCTTGTCCATTTTCTCCATCAGTCCCTGAGGGTTGATTTTTTCAATGGCATAACATAAATTAGAGAAAGACCCTCTCGCTCCAGGTTAACGGACACCCAACAAAATCACACTTTCGTGTAATAGAAGAGACTTCTAATACAGGCTGAAAGAAAGATGGGCTGCATGCTTGGAAACAAAGCGGCCATAGCAACACACTGCTAGATCTTTTATCAAGAAAAGCAGGAATGGAAATTAGCATTGATCATTAGTTACATGATGGATGCTTTAAAGGCCGCTGTGACAAAAAATATGCCGGTCAATATCAATTTAGTCGCACGGCAGTGCATTTTTGACTTTGCATTTGTGTTCCATGACAAAATAAAAGCGAGATGATCCTTTTTATTCAAACGGTATGCATACAGAACTCGTGATAACCTCTAATTCACATTAATTGAGCCAGCAGGTTTCCTGATAACTCCAGTTCTCAGAGTAAAGGGAAAAGCTTTGGACAAAAATAACACTACAAATTCACTCTGAGATAAAAAGCAATTTCCAGGACGTGAACTTGTGACATTTAGAAAAAGCATTGATCCAAACAAAACACACTCACACAGCCTGAAAATTGAGCACAATACCAAGAGATGGAAAAATCATCCATAACCTAAGAATAAAGTCTCCACAGCAAGTGCATTTGAGGTTGTCAGCCCGCCTCGATGCTGACTTTTATTTATGCATTTTTTTAATTTTTTTCACATCTTCAAATCCACTTACTTTGGGGACAGAGCGGCGCTTGTATTCCTGATGAGCAGAAAGTGCCTTCATTTTACGCACATGTGACCTTTTTCAATTGAGACATTCTCTTGGGGGAGCCTGATCAACAAGTCAGTCTTTTAAAGACAGGGACACTGTGCATTAGCAACGACTTGGCTCTTAAAGATACGCAGCGAATGAATTTCAATGCTGAAAGCACGGAGACAATCAATTTATCTTTCATCCGGAATCATAAGCAGCCCCAGAGAGTCCGGACACTTTCTCAAGGTCATTTATGGCCATTGCTGGCATCAGTACTCAACACATTCATCTATATTTCATCTTAAAGGGAGACTGGATTAGCTTAGACTGTGAGCTGAATGTCAACTGTGCATGATTAGCAAATAGTTTGTCTTCAAATTAAAACTAAAAGTTGAAAAATGGATGTTCTACAAAACTTGGCCCTACTGAGGAAGTGACATTTTGACAATTTCCGTGTTACTTTCAAAAAAGATATTTTACTTTTCATAACAAAATTAAATGACAAAACGACAGGAGGTAAATTTGGATGCTGTCACTTTAAGATCGACTGCACGGATCCATTATAATCGTGCATTGTTCTTTCTCAACTTCTCAACTGATTACATTCACTTAAGACATAAATTACAGTTTACTTGCAAAGACATGGTAAAAATAAAGACCCGAAGAGGGTCTAATCTGATCTAGATGAGTCCAAATACAGAAACAAGACCCTGAAAATATGGTCTTGGACTCGGACTTGAGACAAACCCGAGTACTTCAACACTGCTGTAGGTTCCAACTGTGAAAGATCGACACCAGACCAAGATGGAAAAATGAGAGCATCTTGCTGGTTAAGCTGCTTAAGAAGTCAAGGGCGACACTAGAATCACATACTAACATCCGCTTTGAAACCACCATTAGGTATTTACAAGGGGACTCCGTCCTTGCAATGCATTGACCAAGCATTCACGTTTGCATATTAGCGTTGAGTATATCTTTTGTCCAAGGAAACACATGGCGCAAGCCTGAAATAAGATGGTGATTGGCGAAAGGCAAGGGCGAGGATGACTCTCATTCAGGAAGAGTCCTTGAAGCTGAATGCCTGTTGTAACCTTCAGAGCACTGGCGTTTATCTGTATTGCTCCTTCAGAGAGTGTGAAAGGAGGAGGACGAGACAGAGAGAAAATGGGGAAGATGAGCACTTTGGAAAATAGAGGTAATAACAGTGAGCTAGCCAATGGGTCAGAGAGGAATATAAAAGAGTGAGAGAAGAAGACAAAAAAGAAAAACAAAGACAGAAAAAAAAACAGCACAGAACAGAGCAAAGGAGGCACACAGGACGTAAAAGAGAGAAATAATGACAAACTATAGACAAACAAAGAACGAGTGCAGACAAAACACTGACAGCAACATGAACTCTCTTCAGGGAATTCATTGAGAATGAAATCCGGACACTTGTAATGTTGTTTATTTGCGCATGATGCCTGCGTTGCTTTAGCATCTGATTCACTAAAGGAATTATGCAAATAAGGTGATAACAACAAGCCAATGAAATCTATGCTGAATGCAGTTTACACAGTGCAGAACACCCCATCAGGTTCTGAGTGCTCAGTTGTGAAGGATACAGCAGACTACCGCAATCTGATACACTTTACTGTCATTTATATACAATTATAATATTTGTAAATATTTAATATAAATAAATATCCGCTTTTATTTTTATATTTACAGTTTTCGCTTTAATTTTAGTTTAAGTAATTGTAATTTGTTTGTTTAAGTTTCAGTTTAGTACTTCAACTCAAATTTATTTTATTTCAGTTAGTTGCCAAGGCAACATTTTTCATTTTCATTTAAGGTCCCCTTTGGTGAAAATCAAGTTTTTAAATGTTGTTTATATGTCTATGTGGTGTTTTTAATATGCTTTAAAACAAACCATGTGTAAATTCATAAGTCAAGACCATTGCTGAGTATTGCTGAACCAAAGACACGGTTTGAAATCGCTGGTGTTTCTGACGTCACAAACTACCTTATAACCAATCAGATCAACGTGTGATCATCAACGAGTGGATCTCTGAGCTGTGTGAGTGAGTGGAGGCGGGGATAATTTGCATATTCATAGAACCAAGTATACCAAATGAGGCAAGGGTGTAGAGTTACGTTCAAGCTAGTTAAAGCTTTTTTAATGAAAACTGCATTTATATGTCAGTGTCTGTATGTGTAACACGTATGAATGTCTGGAACAGAGCAGGTGGAATTAAAGATGAGTTGATTACAGCATCACAGACTGTGACTGTGAGAAGCACATATATAACGTGAGACCCAGGAGCTATGAGCTGTGCAAATAAACTATTAGTCGGTTATATTCTCCAGAAACACTACAACACACAAGTACAACACACTCACGCATACACAAGGCCAACTCTTTTTAATTAGTGCGAGTTTTATCTGTGCCCCAGTAAATTCACTGCACAATGAAGCTGTGGTAAATATGGATGAGAGACACGTAAATTAATTTTGAGAGAAGATGAGAGCTTATTAAAACAAATTGAGTAAATATACAGCATATTGATTCCACAGAGAAAGGTGACAACCTGCTGCTGGTGTCAACACTTAAGAGCCACTCGAGAATAGAGCCGAGGGAAAACACAAGGATTCTCACGCATTTACTGACACACAAAATCGTTTGCGCTTGTTTTCTGCATGCTTCAATTTTGTGAAGAAATATGGCCACCAACAAACTAGAAGTCTGCAACCTGACCTGAGAATGACTAGACACTAGACTGACCGGAAACAAGTCAAATGGCCAATACAAATCAGTCATTTAATTTATATTTTAATAACAGATTGACCAATATCAGTTTTTCAGATTAATCAGCACAGAGACTCTTTAGAACTATCAGCTATCAGAAAAAAAAAAAGCATAGTTTGCAATAATTTTTTATTTATCTGCGTTCTTCTGTGACCGGCAATGGAGGGTTCTGCCATTTCAAGTCTTTGGTTCTACAGTACAAATGTGCAGTCACATTTATCGTTGGTCTGCAAATTTTGAAGGAGAAGTACAGTAATTTCAATAGGAATCAAAAATTTTGAATGAGGGCGAAGGATTTCCCAACATTTTGCAATGGGTTCAAGTTCGTCACGTGGATTCACTGCGTTGACCAACAGAAAACAAAAGTTGTTATGTGTGATGTACTTTATACATCGCTACAATATTGACAATAGACAATAGATTTTTTACTCTAGAGGTACTCTAGTGGTAAAATAAAAACAATTATAAAAGGTTTTTATTCATATAAATTGATTTTAAAAAGGATCTGCCAATTACCTGTTATTGGCCAGATTTTCAGATTTTAGTGGTAAATACACTAAACTATAAAAATGAAAATGCACGATTAAACACTTCTTTTTCTTTTTGGATTTGTCTTGTGCAACATACTAGTTCTCAAGGGCTGGGCTGAAAATATTAATTTCTGGACTTTAATCGATTCTTATTTTGATGACCCAAAACTGATTCTTAAATCCCAAAAATAAATTGTTTAGTCTATGCTGTTTTCAGTTGATGCGAAATCCTCCAATCCAATAAATCGTAATAAGATTGATGCTTTGCTATATTTTTACATGTAAAAGTCTGAACTTTCAAAGTTGGTCAATTATATTAATTCAAACATTAAATAATTAAACCGTTTTGCTACTCTTTAATGCCAGTTTCAGACTACACAATATTTTTGTCTGTTATGATAGTTACTGTGTCAGATTATGTGATTTTGATTCTTAAATTCTTGTTGTGACATGGACAAGAAACATGCCAGACCACACGCTGCTCCCCGAGCAATCACTGCTTGTGATCAGATCTAGCGACTGACTTCCGGAAACAAGAGCATAAACAAACAATGGCTACCAAAGTTGCATGTTATCTTAATGCCAATTCCAGCACTGGCTGGGTTGCTGAAGCGCCCCGGCTATTGTTCACCAGCGTTTATCTTTTTTTCACTCTGTTGTGGTAATCACTCGAGGAAACATCATAAAGCCAGGAGTATTGTTGCCATAGCTCTACAAACCTTTCTTCAACTGCATAATTCCACCCAGAAGCACCAATACCACATCTCTCTTTTGTTTCGCCATGTTTGAAAGCTGTGTACGGAAGAGCTTCTGTGCTCCTATTGGTCAACGTCACTAATGTGACAGAACCCGTTGTGGAGGACAGAAAACAATTAAACATGCTAGTCTTTCTGTTGTGACGTCATGAAGCGCTGCAGATGCTGCGTCGGTTGTCGTTCACTATGACACACAATACGAGATGAAACTATCGATTCTTGCATCCTGACGCCCATGGTCGTTTATGAATAAGGACGACACCTTATGTCAAACAGATATTGTGTAGTCTGAATCCGGCATAATCTGATGTAACATATCGCCGTAGCAAGTTCAAGTGTAGTTCAAGGCAGCACAGCGCACGCGATCTGATCAGCTCTTCCGCTTTACTACTAGTTGTAGCACAAATTAAACATGAATGAACATCAAAGGTATGTTGGAAGATACATTACAACTTACCGAAATCTGTATCATGTCTCATGTTATCACTCAATCAGTGTTTCAACCGTGGAAAGACATCAATAAAACAGATTGTGAACAATATGTCACGTAATGTTACATTAACCTCAGTAAAGCGGTTCAATGACCATAACTCGTTAGTTAGCTAGAAAAAAATAACACTAGAGAGGAGCATTTTGCTAAATAATATGCACACTATTATATATTCATTATATATTATTACATAACCAGTGATTGTTATTATTATAAAAACTACCTTCTGTGCAACTAAAGTGTTTGTATACAAACTAATTAATGTTAACCATTAATATTATAGTAGGCCAAATAGGATCTATGTATAGTTAATGATATACATGATTAGTTTAGAAACATTGATATGTACATTGATATCTCTAGAGAGAGAGAGAGAGAGAGAGAGAGAGAAATTTATATGAATATCCAGAGAACAACAGTAGAGAATTGCAATTCCTTCAAGTCACATTAAACTGATGATATTTACGAGATGAGTGCCATAAACGGCACCACAATAGCATAATTACCAGTGAGAAATGTTCTTTTTGCACCCAAACCTTGCAAATTGGTACTGATCATAATTAAATTTTCTTTGTGAGTGCTCACTCTACAGTTACAGTAGTTTGTTTACTAACAGTTTATGAGGCAGCAGGCTATATTCCCCAGCATACTACCTTTCCCATCATTCTCTTTGGCAGCACAATAATTATAAACAGATAGGGTAAAGCATTGACTTTACACTTATGAGGAATAATAAATACATTGTGCTTCTCAGGAAGAGAAAGAGGGAGAAAGAAATATGAAATTGTCCAACATGTCTAATTTGTTCTAAATCACACTGTAATGCATTGTAATTGGACTTCAGAACTTATTCTGTAAGTAAGAACTTCCTGGCAATGACATGAAGGCAGCATAAAATATCTAGAGATATTTACCACTGTTCTAAATGTCTGTTCTATCAGCCAAAACCTCAAGTAAGGACTGGAAAATGACAGGAAATGTGTGAACAATCTAAGTCTGTACAATTAATGTTTCTCCACTGATTATTACTCCACTAGCGTGACTGAAAGATTACCTCAAGTTAGGACTGTGACGTGGCAGGTTTTTTTTACCACTGCGGTGGTCATTGACCAATTACTGGCTGTGGTTTGGGGAGAGAGGGGGGAGGGTATTCTGAGAGGTACAATAGATCAAATATAAATATGTTTTTATATAAGTGGTTCTCTTACGAGAGGTTCTCTCGTATTGCGTAAGCTAGCTTACGCTACGGGTAAAGTCATCTTTTCTTGAGATATTGAAGCCAAAAATTATCCTTAATTTTGCATTTATTGTCAACGCAGTGCAGCAGCCAGCAGACCTAGAGCAGGCAATCTTGCGTGCTCATTGGCTGCCGTGCGGCAACTGCTGCAGCCTATCACTGAGCCTCGCGCGTGACGTCGCGCCCTCTACGCATCACAGCCCGCCAAAATGGGGGTGCTTAGCGTATAAAAGCCAGGCTCAGAGGCTGTGTCACTGATTTCATCATCTTCAGCGAAGCTCTCCGCATCGCTGGACTCTGAGAGAAGCACCCACCGTTGAAACCAGCGACCAGCAAGCTTAGGAAAGAGCCTGAGGAAGCCGGCCGTCTTCGCCACCTTCAGCCTTCCGTTCCTGCTACGCCATCCGGCGACGAATATCCTTTTAATGCTATTGCTTTCTGTGAGTGTTCGCCGCTGCGACACTCACTTTCTAAAAAGAGCGCGAGGCGTTTTTCTAAAAATGCCTCGCATTTCCCGTGGCTCGTGCAGAGCCCCGCCCAGCGCCGGAGACCGCCATGTGATCTGCGCTCTCTGCCTGGGCCCGGAACATGGGAAGCGCTTCCGCAGTCGACCCTGCGGGTTCGACTCGAGGCCTTCGCTGTGGATACTGTCACCCCGCCCTCTGGACCGCGCAAGAAGAAGCGCCGTTCACAGAAGCGAGCAGAGCCTGAGGTCACACTGAAGAGCTCGCCAGATTACGTTTCATCCCGCCAGCTTCTCTCTCTCCTTCTCCGCCCCTCCCGGATGCGCAGCTGCCGGCTTCGGCCCGCACTGCCGCCGCCTCAGGGGATGAAGCTGAAGGAATGGACCCAGGTGACAGCTGTTCCATCCTGACATCGGACAGCGAGGAGTGGTCGAGTTCTCATCACTCCGCCTCCTCCTCGATCCAGGAAGGCTACAAAAGCTACTGCAGCGGTGTATTCGGCAGCCAACGAGCCGGTAATGCAACCCGCTCGCCCGCACACAACCGCCGTTGCTACGGCGACCCAGACAAATCTCTCAAAAGATGGTTGAGTGCCGCCGCGGCCGGACCACCATTGAAACATCTCGCCCTGTCAGTCCCCTTAGAAAGGCTACTGCAGCGATGTATTAGGCAGCCAACGAGCCGGTAATGCAACCCGCTAGCCTGCAAAATCTCAAGAGTATAACGTCTGGTTATCCGGCTCATGCCGTGGTGCTCTAAGTGTAGCAAATGTGCCCACATCTCAGTGTTCACCCCTACACTCAAGCACGTTACCCCCGTGTCTCTCACACTCACAGAGCCCACTCTCATAAAGCTGGCAAATGCCGCTCGAGTGCTAGATGTAGGAAATGTGCCCACAACTCTGTGCTCACGCCTACTTTCTGCCCGCTCTGTCACACGGCCAAAACAGCCTCATATCGGTCAGGTTACGAATGTAAGTTACGTGCCCGCTTACGAGCGCTCACGCTTACTAGTAAACGCCCGGCGCTGCTCGCGCATCACAAAGTTGTCTCAAAACGTTCCCCGTTCAAGCAACCGGGACGTCACATGTGAAAAAGCCAGCCATAGCTGTCAGCGACCCGCCGTATTCATGCACTGAGGGCGCGCGCATGGCTATGAATGTAAGTTACGTGCCCGCTTACGAGCGCTCACGCTTACTAATAAATGCCCGGTGTTGCTCGCGCATCACAAAGTTATCTCTAACGCTCCCCGTTCAAGCAACCGGGACGTCACAAGTGAAACAGCCAGCCTTCGCTGTCAGCGAGCCGCCGTATTCATGCACCGAGGGCGCGCGCATGGCTATGAACGTAAGTTACGTGCCCGCTTATGAGCGCTCACGCTTACTAGTAAACGCCCGGCATTGCTCGCGCATCACAAAGTTATCTCAAACGTTCCCCGTTCAAAGCAATCGGGACGTCACATGTGAAACAGCCAGCCATAGCTGTCAGCGAGCCGCCGTATTCAAGCACTGAGGGCGCGCGCGTCGCGCCCATACCTCCGGTACAATTTTCCGAGCCCATGAAGTATGGCGATCGGAACCCAGAGGCTATTCTGCCCGTGGCTATGAATGTAAGTTACGTGCCCGCTTACGAGCACTCACACCAGGGATGGAAATTAACTTTTTTGTCCACCGGCCACTGTGGCAGGTGGATTTCAAAATCTACCAGCTACTCAATGTTTTTACTAGCCACTTTCTTGTTTTTAACCGACAATGTGTAACTGCATGTGAAAAATAATACTACAAGATCTACAATAATTAAGCAGTTTAATTAATCTCAAGTCTCAATGAAATACTGACATTTTCTCTTTCTCTCTTATACCATGAACTGATATACATTTCATTAAATGAGTAGTAGGGCAGATTAAACAAAAAACTGAACCGATGCTGAAACGCACTCTATGCTGGAGGTTGCTCTCTCTGCGAGACTATGCCTGTTCTGTCATATTTACATCATGCACTCGCGGCTAGCTCTCCTTTGGGACGGCACGGCAATAACCGCCTCTCGCGCTCAAGCCTCAACGGAAGAAGCGTGCGGGTAGATGTTCACACGGCTAGCTCTTTACAACGCAAGAGAGCTACCCCGCCCTGAAAATACACCATGCGCTCGCGGCTAGCTCTCCCTTTGGATGGCACACTGCCTCTCGCGCTCCCACGTTTTCTTCCCTCGTCGAGTCTCGACGGAAGAAGCGCGCGTGTGTTGAATGTGTGCCGCCTCTAAAAGTGTCTGCCGTCCGGGTGAAACAGTAGGCTATTTTTATTTACCCGCCACGGTGGCCGGTAGGTGAAGCGAGTTTACCCGCCACAACACAAAATCACCCGCATTTGGCTGGTGGCGGGTGCTAATTTCCATCCCTGGCTCACACTTACAAATAAACGCCCGGCGTTGCTCGCGCATCACAAAGAAGGGTATAATGTCTGGTTATCCGGCTCAGGCCGATGGTGTCATAAGTGTAGAAAAGGTGCCCACATCTCAGTGTTCACCCCTACACACAAACACTATACCCGTGTCTCTCGCTCTCACAGAGCCCACTCTCTTAAAGCTGGCAAATGCCGCTCGAGTGCTAGATGTAGAGAATGAGCCCACAAACCTGTGCTCACACCTACTCGCTGTCCGCTCTGTTACACGGCAACAGCCTCACAGCGGCCAAGTTATTAATGTAAGTCACGTGCCCGCTCACGAGCGCTCACGCTTACTGACAAACACTTCGCCCCAGGCTCCGCTCGCACCAAATATCGTCACAAAATGTTCCCCATTCCCAGTAATCGGGCCATCTCAAGATATACAGACAGTCACAGCTGTCAGCGAGCCGCCGTTCCCGAGACCAGAGGGCGCGCGCGCGCCCCGCACACACCTCTGGTTCAGTTTTCCAAGGCCGCGAAGTGCGGAGATCGGAACCCGGAGTCCAATCTGCCCCTAGCTGTACATGTAGAAGCATGGAAGGCTATTCCTGGTGTGTCAGAATGGGTGCTGAGCACAATAAGACAGGGCTATTCGCTTCAGTTCACTCGCCGCCCCCCTCGCTTTAGAGCACGGGCCGAGACGAAAGTGAAAGCGGATGTAGCGCATCTACTCCGCGCAGAAATAGCCACACTGCTGTGCAAAGGGGCCATAGAACCAGTGCCTCCTTCTCTGAGCGAGTCAGGCTTTTACAGCCGTTATTTTCTCGTACCCAAGGACGGAGCTCTAAGACCTATCTTAGATTTGAGATATTTGAACAAAGCTCTCATGAGACGGCCGTTCAAAATGCTCACAACCAGACAAATCCTTGCGCAAATTCGCCCGAGGGACTGGTTTATCTCTCTCGATCTGAAATATGCATACTTTCAGATCCCGATAGTCCCCCATCACAGGCCATTCTTGAGATTCGCCTTCGACGGTCGGGCATATCAATACACCGTCCTGCCGTTCGGCCTGTCTTTGGCACCCGTACATTTACGAAGTGCATGGATGCGGCTCTTGCCCCCTTGAGAGTGAAAGGGCTGCGAATTCTGAACTATTTGGACGATTGGCTGATTTTAGCACAGTCAGAGATAGAACTGTTATCTCACAGAACAGTGCTTCTCAGCCATCTGGAAAGCTTGGTCAACTGGACCAAGAGCTCATTAATACCCAGTCAGTCAGTTTCCTTTCTAGGAATAGAACTGGACTCCATGGCTATGGTGGCCCGCCTATCGACACAGCGCGCACGCCGTGTTCGACACCTGGCCGCGTCTTTCCAGGAAGGCAGCATCACACCTCTGAAGACATTCCAGAGGATGCTAGGCTGTATGGCATCAGCTGCGGCTGTGCTTCAGCTGGGCTTGCTGCGCATGCGCCGCTACAACGCTGGCTGAGCGCCCAAGTGCCTCACCAGGCTTGGGTTTCAGGCTACGGACGAATCAGAGTGACTCAGAGTTGCGTTTTGGCTCTGCACCCCTGGTTAGCGGCCGACTGGTACTAGCGGGGAGTGACAATGGGGGCTGTCTCACACCGAAAGGTCATCTCGACGCATGCCTCCAACTCAGGTTGGGGCGCCGTCTTCGAGGGCAGACCGGTCTTTGGCCTGTGGTCAGACCAAGAGAGACGCTTCCACATAAACTGTCTGGAAATGATAGCGGTCGAGAACACGCTCAAACGCTTCCTCCCGTTCATACAGGACCACCATGTGCTAGTCCGCTCGGACAACATGTCTGTGGTGTCCTACATAAACCGTCAGGGCGGTGTCAGATCCAGAAGCCTCTGCCATCTGACGGAACGCCTTCTTGTTTGGTCTCAGTTCCACCTGCGCTCGCTGAGAGCTGCGCATGTGCCAGGCCTCTTGAACGACGGTCCAGACAAACTGTCCATGAACCACGTTCCCCCAGGGGAATGGTCCCTGCACCCCCAGACAGTCCAGTTACTGTGGCGCCTTTTCAGCAAAGCGAAAGTTGACCTGTTTGCGTCAAAAGACAACGCTCATTGGCAACTGTTCTTTTCAAAGAATGAGGATGCGCTGGCCCAAACCTGGCCCAGCCTCCCACTTTATGCTTTCCCTCCGGTCTCTCTGTTACCTCAGGTAATCAAGAGGATCAGGGAAACGCGCCACTCGGTGCTCCTTATAGCCCCGCGCTGGGAGAATCATACCTGGTTCCCGGAGCTGATTCGACTGTCTCACAGAGCCCCTTGGCCGATTCCGGTGAGGAGAGATCTCCTTTCTCAAGTCCGCGGCTCAATCTGGCATCCCCATCCAGAGCGCTGGTCTCTGCATGTATGATTTATCAACAGATACCCGTTGTCCTGCCAGAAGGAGTGATGAACACAATTGTGCAATCCAGAGCTCCCTCTACGAGGCGGCTTTACGCGTCTAAATGGTCGTGTCCTCCAAATGGTGCGCTGATAGAGATCTAGACCCATGAACGTGTGGGGTCCCGGGGTTGCTTGGCTTCCTTCAAGAGCTGTTGGATAAGGGCAGGTCCCCATCCACGCTTAAAGTTTATGTGGCGGCCGTTGCAGCGATTGCCGAGTCGACGCGCGGCCAGTCAGTAGGAAGAAAAGAGCTCGTCATCCACTTCCTTAGTGGAGCTAGACGGATGAATCCCCCGCGACCCCCGTCGGTTCCCATGTGGGATCTTTCATTGGTCCTAGAGGCCCTGAAAGCTTTCCCTTTGAACCGTCAGATTCCGTGGACCTAAAGTACCTTTCGCTCAAAACTGTTTTTCTGACAGCTCTGTCATCAGTTAAACATGTGGGGGATTTACACGCGCTATTAGTGTTACTGTTATTAGTGTTACTGTTACTGTTATTAGTGTTACTGCTATTACTGTTAGTGCTGCGTGTCTTGAGTTCGAGCCAAATGACTCTAAAGTCATCCTTAAGCCAAGACATGGTTATGTCCCTAAAGTGTTGGGCACCGCCTTCAGAGCACAGGTCGTTTCTCTTTCGGCTCTGCCAGCATCCGATAGTGAGGGTGATGTTAATCTCCTCTGCCCCGTTAGGGCGCTGAGGGCTTACATTACACGCTCCGCCTCTTTCAGGCGTTCGGAACAGCTCTTTGTCTCATTCGGTGGGCGCACCAAGGGTCTCGCCACCTCGAAACACAGCCTGTCCAGATGGAGAGTGGAAGCTATCACATCTGCTTATGAGTCTAAAGGTCTGCAATGCCCCTTGGGCATCAGAGCGCATTCCACCAGAGGCGTGGCCTCGTCTTGGGCTTGGTCCAGCGGAATTTGCATTCAAGACATTTGTGAGGCGGCAGGGTGGGCCTCTCCGTCCACATTTGTTAGGTTTTATAACCTGGAAGTTCCCGCCTTGAAGGCTAGACTTCTGTCAGTGTGAGCGGTGTGTTTGTCCTGCCCAGATTATCATGCGCAGACTACTCTCATGCGACGTTAGCTGCACTATATGGTGAATAGTTATATGGACCGGCGACGCCGCTCTGTATACCCTATATGTGCTTATAACATGTGCTGGCCCGCATTGCTGGCCACCTGTTTCCCACTTATCTATGTTCCCCGGGAATCCCTGGGACTCATGAAGTGGAGGCTGGGCGCGCACGGCGTTGACAATGGGTTCCCGTAGCGTAAGTTAGCTTACGCAATACGAGAGAACCTCTCGTTAGAGAACGTATTCGGTTACATACGTAACCTCGGTTCTCTCTAGAAGAGGGAACGAGTATTGCGTAACCCGACCGTGCAGGCGCCACGAGCGATTTTTGCTTCAGCTGATGAAACCAGTGACGCAGCCTCTGAGCCTGGCTTTTATACGCTAAGCACCCCCATTTTGGCGGGCTGTGACGCGTAGAGGGCGAGGCTCAGTGATAGGCTGCAGCAGTTGCCGTACGGCAGCCAATGAGCACGCAAGATTGCCTGCTCTAGGTCTGCTGGCTGCTGCACTGCGTTGACAATAAATGCAAAATTAAGGATAATTTTTGGCTTCAATATCTCGAGAAAAGATGACTTTACCCGTAGCGTAAGCTAGCTTACGCAATACTCGTTCCCTCTTCTAGATGTATGTAACCAAGTACGTTTTCTTTACTGCTAAAGTTGTTTCATTGGAATGTTAACAAGTGTTCAAAACAACTCAAAACTTTCTAGGGACTAGTCACATCAAAATTTTCAATTGGCCTAATTGAATTTCTGTGAATTGTATACATTTTAAGTGAAGACCTTGATTAGAACAATGCATCTTTTTGCATGGGGATAATTATTTGGAAGCCACCATTTATTGAGCCAATATGAATTTGTCGGTTTCCAAAATTTTTTAAAATTAATTTATTTTACAGTGTATGATTTTGAGCAGCTAAATAAATATAGAACTATAAAGAAGAAAAAAAAACAGCCATTTTGAATGCATTTTTGCTCTAAAGGCAGGTCTCTCCACAGTGCTCGACCACCAAATACATTGCCACATTTCTCAATAGCATATTCCATTTACCGCTGTCTGGTTTGTATTTGGCCAGTTTGGAAAAAGCCTCTCCAATAACAACCTGACCAGCTGTGCGTTTGCGTTCACAGGAACTTGAAGACATCACTTGAACAAACGCGATTGAAGTGTTCGCCCTTTTAACATTTACAAAGCCGACATATGGTTTTATCCAAATTTATTGGTTCACCTCTCTCGTTTGGCACAAATCCAAAATATTCCCAGATCAGTGATGTAGCATTTGGTTTCCCAACAAGGTCCATTGCTGAACACAAAATTAATTTGCTGAATGCAGAATAAACTGGATTTTGCCACACTCAAACCCGCCAATCTATATGAAATGCCATGTATGGTGTTTGACGTCATTTGTGTATTAACATTAAATCTTAAAGCCTAAATTAAACAATCTAAAGCTAAATGGTAGGCTATAAATACTAATTTCCTTCGCCACTGTTACTATTATTACACTTGTATACAAAACTTTGTACTTTATACTTGTCATAGTGTGTGGCATCATGTGCACCTTATCGCCGGTGGCACAAATGATGAACAGATGATTTTCAGTTGAGTTATGAGGTGACACGCTGAGCTCCACACAGCATCTGCTACAGCTCTTACACACTGCAGGAGTTTCATCAGTGAAAATGAGGTACAGTGTATCACACAAATGTACTGTGCTTTGTTCAGACTTTAGTGGTAAAAACTAGTTTAGTGGCATACACAAGAGCTCAAACCCAAATTTACTCCCATATTTACCTCTGGGAGATTCAAATTGTAAATATTTCCTTGCCGTGTGTGTTGTCTGCACAGAATTAGTGGCACCCCTGGTAAATATGATCAAAAATGGCTGTAAAAAATAAATCTGCATTGTTTATCCTTTTGATCTTTCATTCAAAAAATTTGCAAAAATCTAACCTTTCATTAAAGTAAAAGAATTGAAATTGGGGGGGAAATCACATTATGAAATAAAATGCTTTTCTCCAAAACACGCTGGCCATAATTATTGGCTCCCTGTTATTAATTTTTTTTTACACTTTTTGCAACCTCCTTTTGCCAAGATAACAGCTCTGAGTTTTCTTCTATGGTGCCTGATGAGTTTGGAGAACAGCTGACAAGAGTTCAGAGACCATTCATCCATACAGAATCTCTCCAGATCCTTCAGATTCACAAGTTAATGTTGGCTGAGATGAGACGAGACGAGACGAGACGAGACGAGACGAGATGAGACCCTCCAATCATCACGCAGAAGCCCGGAGTCCAGCCCCAGGGACATAAACGCAGATTTATCCAATGACCGTCTAGTTTCGAAGCACTGAAAAAAAACTGTTCAAAGCAGCGCCACTGAAGTCAACGGACGCTGGGCTTCAACAGGGAAATGCGCTGTGACGCTCCGGGAATGTATGAGAAGGAAATCGAGTCAGCCAATCTGCTATATGAAGCTGATTCTGAACGAACTCGTCTTCGAGATGAACGTGTTCTAATGCATTTTTAGTCAATAAAATGTTAACACAATAGTACATATTTGACCATTCATTTTTTGACATTATAGGGGAATCCGAGCTTCTCTTGCAGTCTTAAAGAAATCCCCACTGCTCCAGCAAAAAAATAGGCCCACAACATAAAAGATCCAGCAGTATATTTCACCGTAAGCATGGGGTACTTTTTATCCCTGTTTGCACCAAACACATCTGATGGGTTTGCTGCCAAAAAGCCCTCGTTTTTTTGTTTCATCTGACCATAATCCAGTCCCAGAAGATCCAGTCCTGTCTGACAACCAAATTTGCTGGAGTTTGTTTTTGGAGGAGCAAGGAGGATTTTTCTTGAAACCCTCCCAAACAACATGTGGTGATGTAGGGGTTGTTTAATATATATATATATTTTTTAGGCTTTCTGACCCCCAAGACTCAAGTAATCTCTGCAATTCTCCATCTGTGATCCTTGGAGAGTATTTGGCCACTCAAACTTTCCTCCTCACCATGCATTAAGATAATATAGACACACGTCCTCTTCCTGGCAGATTCATAACATCTTTAGTTGATTGGAACTTCTTAATTATTGCCCTGATGGTCAAAATGGGGATTTTCAATTCTTTAACTATTTTCTTACAGACACTTTCTATTTTGTGATGCTCAACAATCTTTATATGCATATCAGAACTATATTATTTGGTTTTACTCATTGTGATGAATGATTAAGGGAATTTGGCCTTTGTGTTTCCTCATATTTAAACTCCTGTGAAACAAGAAGTCATAGATAGACAATTTTATGTTCCTAGTCACCCTGGTGTGCTAAAAAAAAGGTAAATATTAATGGGAATATATTTCAGAGATATTTTACTCGTAAAAAATTCTAGGGGTGCCAATAATTGTGGCCAACGTGTTTTGTAGAAAAACATTTATTTCATAATGTGATTTCCTCCCCCCCACTTTCAATTATTTTACTTCAATGAAAGGTTAGATTTTTGCAAATTTTTTTAATGAAAGATCAAAAGGATAGCCAATGCAGATGTATTTTTACAGGCATATTTACCAGGAGTGCCATTAATATCAACCACCACTGTATAGGTGAATGTCTTTCCCCATTGTTTTGACCCACATAAAAGCAGAGATCCATGTTAAACTGATAATATTTACGAGATGAGTGGCATAAACGGTGCCACAATGGCATAATATGGCACAACTCAAAATGTGAATAGCTTATGCAGTTTATACTCCTGCTAGGTAAATATGCATATACTACCATTCAAAACTTTGGGGTTGGAGTAATATTGTGAAATATTTATAATTTAAAATACTGGCTTTCTAATTTAATGTTTTAAAATAAATGTATTCCCGTGATCAAAGCTGAATTTTCAGCATCATTACTCCAGTCTTCAGTGTCACATGATCCTTCAGAAATCATTCTAATATGCTGATTTGCTGCTCAAGAGACATTTATGCTTATTATCAGTGTTGAAATCAGTTGTGCTGATTAATGTTTTTGTGGAACCTTTTTTTTTTAATTCTTTGATGCAAATTTACGGCTGTAAAGTAGACGGTGCAGCTAAAAACACAGAATAGGACGCAGTAGAAAAAAGTTCAAAACTCTTCAGCGATAAAACCCCCCCACAAAAGTGACGTTTATCTAAAGTTCTTTTTTCTTATTAGTATGGTTGAATTGGACCATCGAAAGTCAGCAGCAAAGACATTGCTTAATAAAGTGAGATTAAACACCAAGTATATTTGATTTAAAATGGACTGCATTTATATAGCGCTTTAACAGACCCATGACCACCAAAACACTTTACATATTGCCTCACATTCACCCATTCAGCTGGGGTTAGGTGTCTTGCTCGTGGACACCTTGACACTTGGTCAGGTGGAACCGGGGATAGAACCACCAACCTTCCGGTTTGTAGACAACCTACAAGTTTGGTGTTGGTGTGGTCAACACCACAAAAAGCTTTTCACCGCTCTGATAAGAGGGACTGCGCACAGCGGATTGCACGATATCCTTCTGTTTTGCCACGCCTTCAAGGAGAGCATGAGTGCACACAGCGGGCTGCACTATTCCTGCTGCTTGTGCAGTGGCCGTCTCTCCTGTGTGCTTCAGGATTCAAGGATTCAAAGGTTTTATTTGTCACATACTCATACAAGATGCGCAGTGAAATGTTTTTGTGACATGTACTGTACTTTTGTGCTCTCCATTGTTCAATCACGCCACACACACACACACACACACACACACACACACACACACACACACACACACACACACACACACACACACACACACACATTATTGTTCTAATCAGATCAGGCAAGTAAGTATGTATATATATTATATATATATATATATATATTACTGTATGTATATGTATGTGTATATGTATGTACTGTACTTTTGTGCTCAATTTTAATAAAACAATAAATAAAAAATATAGCTGCGAGCAGCGATGAAAGGGCAAAAGCCGGCGGCACCGCCGCCCGGTGCCTTTAGGTAACTAAAGGCACCGGGGTTGCGGTGCCACCGGCTTGGGCCCGTCATCGCTGCTCGCAGCTATATTTTTTATTTATTGTTTTGTGTGTGTGTGTGTGTGGCGTGATTGAACAATGGAGACATAAAAACATACTCCGTCATTTTGTTCATAGAGGACGTCATTCAAACTGCAAAGTGTTTACTTATATTTGTGCACACTCGCAATAAAACACAACATTGTGCTTTTGTCAAACTATAAACTGTTGTCAAACTGTAACTTACAACTGTCACCCAACCAAAATCTCTTACACACACACACACACACAGTTTAAAAGAAAAAAAATATTTATCCAACCTCATTTAAAAACAGTCTGTCGGTGCCATCTTTTGGACATTTATCATATTCCATTGGTTTTCATTACTTGTCCTCGAACAGAGCACTAATCTGTTTATTTTTAAGTTACACATTCTACATTGATTAAAAAAGAAAAATCAAATGTCTTTTTATTTTATACAGAAATAAATTATTTATAATTCGATGAGAATAAAGTTAGTGTTAGTTCAAATTTTAAGGAAAACAAATACAGGTGAAACGCGAAAAATTAGAATATCGTGCAAAAGTCCATTTATTTCAGTAATTCAACTTAAAGGTGAAACTAATATATTATATAGACTCATTACATGCAAAGTGAGATATTTTAAGCCTTTATTTGTTAATATTTTGATGATTATGGTTTACAGCTATGAAAACTTTTTCACAATATTCTAATTTTGAATTAGGGGTTTTCATAAAAACTAAAGTTTCACCAAGATCAGTTAATGTATGCAGAAGTTATAACACACTTCCTGTTTCTCTTTTCGCGCCATCATTTCGTTTCCTCGCCACGGCCAAACCGTTCGAGATATCAAAAATCCGCTGGCAATTTTTCATCCTCAATGTCTTGACTTCACGCTGACCGAGTTTCGAGGCATTTGTTTGAATTCTCTAGGAGGAGTACTTTAAATTCCATTGCATGCGTTTTCCAAACAACCCTAAATAGACGACTTCCTGTTGGGCTGGGGTAAAAAGTAAGAGTATGACGGATATATGAACCGATGAGATCTATATGTGTACCGAGTTTCATATTATTACATGCAAACGTGTTTGATTTATGGACCAAGTTTTTGGACCCCGTTCCAGGGGGCGCTGTTGAGCCCCCCTGCCACGCCCGGTCACCAGCTTCAGCCCGGCCCTGATGGCCGCGGGTTCTGACCTGTGTACAAAGTTTCAAGAGTTATCGAGCACGTTAAGGGCCCCAAAAGTGCCCGAATAGTCATTAGAAAAATAAAACAAAATTTATCCTAAGGAAAACAATAGGGCCTTCGCCCTTTCAGGGCTTGGGCCCTAATAAAATAAAAGAATACAATAGAATACAATAAATACCAAACAATAAAGATTTTAACAAAAGGTTTAATTAAGAGGTTATGGCTACTCAACATGTGCAATAGTAATAAAATCAATGAGCAATAGTTATGAATGAAGAATATTATATAAATGAAACCTAAATCAACAGCCAGATGTACAAATGTTAAAATTCAATGACTGGGATAAAAATGTTAAAAGTGTATTAAAAGTTAAAAGTGTTCAGAGTGCAGAGTTCAGGGCTCTGATTCCCGCAGGGAAAAAACTGTTCCTCATACTCTCTGTGCGTTTTATGAAAGCGCAGGCGTCTGCCTGACCTGAGGGTTACAAACAGTTTACTGCAAAGGTGATGGGGATCCTTGATAATCCTTCTGACCCTGTTTGTACAGCGTGTGATGTATAAGTCATGCAGAGGGGGAAGTGTGATGCCCATGGTCCGCTCAGCGATCCTCACCACCCTCTGCAGGGCTCGCTGGTCCCCACAGGAGCTGCTACCGTACCAGACAGATATGGCTCCAGTCAGTATGCTCTGTACAGCAGCATAGTAGAAGGAAATCAGGATCCGTTGGGAGACCCTGAATCTCCTGAGCTGTCTGAGGTGATAGAGGCGCTGTCTTGCCTTTCTCACCACGGTGTCCGTACAGTCCATGATAAATCCTCAGAAATGTGCACTCCGAGGTATTTAAAACTACTCACCCTCTCCACTCTATGAGGGGGTGTGATGTGTGCCCTCCCGCTCTGACAACCTGAGGCCTGGCAGTCAGGAAGTCCAGGATCCAGGCACACATTCATGGGTTCAGGCCCAGGTCATACAGCTTAGTAGCTAGCCTGCTGGGGACTACAGTGTTAAAAGCTGAACTGTAGTCTACGAACAGCAGTCTGACATAGCCCCATCTTACGATGTCAAGGTGGGAGAGGGTGGCATGCATGACCTGGGAGATGGGGTCGTCTGTAGATCTGTTGGAGCGGTAGGCGAACTGCAGTGGATCTAAGGTACTTTGAAGAGAGGAGCAGATGTGGTCCTTTATCAACCTCTCAAAGCACTTCATAACCACTAAGGTCAGTGCTACGGGACGGTAGTCGTTCATACCGGCTGGAGAGGCGTTCTTGGGCACAGGGATGATGGTGGACATCTTGAAGCATGTGGGGACTGTAGATTGTGCAAGAGAGAGATTGAATATGGAGGTGAACACTGGAGCCAGAAGGTCAGTGCAGGTCCTGATGACTCGTCCTGAGATCCTATCCGGGCCTGCCGCCTTCCTGGTGTTCACCTTTTCCAGCATTGTAAGTGGTGGTGCGGTCTTTCAGTGCAGTGTGGATGTATATATCGACCCACGGTTTTTGGTTCGGAAAAGAAATCGCCGTGGGTAAAGTCCGTAAACATATTGACGTCGTTGTCTGCACTCTCCCGGAACAACTCCCAGTCCACGTCACTCAGTGCGCCGCGTAGCGTCTCCTCTGATTTGGCTGTCCAACGTCTGACCTCTCGCGTCACTACCGGCTCTCGCGTCATTCTCTGTTTATATTCCGGGATCAAGAAAATGCCATTATAATCAGATTTCACGAAAGCTGGGATAGGAATGGATTTGTACCCTTTTTTAAAGGGTGTATAGCAGTGATCTAGTGCCTTGTCATTCCTGGTGGGACACTTGATATGTTGAAAGAAGTTAGGCAGAACTTTTTTTAAGATTTGCCTTGTTAAAATCCCCTGCCACTATGAGCGCAGCTTCTGGGTGTCTGGTCTGTAGTCCAATTGTCACGTCATGTAACACCTTGGTCACCAATGAGAGAGCACCAATGAGAGAGCAGATTTCCCTAAAAGAGCATTAAACGGGTGTGACACTACATCTTATTCAAGATGTCATTCCATCCTGTGTGTTTCTGGGTGTGGTCGTTACCTGGCTCCGGCTGACAGTTACGATCGTTGCCTCACGTGTCTGGGTCTTAAGCACGCTGAGGTGGCTTTCATGGATGAGTCATGTACCCACTGTGGGATGATGACTGTCGCGGTGTTGCCGTCAAGACTCCAATACCTCAAGCGAGGTGGAGTCCTTTCGCCTATCCCCCGATCTAGTTCCTCTTCTGGTGGCCATCAGAAAAGGGCTAATTTTGCTGATAGCTTTGCTGGGATAGCTTTAGCTCATAGTGAGAGCTTCCTGCCGGGTAACCAATCCCCGTGGGTCCCTCACTCCTCTACCACACCGCAAGCTGTGGAGCTTTCGAAGGAGTGCGCTGGTCCCTCTCGTGGGGTGCCAGTTGTTTCCTTTGGGGCTTGGCCGGATGATCGGATGTCGATTGCTGCATCGGAGGGTGAGTCCTCTGGGGAGGAAGATTTGGCTGAATTGCCCCTTCGGGG
This sequence comes from Gila orcuttii, assembly GCA_026230005.1. Classification (NCBI taxonomy): domain Eukaryota; kingdom Metazoa; phylum Chordata; class Actinopteri; order Cypriniformes; family Leuciscidae; genus Gila; species Gila orcuttii. The sequence continues at coordinate 37,310,964 of JAPDVR010000019.1, read as the reverse complement.
TCCGAAACATTGCCCAAGTCTGACCCGGAGATGATGGCTGTGCTCCCCCGGTGGAGTGGTCTGTTGCGATGCAGTTGTGTCGAACGCTACCTTCTAGAGGGGTTATCCGCGTCTTCCCTACCAGGCCTGTAAGTTCTCGTCCTCCCTCGGGGGCAAGGCTTACAGAGCCTGTGGAGAAGCCGCCTCCGCCTTGCATGCCATGGTGCTCCTGCAGGTCAACCAGGCCCAAGCATTAAAGGAACTGCACGAGGGTAGTTCCGACCCAGGGGTTATCCAGGAAATGCGTGCAGCGACAGACCTCGCCTTAAGAGCGACGAAAGTCACTGCACGCTTAGGGCAGTGTCCACCTTAATTGTCCAGAAATGCCATCTCTGGCTGAACCTGGCGGATATGCGTGAGCTTGACAAGGTTCGGTTCCTCAACGCCCCTATCTGCCAGGACGGCCTTTTCAGCGACGCGGTTGAGAGCTATGCCCAGCAGTTCTCAGCCGCACAGAAGTAGAAGGCGGCGATCAGGCATACCCTGCCCTCCTGCGGCCACTTCTGCCCCCACTCAGCAGCAGCCTCCACCCAGGCCACAGCGTGCCCGCCCAACCCTTCCAGGCCCCTGCCAAACCAGGCGGTAAGCATAAGAGCAAGCGGCCCTGAGAAGGGCGACACAGAGATGGAGGGGACAGCTCTACGGGAGATGGTGACTGCACCACTCCCTCCCACGGAGGAGAGCCGGGTGGAGAATCCTGTGTTTCTTTTTGCTTCTGATCCGCCACTGGCCCCACAGCCAGAGGCACCCCCATTTTCAATAAAAGAGCAATGTCCTCTATCTCTGGTTCCCAAGAGGGCAAGGATGGCAATGTACAACGCTCTGTCCAACTGTTGAACCAGGTAAGTGCTGCACCGCACACTCAGACCCCTCTCGGTGAGCCCATGTCTTTCCCTCCACAGAGTCCGCTCTGTCATCTCTGCCGGTGTGCCTCCCCCCTTACTAGGCTGGAGCCACCCAAGAGACATCCCATATGTTGTACTTCCCAACTTGGCCAGTCCATATGTGTAAGCTCCACATGTTACCTCCCTACGGGCAGAATGTGGCTTCCGCAGCACTTTTCCAGTGTTATCCAGTAGTCTGACTCTGTGCTTGACGTTCTCTGCATAAGCCCTGTCCCATCTTCCACCCCAACAGGTGCGAGGGGAGTAGGAGGCTTATGCAGGGCGCTGTAAGGGCCAGCAAAAGCGGCGTGTTGGTAGATTTCCCCAATTCATTGGATCAGTTCTGACGTAACGTCTGACGTAACGTGACCGACTGAAAGGGAACGTCTCGGTTATGTATGTAACCCTCGTTCCCTGAAGAAGGGAACAGAGACGTTATGTTCCGTCACAGTTGCTGTACCCCCGCTGGGCGACCAGGTCACCTGCTCACCTCCGAATCGGAAACCAAATATGCGATGCATCCGCTTCCGTATTTATACAAGTGAGATGAGTAAATTCATGCTTGCATTTAGTCTAGAACTACATTAACCATCATGTTCACACAGCGCACACAACACCTCTGCACTTTCTCCCGATTTCTCCGAACACAAGTACAGGAGAGCCGTCAGTCAATAAATAGGAAAACAAAGTAACTTGCGTTACTTATTCAAAAGAGTAACAGAAATGTTGTTGTAAATTTAAGTAATGTTACTTGACTAGTTAAAAAGTTATCTAATTAGGTAACTTGCTTTACTTGTGATTGCGTTACCCCCAACACTGCACATGACATTCACAGCTCAGGTCAGGAAATCACTCAAAAACTCAAGTAAGATGGCAGATTTCAAATTGTGTACTTCCAGGGGTCCTGTGTCAGCCAAGCAACTGCCATTGAGATGCATGGTAAAGCAACAGATTGCTTTCTCCGGTTATTGTAGACCTCTTTAGCATGAATGTGCTTGGACAACGAAAAGTGCTTCTGAATGCTTCAGTATGTGTGTGGTGTGTCTGGTTTAATGCATAATTAAGAAGGTCAGGATTAATGACGCACTCCTAAGCAAAAAGCATGAGAAATAGAGTAAATTGATAAATGAAAAGCTTTGTAATAAAAAGTTGTCTGCTCAGTCTAATACAGGGTTTGACACACACACGTTACAAGATGTTCTCTTACTTGCAAAGAGCAACCTAATTATCCAAACACAAATGCACAAAGAGAGTGAGAAAGCAAACCCTTGTGAAAAAGATGTGTACTTAATCGTATTGAATGTGCAAAAGTATATTTTACACTTATTTTGATGTGTCGACTAATATACTAAAGCACATATAAACTACATTACTTGATTATAATTTAACTGTTATACCTGAAGTGTGGATTCATTGCAGAGCTCTCGTCCAGCAAAGATGACCCGCAGTTGATCAGACTGTACGCCCTGCAAACGCCCCACTATCTCCTTCAGTTCAGCTACACTCGCACCCCTTTCCAATTCCACTGGGAACCCATGGCTGGAATTAAACCGCACATACACTAAGAGAGCAGGAGACAAAGAGCGATTTTGTCAAATCTAGATAATTTTCAAAGACATAGATAAAACAAAGAGAAAAAGGGACATATAAGGATATGGAGAATACTTGAATGGAACAAGGAATAAACTATATAAACCATATATAGAAATGTGGTCAAAATGATTGGCACCCAGGTATATATGATCAAAGATAGCTGTAAAAATAAATCTGCATTGTTTATCCTTTTGATATTTCATTAAAAAAAAAACTCACAAACCTCTAACCTTTCATTGACGTAAAATAATTTAAAGTGGGGGGTAAAATATTGTGCATTAGGACGATATAGACACACTTCCTCTTCCAGGCAGATTTATGACATCTTTAGTTGATTGGAACTTCTTCATTATTGCCCTGATGGTGGAAATGGGCATTTTCAATTCTTTAGACATTTTCTCACAGCGACTTTCTATTTTGTGAAGCTCAACAATCTTTTGCTGCACATCAGAACTATATTCTTTGGTTTTACTCATTGTGATGGATGATTAAGGGAATTTGGACTTTGTGTTTCCTCATATTTAAACTCCTGTGAAACAAGAAGTCATAGCTAGACAAGTCATGTTTCTAGTTTTTTTTAAAAAATATTAATGAGAATATACTTATTTTACTGATAAAAAATTCAAGGGGTGCCAATAATTGTGGCCAAAGTGTTTTGAAGAAAAACGTCATTTCATAATGTGGTCCCCCCACCCCACTTTCAATTATTTTACTTCAATGAAAGGATCGACTTTTGCAAATTTTTGGAATGAAAGGTCAAAAGGATAAACAATGCAGATTTATTTTTATAGCCATCTTTGTTCATATTTACCAGGGGTGCCAATAATTCTGACCACAACTGTAGGTTAAAGCAAAGTGTCAGAGTAAAAAGCAGGTCACTATTAAATCAGCTTTAATGTCAAATAATTAATATCTTGCCTTTGATATCAAGTGCCAAAGTTTTTGCAGAAGCAGTTGATACTGTTCGCTCTTGTTTTGAATGTGGATTAAAATTATGGTGCATTACACTCCGATGCAAGGAGTCCTTATCAGTATTTTCACACCAGAGCACAGCTTGACATCTCAAAATAATTCGGCCTATGCAATACAGCCTTAGAAGAACAAAGCTGTATAAAGCTTATAAATAAATAAATAAATATATACAAATAAATGTTTATTTTATTTATTTAATCAGAAATGTTTCGTGCCATGTACCACTTGGGGACATTCTGTGTACCACCAATAGTACATGTACCACATGAGAACCACTGGAGTAAACTGGGTATAGATTATAGAAAAGTGTAACAGGTAGGCTATATAAAAAGAGATATGGGGTATAAAAAAGGATATATCAATAGGATAAAGAGTATAGAAAAAGCAACAGAGTATTAAAAATAAGATAAATGGTATAGACCAGGCAATAAACTATATATAACCTGGATATAGTAGGGGTGTAGCTATACACATATTCGTACCAAAAATTAATATTTGCTGTGCTGAATGAATGCAGTGTTGTTTTAACCACTGAAAGTGTGGAACTTCTCTGTGGACAGACCTTTTGCGAATGCGAAGGAACTGTTGCCGAACATATAACATGCTAGAGACATAATAATCACTGCAATAATTATCCAATCATTGACTAATAGGCATTTCCCTATTTAAATCTAAACAGCGATTTAAAAAATATATATTTTGGCTGGGCAGTGTATTTTGGGACACACCTCTTAATTATCGAATTCTAGTGTTTCCATCAGACCCATTGCCACCGGTGTATAAAATCAAGTACCTAGCCATGCAGTCTGCATATAGGGCAAATACCATAACCATAACCATACAATTAACACATAAACATGAACTTCTGGAGACACAGAACAGCTCAAAGAACACAGAAACTCAAAGGTCTTCATTACAACCTGGAAAAGTGAAAGTTCAGTTTAACTTGAAGATATTATGAAATAAATACATTACTATTGCACAGAAGAATGTACTTCTTAAAGTAATAATAATAATTATAGAATTTATTTAAACAATATTAAGCATATTTTTAATTTGATTAAATTTGAAAAGGTTACCTAAAATATTAGTTTTATAAATTGATTTACCTCCATTTTTGAAAGAAAATTTGTATTAGAGACAATAAAGTGAAACAACACAAACACACAGTAAACAGCATAAAAGTGTGAAAGTACCAGACTCAAAGACAGGAGTCGTAGATAGCAGCGGTCGGGACGAGGACAGAACGGGACACCGACCGAGACACAATAGAAACCCATCAGTTAATATTCAGGCTGTGCCGTCCCTCCTCCAAAAAACACAACCTCCTTCATTAAGATGACGGCGATTTGGTGCAGAAGGACTTTTTCTTGTTATCGTGTGCTTATTATTTTAATTGAAATAAGTCAACCTTTTCAGAGCCCCCAGAGGCGTAGAGATAAACCGAAAATGGAAAAATGACTGATTTTAAAGAGAAAAAAAAATACACTGAAATTCCACATAATAAAAAAAATGGAAAGAATGAGAGGACAAGTGTGAAGGTGTTTGTTCTCCACACTGTTACAGAATTATGTGTAATTTTGTATAATATGTTTTGATTCTGTATATTGTTTGTATTTTCTGTTATTGTTATTTCTGTGTGTGTTTTTTGTATTGCGGTTTGTTCTCAGCCGGATCCCGTGATCAGCTGCGGGATGGCTCGGGTTTAAAGCGGTCCCGTCCGCTCTCTGAAGTTGAGCTGTTGTGATTCCGGGTCGTCTCCTGTCCAGCCGTCAGAACATTACTGTACCGGATTTAGATTCTGTTATGTCTTTTATTTTCAGTGATGGTGTTTGTAGGGTTGACCTGCCCTTTTCTTTGAAATCACGTTCGTTCAGTTTTGTTAGTGTATTTTGGGTAATTTGTTGGATTTTGATTCGGATACTTCAGGGGAAGTTAGTTTGATATTTTGTTTATTATCTGTATTGTTTGTGATATTGGGCCTTGGGTCTTCCTGAAGATTATACATCCGCTGGTATATGTTACTCCGGAAATACTCAACTTTACACGTTTATCTTCTTCATCTTAATAAAATATTTATCGTTTTACTTGAATTTTGGACTCATTGGTATCTTTTGGTGTGACGACTGGGCGTGAGAGTCATGTCTATTTTCTTTTGTTACGATTTAACCTAGACGGATCGTAATACACACTCAATGTAATTAGCTCAAATTAAAAAGCATCGTCACAAAGCAAATAGTAAGAAATGGTGAAACTGTGTGAACAAAATCATATTTAGCTCTAAAATAGGACAGACAACCATATGCTTCTGCATAAACATAGCCATTTTATCTTTCTTAAGGGGTTCATGCGTGGGGTCAGAGGTCACACTTCACACTATTAACCCCCTTGGAGCCGTATGGATTATTTTTATGATGAATGGATGTGCTTTTTGGGCTTCAAAATCAAGGGTACCATTCACTCCCATTATAAAGCTTGGAATATTGTTAATAACTCTGATTGTGTTTGGCTGAAAGAAGAAATTCATACATACCTACAGTAGGATGGCTCGAGCATCTTGAGTAAATTATGGGATAATTTTCATTTTTGGGTGAACTAACCCTTCACGCCTTTTCCGGGAACACATAAACTCAGAAATGAAAGAGAGGGAGAGAGAGAGATTTGGTCATGTAGACTCAATATCACTCAGCCATAACTCTTGCAGGAAATTGCATCCAGTGATATTGTTGACTTAAGCACAGAAGAGGCAACGCTTGCACTGATTGCTAATAAACGACAAAAGCTGAGGGTCTTGCATTGCTCTTTAAGAGGGGTTTGAGTGATTGCTTGTAGTTAAAGCGTGACATTCTCTAATAAAGGCATTCTGTCGACCATATCTGAAGACAAATGACACTTGAGCCAACATCAGGCCAAAAATACAACAAATCATATTGGAGAGAGCGGACAAACACAGAGGAAGAAACCTGCACATGGATGGTTTGGAAGAGCAAAAAGCAGTCTTGGATTAAAAGGACGATTAAAAGGATAGTTCACTTAAAAATGTCAATTTTGTGGTCAATTACTCACACTCATCATGCCATCCCAAACCTGAAATGGGTTTACCGTACAAAGCCGTAACTCACTGTTTGACTGCTATAGTATATGGCGCTTCATTAGAGAGACTGTTTCCCGATACAGAAACCAGGTCATGGAGTAATAACTCCTGCTAATTCATCGATTTGAGTTCGAATTCATGTAAGATTATTGAACATGGCATAAGGACTACATTTTTGCTATTTTAGTTCTCCATTGCTTTGCTTTATTTACAGATGTTTGATTCAATCTAGAGGCTGCGACTAATGATTATTTTGATAATCGATTTGTTTGATTAATCAGATGAAATAACAAACAATTATTATACATTAAAGATTATTTTTAAAAGTTAAAAATGAATTTCAATCCATTAATTTAAACAATGTTATTCCACATTCTGTCCAGTGTTGTCCTCTAAACAATGTGTAATGTAAAGCCTATAAACAAATATAGTGATTGTATCTACAGTAGGCTATGCTGCTCATTATAAGCAAAACAATTATTAAAATATAAAATAATATTTTAAACCTAAAATCAGCTGATTGCTTACAATTTGACTAAATTGAAAATTATGGTAACACTTTACAATAGAGTTCATTCGTTAACATTAGTTAATGTATTAACTAGCATGAACTAACAATGAACTAACAACTAACAATGTTAGTTTTAGTTAATTTTTGTTAATTTTAGTTAATTAAAATACAGCTGTTAATTGTTTGTTCATGTTAGTCCACAGTGCAACCTTTGATTTAAAAAACGTATTAGTAAATGTTGAAATTAATATTAACTAAGAATAATAAAGGCTGAAGTAGTATTGTTCATTCTTAGTTCATGTTAACTAAGTTAGTTAACTAATGAGCCTTATTGTAAAGTGTTACCAAAATTATAATAAACAAAAACGCAAAATGTTAACTTGTACGAGGTATGGAGAACACACTCATTCAATTGTCTGAACAACATAGTAATTATATTATATTAATGGGCGATTCCAACAATAGTGCCTTTATTGTTACTCTCATAAATATGATTACACGTGTTACATGTAGTATTTTAAACCTACACCTTAATTTCTAAAAAAATATATATTTTCCACTATCTTCCACTATTTTCAATATAAGTTTTGTCCATAGAAATTGATTATTCACTACTGTAAAGCAATGTGACTGGTTGATGCTGTCAATTATTTTCATTGTCGATAATTATCAATTTTATTGATTAGTTGTTGCAGCCCAAATTCAACTGCATGTTCCCTCTTACGTCATACTCCCTGGTCCCCCATGGGTACTACAATACATTCATGGATACTTTTTTTCAAAAAAAGCACTTTCATTTTCTTGACAAACTAAAAGTCGTAGAATAGAAATATGTATACATATAATAAATGATAAAGATTGTACTATTGAATGTGATCTATGTCCATCAGAAGCTGTGATTCTAACAAAAGGTTGAGAGCTGAAGGTCCAACCACACAACTTTTTGATGCTGTTTGCAAATGTTTGTTGGAACTATAGTAATGTTTTGGGAAACACCAAATCGAACAGAACTTCTGACCATAGTTGACAAAGATGCTTTTGGGAAATGCACAGGGGTTTGACTTTTGTTCTTCTGTCTGTACCACACAAATAATGCATTTTGTCTGTATAATGAAAGTCAGTGGAATCCAATGTTGTTTGGAAACCATTATCTTGTTTTATTTTCCAAAGAAGAAATAAAGTCATACAGGCTTGGAACAACATAAAGGTGAGAAAATGACAACAGAATTTCCATTTTTGGGTGAACTATCCTTTCAATATCACAATGCATTTCATTGCCTTCGTAAAATACGCCTCTTCCTTCTTTATTACACACATCACTGCTATATTTCTTTATGCTGTAACACCAAGCGGGCTTTAATGTCGGGGCAACTGGTCTATTTCCATTCAGACTATTTCTACAGATTACACTAGGAATAGCAATGAGTGCGCTGACAGTTGAGAGTAAGATAAGCCCGTAGCGAGTGCAGAGCCACAGTCAGGGCAGGTCGGGTGACGTGTGCTGTCGTGCTGATTTCCATAATGTCTCTCATTGTTTTGTCTGCCTTCCAGGAGGATAACAAATGAGTAAATTCCCCCTTTGTCATGTTTCATCACAGCAGGAGTCAGTTTTGCGAGCGCATCTCGACGTGCCTGGACTGTCAGAGTTTTTCGTCAGTCGGCGAGAGTGACAGAAAGCAATCATCACCGCGCCACTGGGCCCGATTTTAAAGCAATGAGGCCAAACTCTAGAATGCTACAATTCAAGTCCCTAGTAAGTTTAACTCGCAGATATCCAGATATTACTACTCTTGTGTCCTTTTTCAAGAACTACAGACTGACTTTTGTTACAGTGGTATGAACCAGGAGTGTTTCATTATGCTATCTGATTTTAAGTCGGACTTTTTTAAGCTGCTAATGGCCAGATAGTGATGTATTATTTATGAATCATTAAAATAAAGTTGTCCGTAAGCGTGGAGACTGGAGTAAAAAGCGTGAGATTTTAAAAGCTTAGCTTAAACGTGTGCTACAAATTAAAAGTGCTCAAAATTGGCTGCTAGGATAGTATTTTTACTTTAATAGGAGTGGAGGCTTGGACCTAGAAACAGTATTCAATAAGTCACAACTTAACAAGCAGATGTTCTTTGCAAAATATGCAGAAGTATCCAAAAGTAGTTAAAATGCTTCTGCACTGCATTTTTCAAACTGAATACTTTTGTTCCCAATGCAAATTAGCATCATAACAATAAGAATGATAAGTTGAACTAAATAGTTAACATAAATTCAAGAATGTCTTAGTATTTTGCATAAAGGCACTATGAAACTGAAGTAGCAACAGATCTTTTCTTCTGTATTGTGATGTATAGCAGAGTGAGTGTAACAAATGATCAAAAAGCATTGAGATGTTGGTGTTGCACTCCAAAATGAACATAAGCTTACTGTCAAATGTGGAGTGATGGGGTTTAAGCGGATATAATGATTGGAGAAATCTGGCATACGTCATCAGAGACAAGTCTGACGATTTCCCTGGAAGATCGAGTTGACACTTTGAATAAAAATTAGGAGGTCAGAAACAAATGTTAACATTTAAAATGCATAGATGATCTAACATGTTTTTACAAAATAGACAGGGTGAATGTTCCTTTCATGCTTTAAAAGGGACCCATTATTCCCCTTTTTATAAGGTGAAACATAAGTCTCCGGTGTCTCCAGTTGCGCTCGCCACTAGGGGCGCTAACACTAACCTCTTACAATAACAAAGGCGTAGGTTTATGACGCAGTGATAAGCTGAATGATGGGACTTGCTGTCAAGCTGATGGATCTAATAATGTATAATAATGAGTGAAAACATTCATGTTTTTTAACATTACAGTGGTATCAAGCAGGTCGCGATTGCAAATAAGAGACAGATATCACACGCGAGTCCCGCGGATATAAAGGAATAAGGACATTTCATTCTACCGAACTACCTGCAAGTGCTGGATTACTACTCACACATGTCAGTTTATTAGACAAATTAAACTTGTGAGATAACGCGGCACTGTTACACTTAGTCTAACGTTACACTATCACATGAAACGGCATTTAAATGTGTGTTAAAAGTTATAATGTTATTCTATGTGTTAGTTCGTTTGCTATATGAAACTAGCAGTAAGCTAGATCAACATTAGAATAACATACTGATCATATTCTAACATTTCATCATATTGAGTTTTATGTACATTTGCTTACCTGTCTAATAAAGTATGTGCACGAACAGTGTCGCTGTCAAGTCGTGACTCATGAAGCTCTGTCGATTCGAAGTTAGTCACGGATGCTAGCTCTCAGCATCTCAAAAACGCCACGCCGATATTCATCCTCATTTTAGTTCTCCTTTTTTATCCCAAAGTCTGCTTGCCATGGTCTATAATGTTTGAACGAAACAAGAACAGCATGCCACTAAACGTTACACACTATGCAGTTGTCCACGTCAGTCGCCATGGTTACGTCATGGCTATGGCAGCACGAGCGGAAACCGAGGATAGCGCGGATATTGCGTCATTGACAGGCGACATTTTTTTCAGGGATGGCCAATTATTTAAAATGGGAATTTCTCTGAAATAAAAAATCTTTGGAGACTTTTGGGATATTATAAGTACACAACTGCAGGAAATATATCACACTGTGCAAGTGATTTTTGGATATTTTATTACAAATTTCTTACATATTGTACCTTTACATTTTTAATATGCAGTTTTCTGAGCACACACAGTTCTTTTTCCCGTCTTATTCCGCTTAAACTTTCAACTAGACACAAAGCTCACATAAACATACTCGGTTATGTCTGTGAATGAAAAAAACAGCTGGGAATGAATTTGCATGTGTATACAAGATATGTGTATTAAAGTGGCAGCAGCCTAATATTGAGTACATGCTGCTATGTTGTTAATGTGATTCACACATTGCTATTGACTGAAAAAATTTAGTAGCTTTAATAAGAGAATCTTTCTTTTTACTTGAATTCTGCTGTTAAAGGTGCAGTGAGCGATTTTTGAAAAATGCTAGTATCAGTGTCCACTCATTAGGGGTGAGGAGAGTGAGCTGAGCAAGAGTGAGATTTGAAGAAACGAGAGATGGCTGAGAGAGACATTACAAAAAGGAAAGACTTACTGAGGAATATCACTGGGGAAAAAAAGAGGATATGACGAGTAGGGCTGCAACAACTAATCGATAAAATCGATAATAATCGATTATGAAAATCGTTGTCAACGAATGTCATTATCGATTAGTTGGTCTGCTTACGTCACGGGGAGCGTTTACTGATGACGTCACTTTCATGACAACACAGTCGATCGCGAAATGGCAGTGAGTACCTACAGATCAATCGACGGCAGAAAAAAAGTGTGCACCCCAAGCCGGGGCTGTTTACACCTGGCCACTTCATGCGTTTTCTCAGATCGGATAGCTCTGATTTATCAAAACGATTCCATTTACACCTGGTCACATAAATGTGTTTTCGCTCTTCAATTCCCGCGCTATATGCAGATTTAATGGAGTTCACGTCACCGAAAGCAACAGATATGAGCTGCATTTTATTGATTAGCAGTTAAAATCAAAATCAAACACCGCAATAAGAGAGAGCGGCAACAGCACTGGTAAGATCATTTCGTTTCTTTACTTTTAATGATGATGATTGTGCGTTAAGCGTCTGCGACTTTCACTTTGATTTGCGATAGTTTGCTCGTTGGCTTGATGAATAGATCGCTCATCTGCGGTAATGCGTGTTGCAGTAGCGTCGTCATATCCGGCTATAACATTACATTGCCTATAACACACTCTCACATGTTTATTTTTTTTAGCATTTTTGAGAGGAGTAAAATGTACATATGTGGTTTCAACAACTAGGCTAGATGCATTTACACTTTTCCAGTTTCGTATGGAATGAGTCTCAGATCTCCTCCTGAAGTGGTTTGAGCGCGTTTAGAAGGGCTTTTACACCTGGTCTTTTCACGATCCGATAGCTATCTGATCTGAGAAAACAATGCTACTGTGTAAACAGCTTTGTTTACTAACTTCGGAACAGTCACACTAGATCTATTTTGTCTCGAGCATCAGGTTGCGCAATCAGTTCGCTCGCAACATAAGTGATGGATTAAAATAGCGCTACCGCAGAAATAGGTTAAATTAAAACGGTGTTTACAAAGTGAAGCACTAAATATAAAGGCAGTTAATAACAGCAGCAGTAAAAGAGGTTTTTTTTTTTTTAGTCACTGTAGTCAGTGGTTTTCAGCGAATGCTTGTGCACTAATGCATAATTTTTCCTGTCTTTTTAATCAAGCCTGTTAGCTTGCTGTGTACCTCCATTCCGTTCTCTTTTTATAGCATTTGTCTACTATTAAGTTTTAATTGTTTTTCAAACGCGATCTACTGCGGCTCTACTACAATCACACGTTTGTTTTCAGTCTTTCTATATTTAAATTATCAATATATTAAGGTTTAAAATGTCAAAAATAAAGATTATATTAGTAAAACTCAATGTGTGGCTTTTGCACTTTTTAAAGTACACTTTTACACATGAATACCCTGATTTAAGGTTTTATTTAATTATAATAAACAAAAAATCTAATAAAATAAAATAAAAAACTTTATCCGATTAATCGATTAATCGAAAAAATAATCGTCCGATTAATCGATTATCAAAATAATCGTTAGTTGCAGCCCTAATGACCAGGCAAGAGCTTTAGGACCCGTGTTAATTTTAGAAAAGCTTTCCAGCACTGGAAAGACCTAAGCGGCAAGGCCTGAAAATGGATGCCGATGTTGCGTTGTTTCTGCTCCATACGTGAGTAACATGGTTGTGAGTGTGTGCTGCTGGTGACTAACAATGGACTCTTGCTTGAGTATACTCTTTTGTACTGCATGTTAAATTTGTGTGCTTCCTTGTCGTTCTTACGTTATCTTCACTTTATTTTTCGCAAAGCATTATTTTGCTTCACTTCTGCTATGATAAAAGAGACACTTTTGCTCATTGCGTTTTTGTGCATTTTGGGGGTTGGAGCAATGAAGGGAGGGGTGTGTTTGTTTAGGTTGATTTCAAATATCAACAGTGTTCAAAACCTATTTTGAAAATTGCATTCTGCAGCTTTAAATGTTCTAGCGAGGAGATTAACATGGTGGACTGTGTACAGCTCACTCAGGGGAGGAGCTAAGCTCATAGAGCCAATTCAATCACCAGTCGTGGGCGGGGCCTGTTCTACAGTGACATCACAATAGAGAGGTGCAGGTATGACATCAGAACCCGGAAGACTACTTCGCCGCTGGTTCCTTCAAGATTTTCCTATGGGGGTCTAATAATGTTTTTTGTTCTACAAAAAAAATTTCTACAACATAAATTACACACACCCATATCGAAAACAGGCTTTATTTTACTCATAAATTCAAAAACCCTCTTATAAATTCCCATAGGAAAATCTCAAAGGAACCAGACTTCGGGGTTCTGACATCATACCTGCATCACTCTATGTATGCATTCCTGAACAGCTCATTTTGAGACACTGCTTCTGATTTATGAGGAAAATAAAAAATGGAATGGATGGATTTTTAGCATAATAGGGTGGTTGTGAACACACACTGCGGATTATGTTAAAAAAGTTTAAAACATTCTGCTTATTTCCAAGATTTTGGAATCCCAGATTTGTGAACCCAGACTTTTAAGCCTTGTTTACACCGGTTATAAAGATGCGTTTTGGTCGATCGGATCACAAGTGGACGGCGCTAAATACAGGTGTAAACGGGGTCTAAAACGTTTTGAGCTTTTCCACTTTCAACCACTTAGAGAGTCAAAAACGGATTCGACCAGATTGCTTTCATAGTGTAGACGCTCATGTGATCGAATGTGTTCAAACAGCCACAAAAGACGCCTAATCTCCACCTACTACAGATCTAATGCTTAAAAACATTATGGGAAGCGCGCTAGCCAGACGGGATTTAAACTTTGTTGGCTGATACCCACGTTAGGTTTAAGATGAAAAACTTAGCTTATTTTGTCCATTAGATCAAAAGATTTGGAAAAACATATTGACCCGCTCATAGACCCTCCCCTCGAAGAAATCAGGACAGAAGTGGTTGAAAGTGGAAAAAAAAGACGGATTAAAACACCAGGTGTAAACGGGAATGTGTCTCCCTCGTCCACTTGTGATCTGATCAACTAAAATGTTTAAATTTGAGTTGAGGTATTCTGATTTCTTTATTCAAATAACATCTGCAAGATATTTTTAATTCAAAGAAGCGACAAAATTCAGATGACTTGCACTCAAATTAATCAGCCAGGCCAATGTAATCAGAAGCTGCTGAGGCAAGTTTTAAACAGGCATCCAGGTGCTCATCAGTTCAGGTTGAGCAGTATTTGGATTTGGTTATCTTCATGTGGGAAAATGCGGTCTCACACAAGTATGTTAAGCCAAACAACAAGGCTGTCATGGGTCAGTGCACATCTTCTGATGTTGGGATATTTTCTCTCATCGAAGTTTCCAAAAATGTCCAGCAGAAGCTCTGTCTTCATGTGAATGTCAGGCTGCAGAAATCAAATTTCATCCTCTAGGGCAGATGTGTTTACTCGGAAAGCTGACGCAATGTTTGACGTCTGTGTACAGCTGCTGGAAAATGTGGAGAACTGGTCATAAAACTGAATCTGATCTGAACTAAGTCGCAAAAAATAGACAAATGCAGTCTGCTAAAACAAATAACTGCAGATTGTATGTCTGAATGAGTGTTGTGATAAATGTGGTGAACATAATTTCTAGAGATTCATGTCTACTCAACACAGGGTGCAAATAATTACACTGCAGAGTGAAAAACTGGTTAACTGGGTGAAAATCAAACCCATACCTTGACCTTGATGTTGTTGGTCCCAACAAGCTAAATGCAACCAACAAAAACATTAACTCCAAGTTACGCAGCTCCCATTACGTCTGCTATCTGAGACCTCGTGTCTTGGTTTCACTGGACCATGACAGTGGAAATTGCTTGAACCATCTAAAATAAATTTGTGTTAAGAGTAAACGGAGCACAGGGTGAAGTGAAAAAAAGTGGCGAGATGCATATAGAGTGTGTCTACCTGAACACTAACGTGCGGGTAAGGGAGAGTCTTATTGAATCTCACAGAATTTGTTCCTGCAGTTTTAAAAGGATCTCACTGGAAATTGAATCTTTAAAATGTTTGCCTTCAGTTCTGTGAGTGCACCCATTAAACACTTATTTACAGAACATGATAAACCCTCAATTCATTTTGGTTTACTGCAAAATGTCATCCTTACATAAAAAAAAGAGCCAATGTGTGATAACAAGACTTGAAAATGCTGATGCAGAAGACTGTAATTTTCACTTGATTTACAAAAATTCTAGGCTTTCTACC
The DNA here is from genome assembly GCA_026230005.1 of Gila orcuttii. Lineage (NCBI taxonomy): Eukaryota > Metazoa > Chordata > Actinopteri > Cypriniformes > Leuciscidae > Gila > Gila orcuttii. The sequence goes on along the minus strand of JAPDVR010000019.1, from coordinate 37,295,500 downwards.
GGTGCTCTTCAATAACACCAGGATTTCAGCATGAAGTGAAAAGTAACACAGTAGTTACTTCATGACCTTGAACTATAACAATTACTATAAACTTTTAATATGAATTCTAATTATAAGAGAATAGGGAAGGACACACGACAACTATAAAGATAATGACACAGAGGAAAAATATTGTTGAAATCAATTTCAGAGCATTTGTTTTCCAGCTTATGAACACTAAAAACATTGACAGCCAATTAGAATCCTCCTGACTTTAAAGAGCTAGAGGATTTAAAGCAGGAGACAACGTAACTGAAGTACGCGTTCATAATAAACTGGACTTTATCGTTTCTTGGTATGGATGCTAGTTATCATTCTTGGTGTGAACTGGCCTTTAGAGCAATGGTTCTCAACCTTTTTGACGCTAAGACCCTCCTTTGTCTGAGACAATATTAGAAGGCCCTCCAAGCTGATATTTACTTCTCTGGTACACGTTGTAATAAACAGGGATGGATTAACACAGGAACCTACCGGGAACGTGCCCAGTACCCTAGACAGGTCCGAACCCATGGCACGACCGCGTCATGATCCGTCCCAGGTAATAGTTTAACTTTGAACATCTATATTTTTTAATGATTTTAATTAAGATTATGTTAATATAACTAAGTTTAAATTATTTTAAGACTTAATGGGGTAGTACACATGCACCAAACACATCCATCAGAGCTCACTGTCAATGAAGCGTACTTTGAATGGCTTTTGCACTCATCTGTGTGCTAGACAGAGCAGAATGTGGAAAATAAACTATGCTCGAGCGTTAGCACTGTCTGAAACACTGTCTTGACTCAGACTTGATCCTCTTCTAGTTTTGCTCAACGTAGTGACTAAACTGTTGAAAGTCAGTGGAATACAATGTTGTTTCAAATCCATTATCATGTTTTATTTTCTAAAGAAGAAATAAAAGTCATACAGCTTGGAACTAAATAAAGGTGAGTACACAGGTCTCGACCTGGACTTGGATTTAAATGAGCTGACTTCGACCATAGACTGTAAAATAAAATATGGACGTAGTGTCCGTGACGTCACCCGTAGGTTTCTGAAGAGCATTTTTGAAGCCCAAAGTGGGCGGGGCCGGCCGTCGCCACCTTGGCTGCGCGTCACAGAGCATAACTCACAGATAAACGAAAATGGGCAAAGAGGCGGGATTAGCTGAGGTGACGTGACGCTAACAGACAGCAGACAAACGGCTAGTAGTGACAGCAGTGCCAATACACCTGTCACTCAAGTGGCCACACCCTTAATTATGCAGAACTTTTAGGCTTAATATAATTTAAACGGATGAATTATAAAACAATTCAACCCCCTCACAGTTGTCATGAAGGGCAAAAATAGCTATATAGACCAAAGCCACTTTTTGTACCAGGCATACATTTGTTTCTGCTGTAAAGTTGGGCATATTAACATGGGGGTCTATGGGATTGACTCTCTTTTGGAGCCTGTCTCTAGCGGCCAGTCGATGAATTGCAGTTTAAGTCACTTCCATGTTGGATTCAAAAATGATGTTGGCTTTAATTTTTTTTTTTTTGGCAACAGGTTCCACATAACTGGGTTACGTTAAACAAACATTATTTGTTCATGTAACTTCAACATCATGGAATTAAGTCATTTTAAGCGACCCAATTAAAGTAGTCTCAAAGTGAATTTTTAAAGGCTTCCTGACATGATTTAGGTATTTTTTATATTCATTCATCCATCATTTTTTCATTTATTTTAGTTACACATAATTAAATTGATAGACTATAGCTAGCTATTTGCTAGCAGTAGCACATATTAGCATCTTAAATGCTAAGATTTACATGCTCCTTCAACCAAAGCAGTTGAAAATAATTAAATCAGTCCACAGTCAAACAAAATGCTCCACTCTTCTCCACAATGGTAACCCACTGTTATTTAAATGGTTCTAATTATTCCAATGTAATTGAATATTAAACACAATTACACAATATCAAGTCTTCCCTTTTTCTCATTTTCTCAAAAAAACATAAAATAACACTTAATTTTAACATTTATTCTCTCTTAATTCAACCATATTCAAAGCATGCTGGGAACTAACAAGCACCGCCCAGTTTCAGTTAATGCAACACAAATCAATCATGTAATCCAACACAAACTGATCAAGTAAACTTAAATTTTACATATATTTAAGCAGATTGAACACAATCAAATTAAGTTAAGGCAAAATGGCAGTTGGCGTCGCACTATACTGCCACACTTTGGATGTAAGAATTTTTTACTTAACATAAAATGGTTTGTGTTTAGACAACGCATTAGGATTTTGTACTGTTAAGTTAATACATAATTACGTGGACCTTAATAGAAACATTTCAAGTCAAAAAACAAAATTATTATAAGTAAACTAAATATAAATATATTATGTAAAGTGCACAACATTCCTCGTTCATTTTTTTGAGTGAAGAGAGAAACCGGAAGGTTGCCGCTTGGTCTCGACTACAACACGGGTTATAGGCTTCTTCTGGCTAAAGGTGAAGTAAGCGATTTCTGAGAATTATCGTTGAACACTGTTGATATTTGAAATGAACCCAAACAAACACACCCCTCCCTTCATTGCTCCACCCCCAAATGCACAAACATGCAATGCAAGTGTGGATGATCCGAAATCACATACTTCTCTACTATATAGTAGGCAAAAAACAGTATGTGACTAAAGAAGTATGTCCTTATTCACAGTCCTCATAAAAGAGTAGACAAAACTTACACAGATGACCTACCACTTCTGGTGAGATTCTGAAGTGTGCATACGTTGTACACTTTATTTTCCCATGAAGCCACGGGAGAGGATTTGTGAATGGTAGGGAAGCGATGTAACTAATGCTCTAGGTCACATGATAATGAAAACATGGCGAATGTAGTTTACATTCATACTATATAGAACATAATTATTTAGCGGTGAAGTAATTACTTATTCAAAATAAGTACCTACTCAAGAGAGTATGCGATTTCGGATGCAGCCATGGCTCTTTATCATAGCAGAACAAAGAAAAATAAAGCTTTTCAGAAAAATAAAGCGAAGATAAAATGTAAACACAGAATGATAATATGGGAGCATGGATAATAAAAGTAATCCAGCAAATTTGCAATCAAATTTTTCTGTGCACAAAAACGTCAGTTCAGTTCGCGACCACAATCTTGTCATAGCGAATAACTCGCTCGAACAAAAATAGTAATCCCCAAAGGAAAAGTTTTTTTTTTTAAAAAGAAAAAATATATAGGCCTAATACAAACCAGGGCAATCCAAACAAAGGAAGGTTGATGCTAGGGTAAAGTCTGTCAAACAAACACAGTTGATGAAATATAGGAAATGTACAGCCTACAGTGAGCACTAATAAAACACTTTTCCTCAGTTAAAGACCACTAGAAGGCTTAAAAGTTATGCATTAACTCAAACCCCTCTTTAAAAAAAAGAAAAAAAAGTGTGAGCGATCCGCCGAGTTGAACTACCTTACGGTTTGAAGGGCTACTGCTTACATCACTAGCTCTTGCTTAGTTCTAATGCCCTCACCTGAGGCCGTCGCCCCCTGGTGACCAGGAAGATGATTGCAAAATAACTATAGTCTGCCAGTAACAGTGAAAACACACTGGAACTGTTACAACCTTTAAGTTAGGTGTAAGGTTAGTGATGGAGTTTGGCCTATTAATTGTTTTTATAGAATGTTGTTCCAAGACCAACAAAGGTTATTGAACCAGGAACAGGTACTCATGACTAAATCGCTTGATCAAAAAATGCTTTATGTTATCATGTAATTATCAAGCCCACCTGCTCATTTTGTCATGAATCAGAAAGACCACACCATCTGATAGTGGAGTAACATGAATTTGAATGAAATTGTCTTTTCTTCAAAGCATGTCTTATTATCTGTGTAATGGCGCTTTTCCACTGCATGGTACGGCTCGGTACGGCTCAGTACGGTTCGGCTCGCCGCAGCACAGTTCGGCTCGCTTCGCTTTTCCACTGCGTGGTACGACTCGGCTCGGCACGGCTCGGTTCGCTTTAGCTCGGTTTGCTTTTCCACTGCAGTTAGTACCGCTTCAAAGTGGGTGGGATTATGACTGATCGTTATAGTTTATCCGCTCCTCGGCAACCATTAAGAGGAACGTCTGCACTTCGTCCACTGACCACGATTCAGCCATTTCTTTTTTGGAAGTTTTTTTTCTTTATTTATTTTTCAAGCAAGTCAAGCAAGTAGTTTTAAAACAGGTGCTACAGCGGTGGCTGTTACTGGCTATTTAAATCTAGCGGGTTTGATGTCTCGCAAATACAATGATGCTAGTAGTGACGATTCTGTCTGACCAATCAGTGATCTGCAGTGTTTTCACGTCACATTTTAGTATCGGTACGGTACGCTTGGAAACTTAACAGAGGTGGTACCATTTTAAGTGAGCCGAAGCGAGCCGTACCGTACTGTACCATGCAGTGGAAAAGCGCCACAAAGTGAGCCGTACTGTACCGTACAATGCAGTGGAAAAGCACCATATGTGGTCACAACATAAGGAAATCTGCAACCAACCGCCAGTAGCGAGCACATTCCCTGAATGACTAAAGAAAACGACTCTACTTAGCAGCTTAGGAAGAAGAAACTCTACCTGCCAGCCATCTTATAATGAAATGTGTGTTATTTACAGATAACATGCCGAAACTGTATTACCGAGAAAGCAGAGAGAATAAAAGAGTGCAAGATAGACGAGGCAGAGTGCTGTCAATCAAAAGAGGGGTGACCGGGGTTTCATGACCAGCCAATGATTTGTGTCCGCCTGGAGTGGCAGACGGACAGATCAATCTAGGCCGCACACAGCCAGTAATATGAAGACAGATTGGCTTAATTCTGTACTGCAGCATCTGAGAGAAATAGAGTCTGGGGACTCTTTAGCGCTGGAGCCAGACAGAGCGAAGGAGGAGAAGAAAGGAGACAGAAAGGAGGCAGTTTTAGAAGAATGTTCTACGAAGGGAAAGATGTAAATGTGAAACCCAAGAGAATGGGGAACACTTGAAAGTTTGGACAGAGATGGCTCCTCATGTTCTAGGGATAAATCAGCAGGGTCAACTAGTTGATTAGATCATCTCAAGGATGTGCATAATACATTAAAGTGATAGTTCACTCAAAAATGAAAATTCTGTCATTTACCCTCATGTCCTTCCAAACCCATTAGACTTTACAGAGATTAAGACATTTTTAAAGAAACCTGAGAAATTTCTGTCTCTCTATTGAAAGCCCAAGCAATCAAAACTTTGGCTTGTAAAGACATAGTAAAAGGACATTAAATATGGTAAACAAGCTCTTAGTTTCTTGCGGAAGCGTGTTTGTGTGAAATCCAGGAACAAACCTCATTGGTTCTTGTGCGTTTTTCTGAGCAATGTTTTTATATAAAATGCCTAAATTAAATAATATAAACAAACGTGATGCTTCAGAACACTTAGATTCATATGAGTTACTTTTAGGATGTCTTTCTGAACTTTTTGATGCATCAAAGTTATGATGGAATGGACTTTCTTTCAGTAAAGGTACAGAAATCTCTCAGGTTTCATTAAATATATCTTAACTTGTGTTTCAAATATGAACAAAAGTCTTAAGGTCAAAGAGGAACAAAAGTCTTATTTTGGGGTGAACTAACTCTTTCAGACAGCTATCCTCCTCAACTGCAGTCACTCAGCTGGTGCAGGGACCCCAAAATTCGGTTCTAGATACAAAAATTTGCCAATAAGAAAATCATGACAAAATTATGTTATGGCAAGTTAATTGGTTGAAGGCACAAAAAGAACAGAATTTTTGGATTGTTTGTAATTTAACTTTTAATACCTTTTTAGCAGTGGTGTATTAAAGTGGATAAATTAAGAAGCAGAACGTCTTGGATTTGGTTTTAGCGTGCTGACAGCGAACTGAACATTCAGTTTGCTAACAGTCTCCCATGCTGTCAGCACAGTAAAACCCTTTTAGAAGTTGCATCTCTAAATTCATTCACTTTAAAGCACAGCTGCTACAGCAAGGAACGCACCGCTTTTGTAACAATAAATGTCAGGACACTAACTGTTAGACTGTAAAACGCCTGCTGCTAGCAATGTTCCTGTTACTATGCATAAGTCTTCTAATTTTTAGGATGATTATGATAGATTTGTGCAATAAAAAATTCATTTTTGGGTTAATGACATTACTGTCGGTTCTGTCAGATCCAAAAATGTATTTAAAGATAAATGACAATGAATTTCTTTCCTAAATTCAAATTTATTTTATTTTGGGGGACGTATAAAAGTCAGTGTGATGCTCCGTCCAGGTTGTGTGTGTGTGTGTGTGTGTGTGTGTGTGTGTGTGTGTGTGTGTGTGTGTGTGTGTGTGTGTGTGTGTGTGTGTGTGTGTGTGTGTGAAGTTCTAGCACAAAATACCCCACAGATATTTTTATATAGCATGTTAAAGTTTTTCACACCCTTTTGTGCCTGGCCCTTTAAATGCAAATGAGCTGCCTCAGAGGGCGGGGTTTCAAGAGCTCTTGTGTGTTAGCAGATCCGATTACCTCACGCAGACACACTAAAATGACAGAAACTGTTCTGCCTTTAATGTTAAAACAGAGTCAGACAAAGATGGAGAGACTCAAGAAGAAGTGACAACATGTAGAATGCAACAGGACGTCTCTGAATGGTTAGTTGATGAATTTATGTTGCTGATGTGGAGTTAACTATCTTCAATTAGCATATTCTGTCATGATAATCTATTAATCGCTCATATAGAAACTGTTGTGAGATGCACACAGAGTGACTTTTTATTGCATGTGAAAAAAAGGATGCTAAAGTTTGAGCTGACTCACAAATGTACTCTTATACAACAACGTTTCCTGTTCTCAACATGCACTGCGTGTCCCGGAGGCGGGGTTTATGTACATTTTAGGGTTGCTGATGTCACTAACCCGGGAGGAATGTTGTGTAGTCCCTACCAGCCGTTTGTTGTAGTCCTTTTCTTTAAAAGCAAATATCTCCCTTTGCTTTGAACTTTGAGCATTGTAACTTTGCAGATGTTGTTTACGCTCAAACAGCAACATTTCACACTAGCTAAAGTTAGAAAAGTGAAATCGTGTTTTACCACCCCTTTAATACAAGAATTTTAGCTGTGTGCACACCCTCTAAGAAACACATCTAATCCGGGTCTGATGGACCCTAATTAACAAGACTTCCTTGAAACAGACTAATGGACTGCTTCATTGACTAACCCACTGCCCTGGTCGAAAATATGTCGCTTTGCACATCCCTATAATGTTCATGGAAATAAGAAAGTGATTACTGTAAAAACACCTTAGGAACAACAGCTGACATTGCAGGCCACTTTCCCTGGGCTCGGGTCGGTCTACTTGCCATTGATTAGCAATAAAGCACCGCTACAGCGCTGACAAAAGCACCATAAAATACTGCCAACTCCATTGCCTTTAATTTCCCCTACCATAACAATAAAGGAGATTGATTCTTCCATTCCAGAACTCCGTTTGAGCAATTAAGAGAACAAATACTACTGTAAGGCTTTTTCATTCCCTGTCTCTCGACTTTTAGTGATATGACTCGAAGGACAAAAATAGACAGCGTTGTTTGGGTCACAACTCAGTGGTAGTGACAGAACTACCTATAGTGCTATCTATCCATCCAAATGGAAGGGAAGGAGGAGGGTGGAGGAGAAATGGGGAAAAGGAGAGAGTACAGGAGCAAAAGACGAGAGGCCCGCGGCACTGTCTAGAGGAGAGTTATCCGCAGACCAATGGCCAAATTGATTCCGTCGAGCGCCGTTCATCAGGCGCACAGTGGCACTCGGAAATACTCCCTCCTCCATCCGTCCTCTCCTATTAGCACAGTGGACGAGTCATTTTTCTCTGGAAAGAGCTAATGGAAACATGCAGTAAATCGTCACTTAAAGGTGCATAAAAATGTATAACTTCAGCTATAATAAAATGAAATAAATATATAGAGGGAAAGTGCTGAAACAATTGATAATTTAATTACAAATGTCACACTGTAGCTTTTTTTTATTATTAATTATAGTTATGGTTAAAATTATCTGTGAATCTGTGTCACACCATGGATGATTAATATGTAGTTCAGTCATGAAACTCTAGAGGGCACTGGCTGATATGTTCTTTTTTACATGCAATCTGCAAGCAATTACATCATTACCGCATGGAGCAATCTGATTGGCCTCTGCTGATCCTGCAGCCAATGAGATTGCTTGCTCAACATTTAAATAGTCTGGTTCTGTGTTTGCTGTAAGCTAGTCCTGCAGTGCGTTATTAGAGTTCCTCTGAACCCCTCCACCTCCCCCAGCTCCACCTGCTTAGATCTGCAACGGGATTTATGTGTGTCTATGCAGCATCGACGTAATTTTTGCACGAAGAAGAAAGCGACATAGTAAACGACAATGGATGACATACAGTAGATCTTGTTCTTGCTTCTCGGCATATGGCTGTTTGTCACAAGAAGCCAAGCGCCGACATAACACATGTTTCTTAATACCAAGTACGCTATTTACAATACCAGATATTTTATTATAAATGTAAAAGTAATGCGTTACTTTACTAGTTACTTAAAGTGATCAGATAACTTAACTCGCGTAGTCGCAGGGCTCTCAAGTGTCACGCATTGAGCGTGACAGTCACTCATTTCTGTCTTTTGTCACGCACTCCCAATTTAACGCAACAACCAATGAAAAAAAAGCATATCCTGGAATTGTTCACGTGATTCTGCTACAACATCTTCCGAAAGTTGTGTTCACCCACAGAGGAAACCACTGGAGCTCCGAGCATCACTTTGAGCACAGAGTCAGTCATGATCTCCTGTTTTAATGTTACAACAAATTCACAACTTGTTTAACACAAACAATGACAACTTAACTGCTGTTAAAGAATGTTTCCCAGATAATTAGCATCAGTTTTTCATGAGTGTCTGAAACTTAGCCAACAGTTTTACAACCAGTTCACTGACAACACCTGCTCAGAACAAGTGTTCTAGGCCTAGTCATATTTTCGTTATCACACGATGACTGACATATTGTCATGAAACACCCCCATTCTTACGACCCAGGGAGGGGGGGGGGGGGTGTCACTCTTGCCTGTCTTCAAAACTTGAGAGCCCTGTAGTCGCGTTACTTGTATATGTGTTACCCCCAACACTGAGCGTCATGTCTGAACCTGCACTAGCTGCAAAAACTGATCTGGAGAAGAGGTTTTGAAACTTTGGACAATTCGGAAATAAGAAAAATTAAATTAAAATTAAATTAAAAAAAGGTAACATTTACCAAACTACTAATTTATTCTGCTTCCTAAAAACTGGTTGGAAAAGTAGAGTAGTTTACTGTAGTTTTATTAATTTAATATATTTTTCTGAATATATTTTTCCATAGAGCCCCTAGCGTCCCTCAAGGGTCCACAGGCCCCCACATGTGAGAGACCTGCATGGTGAAACATGGGTGAAATCAAACTAGGGTTCGTACCAAGCCATTGAAGCAAGTGTGAAAAAAGCCTCAAAGTTTAAAATGATGTCACAGGCCATTCGGCTGAGATCTGTGTCCCCGGCTGGTCCCTCAAATCAGATTATGAACATCCCTGATTCGCCTTGACATCTACTGGCATCATCTCTGTGAAGATAAATTCATATACTGCTGTTGGAGGCAATAAACTGACAGGCGGACCAAATGGTGTTGATGATTTTGGACACAAGAGCATGACTGTCTGTCTGTCATGGCCCATCACTGAGGCACAGGTTGAGCAGAAAGGCATTCATTAACAATAGTAATTAAGTAGTGAGACTCGACCTGTGCCGGTGGCACCGGGGCCAGCACACCTGAGGGACACTGGCTTCAGCCCACCAGCCACTTATAAACCAGCTGATAGATGCAAAACGATAAAGCACTTAAAACAAGATGGATGAGGCAACGTAAAAGAGGAAAAGCTAGGATGAAATTGAAAATGCTAGATTTAGTTCAAGAGCTCTACATGAAAAATGTATTGTTTATTTAGCATTAAGCTGCAGTCTCTTTAAAGTAAGTGTTCTGTTTGCCTGAATCCAAGAGGTCCAAGAGTTAAAAGCACTGCACAAGTGCTCTTATAAACAACCAGCCTACTGAAATAAATACATCAAAAAACTCTCCATCAGTCCATCCATATGTCTGCCTGTCTATCTACATACACTACCGTTCAAAGGTTTGTCAGTAATCTATTTTTACAGAAAATGCTGATTATAATGTTTTTGAAAGTTTCTTATGCTGACCAAGGCTGCATTTATTTAATTAAAATACAGGAAAAACAATAGTTTACAATATAAATGACTGTTATATTTCTATAAATTAATTTGTTATAAAAAAAATTATAGGAATACATTTAAAATGTAATTTATTCCTGTGATCAAAGCTGGATCCTGAATTCAGCATCATTACTCCAGTCTTCAGTGTCACATGATCCTTCAGAAATTGTAATATGCTGATTCTTATTATTATCAATGTTAAAAACAGTTTTTCAACAGAAAACCTTATTTGTGGAAACCGTGATATATATATTTTTTTTCAGAATTCTTTGATGAACAGACCGTTCCGTCAAATAATTTATTTGCAATAGAAATTTGTAAATTATAAATGTCTTAACTGTCACGTTTTTTTTCCCCTTGATGAATAAAACTAGCCTTCATTTCTTCTTAAGAAAATCTTACTGACCCCAAACTTTTCCACTGTAGTGTCTGATGGGGTTTTTTTCTGCATCTACAGCATGTATATAAATACTGAATATGTTATATAACAATGTAAGGAAAAATATTTTCTTAAGTGTATTTATATATCCTGTTTTATAAGTATTAAATGATTCCCATTTATCAATCACTTGTTATGAATAATTGGTTCAAGTTCCGAATTAAAATGAGGAAGTGTTTTATTAATGAAGTATTTAATTCATTTGATAATTCGAATGTATATAATCAATTATTTTTTTTTATTTTGTGCTATGTGATACCGTTATTGTGAAGATTTTGGCCTATGACTAACATACTGTACTGCTCTTCTAATCTTTTCTCTAGTTTTTCCCATTGATTTTGTGATTTATTTCCAGTGAGAAATGTTTCACCTGCGTCCTTCACGTCAGGCCTGGGGCGGCTGCCGCCATCTCACATTTGCATGAGTCTGTGTAACCAATTCCAATTTCAGGCAGAATTTGTTTTCCAGACCCCATCCTCAAGTTTTAATTATAAAGTGAGGTGTTCAGAGAAGGAGCCCAGCGTGTTTCAGGTGGCTATTCACACACCGGCACAACTGAACCATGAAATTATTCCGAGGTCTAATCATTGACTAAACAATAAAACATTAATTCAGGGAAAATGGATCAAAGTGAGGTGTTTCAAGAATGGGATTGGGGTCCTAAGAGCAAGAGAGGGAAAACGCATTAGTCCTGCAGTAAGACTATACATACACAAATTATAGGTATTTTAGAGACAGAGGTTTTGTGCTTGGTAGAAAAAATTAAAATTGCATAGTTGCACAGTTACGAAGTGTTTCAAATGTCACAGTGCAATATGCAACCAAAAATATCATTTAATCCCCCTCATGTCGTTCTAAACCTGCATGACTTCTGTGAAACGTAAAATCCACATTGTGAGCAATAAAATAGACGCTGAACACAGTCAAAATGCTGCATCGGAGAAGAAATGAAAAGTCTGTTTCCGTCACTAATTTCGGCCCTCCAAAACCATTTCGCCCAAAAAGATTTCCATACAATTAACGCGGACTTGATCTTTCAAGCTTTCCATTTGATAATCCTCCCCTTTTACCTATTTTTGGAGCTTGACAGACAGCCCAGTCCTCATTTACATTCATTTCAGTGACCAAAAGTGACCAACACGCTGCATTTTTTTATTATTAATACTTTATTTTAAATATATATATATATATATATATATATATATATATATATATAACAAATTTCATTTCAGAGACATATAATGGATCAATACACCTCTTCTACAATGAACATGTTTTTAATTTCAGAATTATAATTAATTTTGACATTTTTTGGGAGTCAAAAAAGGTCAGGGTGATATTGTCCTGATATTATAATATAAAAGATAAAAGCCTCCTCAAAAGAATGACATTTCTCTTATAAAGAAATCTTCGCAGCTCATTAATTTGTGAAAAACTTTCAGTCTCCCCAGTCACAGTGGAAAACAACACGCACTGTATTTTGTTCTTGCACAAGGGTTTAAGCTGTCCTTTTATGCTGTTATTTACCGCAGACATTCAGTCACGATGCACGTATTACATTATCTGGAAACCGCTGCAATGAATGACAGCATTCAGGACATAAACGACCTTGTAGGCCCTTAAAAGTGGCCTAATGATAGACTTTAAGCTCGGGCAACAAACATATCTGTGCAAATCCACTGACCCTGTACTAGTATTGACTGACAGCAGTGCAGTCATTATCCTGTTCAATTTCAGCAATAGCTCTGCAATGTGCGGGGGTAATTAGATAGCAGCACTTGCACTCTGCTGTTGTGGTATCTACCCCTTTACTCACTTTCTCCAACCTATGCTATTTATTGCCACTCTTTGCTTTCAGCGTCTCCATCCATTTCTCTGATTCTCATGACAGCTCGCTTGGAGATATGAAAACCTGTGATTGACACACCAATTTCCTTTCTGCCAGCACACGCCAAAGCTACGATTTCTCAAAGTCTCTTCTTTTTCTGAGCCTCGGGTGGAACCAATAAGCGGAAATATGACTGAAAAGACATATCAGGCTTCAGATAAAGAGCTAAAAGAGCTACCGAATGTTAATATGTGATTAAAATACGCTATTTGAATTCCCTCCTAGCAGCCTGAAAAGCAGTAAATAGTCTGGCCTTAAATCTCAAATTTGTTCTCTTAAAAGGTCATCGGGTTATAAAAAGCTCTGAAATGTTGAAAGATGTAAATGGAAAATTAGTCATTTCCATGTTCAGCGGGAAATGAACTGACTTTCTATGAAAGGAATATAAAGAGTTCTGCTCCAGAGAGAAATAGCTTGCGTTTGAAAATGAAGATTGTCTATCACCCTTGGATTTTAACCTTTAACCCAAAACCTCACTTGATAATTACACTCTCTCCTGATGCACATACCATCAGTCCTAAACAGCATGAGATTAAGAATACCTTTCCAAAGCAGGAACTGCTAATTAGATGTCGACCAATAGTGACACAACTAGATTGGCCCACGCTGGCCGGTAACCGATTAATCAACCGATAGTTTTTAAAATAGATACTTAATGAAAACGAACATTACTATGGAAGTTTGTTTCCACCACAGAATAAAACATTTTAAAAGATAATTGCGACTTTTTATCTCAAAATTGCAAGTTTACATTTGTTTTGCAATTCTGAGAAATAAAGTCCAAATTGCGAGATACAGGCTAAAGTCAGAATTGCGTGACATTAAAGGCCATTGCACACTGAGTCGAAATTTTCATATGCGTTTTTTCGTGTTCGTCAGCCTAAAAATTCGTCATGCACAGAAATCTTGCACACTGATTCCGATGCGTATTTATTAAACCTTTGTGGAAAAAAAACGCAAAAAATACAAAATGGATTCGTCAAGCAGTGAGGATGATTTTGTTGCCCTCTCTCTTCTTAAAATGAGAAAAAGAAAGAGGAAATATTGGGTCCATCCAATCCTGAGATTGCGCCGAGAGGAAGGAGAGTTTCTGCTCAAGGAGTTGCGAAATTATCCCGAGCGATTAAAATTTTACCTCAGAACGTCAGTGGAACAGTTTGATGCTTTGCTAGCGATACTGGAGCCACATATTAAAAAGAAGACCACGATAGTTTATATTATAGATAGGCTACTTAGTTTAGATACTTTATATTCAGTGTCTTTGTAATCCGCATTTTGTTTTTCATACAGTACTTTGTGCTGTGAGACGAAGTGTATCAACTTGTCAGACGCCATTCTGGATTTTGCCGTTCGCTTGTACGGTGGCTCTGAATTGTCAAAAAAACTCTCAAAATGCTGGCTGTGGATGCGAAAAACGCAGAAAATCGAACCCGGTCCGAATTTTTTTATTACGGACAAAAGTTTCGTAGACAGTGTGCATGCGTGATTGACATAACGTGACGTCAAATTTCGGACTCAGTGTGCAATGGCCTTAAGTCAGAATTTCATGTTATTAAGTCAGAATTGCGAGATATAAACTCGCAATTGCCAGATAAAAAAACACAATTGCGAGAAACAATATTTTCAGAAACAACAATTATATCTCGTATTATTGTCACTGTATAACATACCATTTCATTGTCTGTTTTAAATCCGCATATAAAGTGTAATAGATACAGTCGGCATCTAGTCATAGTTGGGGGCGTGGTCGGCGTGGGGGAAAACACCGCGAACGTCGTGTGTATTTGAATGACGGAAATGTCGTATTGCGAGTCATTGAAGCTTGCCGACCGGCAACGGTACATTGCAAAATTAACTGCAATAGGTTATGATTGCCCTTATTTAATTAAAAACTGGGTCAATGACCCAACCAAATGGCCGGAGGTGTCGTTTCCAGACATATTTTGTCTGGTTGAATCTCCAGGTAAGACATTGCGGTAGCTGTAGCGTAACATTAGCCTAAAACTCAATCAACGTATGTTGCATACTATAACTCCATAAAACCTTGTCACTTACCAATTGTACGTAGGCCTGTCGCGATAATCAATAAATCAATTAATCGCACGATAAAAAAAATGAGCTCGATAATTTTTCCAGCCGCGATAATTTTAATTTGCATGCTTGTTTGTTTTCCTCGTCTCTCTCTCTCTCTGCCAAAGAGACTGGATGACAATATCAACGCTGACCGCCACACATTGATTTTCGAATGTTGTTTTTGATTATTATTGGTTTTTTTTACTGAGCCCATTTACGCTTGTCCCGCTCTCTCTCGCGCGTGCTCTCTCACCCTCATATGAGGCGCCGTCTAGGGCTTAAATCAAACTTCATTCACGCACAGCACACATATATGAAACACTTGCATACACTTATAATAAGTAGTCACACATACATGTATACTGCTGAATGCTCAAACAAATACATATGAAATGCACAACGACACACCTAAAGTCGCTCACGCACATACACGCGAACTCTACACACACGAGATGCGCGCACACACAAACTCTCCACACACATATGAGACACGCGCGCACACACACACAAACTCGTGCACACAAAAACTCTCCACGCACATACAGTACTCGTTAGAGACGCGAGCACAGACACACACACAAACAAACTCACAAACTAGCGCACATACTCATATGAGACCACACAGTACATGATGCATATGATTCTCAGTGTCACACATTGTTAAGTGCATTTTTTGTTAACAGAGACTGAGAGTCCATTGCTTTTATTGTTTTCGGTTGTTTTGTTCATTTAAATAGTCTTTAGAAATAAAAGTTTATTGATCTTTGAAAAGGTGTACCTGCATTATTATGCCATTTATCATTATTTTAGATGAAAATGGTCTCAGAACGACAATATTATCGTTTATTATCAATATTATCGTTTATCGCAATAATTTCTTGGACAATTTATCGTCCAGCAAAATGTGTTATCGTGACAGGCCTAATTGTACGTATGCTTCACTCCAAACTATTAATCCTTTCGTAAAACGGTGATCAGTAGTACGAGGTTGCCGAGGGACTGTGCTGACAGTTATCCCTAACTCACAGACTGCAGTCTGTGTGTTTATTAGGAAGGATGTAGAACTTCAATTCATAATTTGTTGTTCATTGGCGGTAGAGAAAACGACAGCACCTCTTCGGCATGATTGTCGCGTGTATTTCAATGAGCGCCAAGGCAATGTTTTCCCCCACGGGGTAAATTCACATCACGTGACGGGGCGTTCCCGGGGGCGTTCCCAGACCAACCGTCTGTATCTATGCTCTTTGCAGCGCAGTCTCGCGTCAGTGATAGTTTATATTTCGCCTCTAGAGGTCGCTCTCGTATCGTAAAATGCCAACTGACCCTTCTTAGCCGCTCAAACAACGGATGCAACCCGGAAAAATATCAGTATGAATTTTTGCCGATAACAGATTGTTCCAGAAATCGGTTATCGGTGCCGATTAATCGGCAAAAACGATCAATCACTCGACCTCTACTGCTAACACTGCCAACAGTCTCTTACGCAACGGAGGAGTTTGTGATGGTTTTCTTGTGACTTTATTCAGTTTCTGACAAATGTACAAACCTCAAAGTTGAGTACAAATTAATTTTATGGTAATGAATTTAGGTAGATGCTTGCATTTAAATGCAAATTGAAACAGAATGTGACTAGGGGCTCTGTGGCATAGATGTGCTTAGATTGTGCATTAGAAACTGTTGCTAATTAACGCAATGATCATTTTGTGTAAAGTCCAGCCTGATTACTTGAGGCTTATTACTGGAGGCTAATTAGAGCAGTGAGACTAGTGATCATAAACGCAACAGGCCGAATCTGTGCAATCCGAAAATGTTCATAATATAATATAGAGCAGTGCAAACACCTGCACATCTGACACCTGGTTAATACTTATAAATAACACCATAATAACCTCAGATAACCGCCTCAAAATAAAAACTTATAGGCAAATGATGCTTCAGACTGCTATTTTTGTTTATGTCCGTGCAAATACATAGAGAAAAATGTTGTGTTCACACAGCACATGTTCTTGCATTCTGTATGTGTGTGTGTTTTTTTTTTTCTGTCGTGGCATGGCGTTTATGAAATGGAAAATGAAAGTTTTTTATTCCGTCAAAAATCGTTCAAGTGCATGTTGTAATTATGATTTCTGAACAAGTAGAAATCCTTATTATATTTACTATTGTCATGCAGATGTTGCCCGGACACCTTATGGAAGAGTCCAGGTGAAGTAACATCATTAAAAATTCATGAGCCACAATTTCACCAGATTCCTTAATTCACCAACTGAATAGTGCAAAATATCTGCCTGTCAGCAAATAAGTTACTTAATGTCAAGTAATGTCATTAATATTCATGAGCAAAGCAGACACCTTAGTAGGACATCTTCAATTAAAAAACAATGTGAGGTAGTTTATGTGCACCTCATAGAAGGTTAGTTATGAAGTTTGATTAAAGTATCATATATATTTGAATGTTCATGAATGTGAATTTTAATACTAATGAGAATTATATGCTTCATAGCACTTTATATTAATTTTCAATTGTCATTAACAATATATTTTAGTTATTTGGTCAGTTAAAGCTGCACATATTTAAGATAAAAAGGCTTATCAGCAGCAATGTATGTATATACTTTTACATATTTACGCATTTACATATACTATTTTTTTTTTTCTGTAGCCACCGTTAATCATTCAAAAGTTTGGGGTCAGTAAGATTTTTTAAAATGTTTTTGAAAGAAGCCAATTGTGCTCACCAAGACTGCATTTATTTGATAAAAATACAGTAAAAGCATTAATACAATTAATAGCATTTATTCCTGTAATCAAAGCTGAATTATCCATCATTACTCCAGTGTCACATGATTCTTCAGAAATCATTCTAATATTCTGATATTGCTGCTCAAAAAACATTTCTTATTATTATCAATGTTGAAATCAATGGGGGTTTTTTTCAGGAATTTTTGATGAAGTCCAAAAGAACAGCATTTATTTAAAATAGAAATAAATCTTTTGTAACATTATAAATGTCTTTACAGTCAATTGTGATCAATTTATTGCATCCTTTCTGAATAAAATTCTTAATATCGTTAAAAACTTTAACTCTACCCCTACATTTTTAACTGTGCCTCATGAAAATAAATGTTACTGTAGAGCCCTATATTTGTTTATTCACATAACAATGTCACTCATAAATTGCTCCTTAATTGCAAATTGTACATTGATAATCTGATATTTGAATAGACATTTCATTATATGCCGTAACTGAAGACCAGTTACGGCATATAATGAAATGTCTATTCAAATATCAGATTATCAATACACCGCTATAATACAGGCACATTGTCTTTCTACATATTCCAACATCTACTTTCATCTCCCCAGTGAAGTAGAAAGTTTGCATAAGATAAAAGCATGCAAATAGAGACGCATGCAGCTCGAGTCCACTGCTGTTCTATGGCCCTCACTTCCGAAAATAGCATTCCTAATACATGCCAACTTCAAGATTTAAAATTCAAATTCAGTTATGATATGAGCGGCAGCCTCAACAGATCTACACAAAGGCTCTGAGTGTAATGCCATTTATATGATTTTATGCCTGCAAAATTCGTCCATCCATTATGTTCTGCATTCAGGATTCTTTAAAATCACTTTTCATCTTTCATACACACAGTGGGTCTGAGTGCTGACAGAGTGAAAAAATGCTGCGTCAAAAAAAACGTTCCACTTTGGACATGGAGGAAAAAGAGGTAAGACGAATGTGGATACATATTAAAGCAAATTATTCTTTGCCAACAGTCAGTCTGGAGGCAGGAAAGACACTTAACTGCAAAAATCAATAGCAATTTATTCTCTCCTTGGACTCCAAACACAGCGAGTAAATAATCCTGTCCCTTTGCACTGTCGTCCCAAGAGAGGACCAACACGGCTCTCTCTCTCTCTCTCTCTCTCTCTCTCTCTCTCTCTGACTGAGTTTATAAGCAGACCCTCCTGACCCCCTGATCACTTCCACTTTGGACAGATATCCACTGTCAATCTGTCTCTATCCGTCTCCACCAGAGGACAGCACAGGAAAAACATTAGCGCTGAACCCAATATACAATCCCCTTGTTTTTGGATTCCAGCCACATCTGATGGACCACCCTGATCCGACCTTTACTTTTACTTCACCTGTTTTTCTGTTCAGGGTCTATAGTGGGCTTGATTTTCCCCCGATAGAATCTGCTTTGGGGAAGGTACTGCAAACCTCAAATGGTTTTCACAACAAAATATGATTGTTATGAGAAGTGCACACAGTATTATCCCATCTTAAAATTGCAGCAAGCAATATTTTTTGGTATATTGCACATTACATGTCCCTACTGCCTGACAGATATCACTGAAATAGCTGTCCTGAGACATCGGTCTCTATAACAGCCCTGTAAACAGCAAAAAAGATTGTTTTTTTGTGTTAGTCATCCAAAATTAATAAGTTTCCGTATTTTTATCAAATTAAGCCCCAAATTCCATCACAATTTACAAAACACTAAAAGCCATAAAAAGTAATAGTCATATCAGTACACAAACCCTGATTTGTTATTATAAGCAGGGCTTGACATTAACACTCGCCAAATGTGTGTGTATTCCAGGCGTGTAACGCACTCACTTCTACTAGCCACTTTGGTGGGTTGAATTATATATAATACATTACTTTAGAAAGATGACAGTCTCTTTATTTAAGTTTTAGGTCTATTAGTTAAATCTGTTTACATTAGAAATCTTTTTGTATCAAAACTCATTTTGTATCTATCTTTCTAATGTATTTAAATTTTCTTTTCTTTCTCTATTTGTTTCATTGTTTTGTTTTTTTTCATTGTATTATGTACAGGATTTTTACATATGACCTAAGATTTAATTGTTCAAAATGACCGAAGAAATAAAATAACTAACTAACTAACTAACTAACTAAAATGCCAACATTGACAGTTAAAAAATGGCAAAAACGCTTCTTGTGTGTTTTGCCCGAAGTTTGTCCGAAGTTTTGCCTAACTCAAGAAGTATACATAATATCTTGATATCCTTTTAGATTCTAATTCTTAACAAACATTTCTTTTGGCATCTTAATTTTTATGGCACAATATGGTTAATTTCCAGAGATATGTGGATCTCAATGTGGCTCCATCATATGCAGAGTTTCACTTTTGTGAAATTGTTGAATTTTACCCATTTCCTATATCTACACCAACACATTTAAATATCATCAACCTCTATTCACCTCAACGTTTTAATTTGTTTTTGTTTGATTTTTGTCAGGAAGGTACATACATATGGCACAAAATTTTAAAGCATAACAACTGAAGGTCTTTGAAATTTCAGTCAATAGCATTTTTTAACAATGGCACTTAAAAATTTGAACTACATGTTGTTGCAACCATGTATGAAGGAATGAAAATGCATATTTTTATATTAAAGGGAACTTAGAGAATTAGTATGGGCTGCTTTTGGTGCTTGTGCTAAAGGCATGAATGATGCTTCAACTCGCTGGTCAAGGAGAGTTGAGTTGTTGATTCTTGAGTCCGCAACCACCCAAAACAACAACGCCCAAGTAACCGACTGCAGTCCAACACCTTAGCAAGTGCACAACAACAGCCTGGTAACAACTGAGGTCTAGCATATTGTAGCGGTGAGGTTTGAATGGTCAAGCACCACTCACATATCTTCAGAAAATGTTAAAACCTTTCCTTTCTTTTTTTTTTGTCAGAGTGACCAATAAACATGAAAGATTTCAAGCATGAAAGCTGTTCTTTTATCTATGTACAGACTAAGAGCAAGACAGCAACATACTGTAGGATGCTATGACCAATCAGACCAGAGAGTGTCTCTCAGCTTCCATAAGCAACTTCATGCAGACAGTAGAAAGACAGGACAGGACAAAATGTAAAATGAAGTGTTGTATTTAGAAACTAGAGCATGCTTTAAAAAGAGAAAAGATACAACCTACTGTGGGGAAATGTCTCAAATATAGATGGTGTTCAAGCAATGTAGCTCCTTCGTGTTAGTGTTAATGCTCCTAAATTATGGAATTCATTACCACTTCGTAATATCTCATCTGTGTCTACATTCAAGACTCAGCTAAAAACATATCTATTTAATGTACTTTTGATAATGTGACTATATGTGTCCTTATGTGATTGTTATGTGTGTGCGGGTGTGTAAATGTATTGTAATGTACAATATAAAGCGACCTTGAGCTACGGAAAGGCGCTATATAAATAAAACTTCTTCCTTCAACTTCTTGTAACACCTGCTCTGTTCTCAGAGACATCAGAAGAGGACCTGACAGAAGACAGCGACTACATTTCTGAATCCTGAGACAGCACATTCACACATACCTCTTACACAAAGTTGTCTGACAGCTCAGGAATAAAACAGACACTTTATTTTATCACAAGGTTGGTTGACATTTAGAAAAAAGAAATTATGAAAAAAAAACAGGTAATAAAAATTATATATATTATGCCAAATCAGTATTCTGTTTCAGAAAATCTATGGCTTTTTATTAAAAAAAATCCAACAATTCTTGCCCATCAGAGGCTTCATTTGACCTTTCTCCACGCATCATTCATTTTCTTCTGTGAAGCACAAAATAAAAAGTGCTGATATTTACACTGGCAAGCAAAAGAACACAAACACATTTACACTGCCTAAACACTGCAAAAGTCTTACAAAATGCCATCATTCAGTTCTCATGTGTCACAAGACATACTGTATCGTGACACAACACTAGTTTCACTAAAACTCTAACTCTAACTAAAACTATTAAGGATCGATTTCATGAATAAAGCTGAAATAAAATATAAATGGTTAAAAAAAAAAAAAAAAAAAAAAACTAAAATTAGAAATGTTGCCTTGGCAACTAACTAAAATAAAGTAAGCTGATTAGCTGAAGTACAAACGACACTAAATTAACAGTGTGAAAAATAACTTCAATTTAGGTCTGTTTCCAGTACAAAGCTATTGTATTCCTTCAGAATATTTATAGAATATTATGTACAAGTCCTATGGACTATTTTTGTGATACTTTTATGGAGCTTTTTATTGTAATTTATGACAGTATAAACCACCATCGACTTTCCTTGTGGACAAAAGCAGCTCAGACATTAGAACATTTCGTTATGCATTTCACAGATAGAGTTGAGTAAATGATCATGACATGATCTATTACCATTGTGCCCTTGAGAGACACCTAACCCTAAAATAATTGCTTGAGTAAAAGCTAAAATGTCAAATATGTCAAAAGTAATTAATTATGTTGCAGACTGTCATAAGAGCATCCAGTTCAGCTCGGTATTCTGAATAGAAGCATTTGTATGGAGTGCAGCACTTGAACAATAAAAAGATGCACGATATTGTATGCTCACTATAAGAATACTGCATCCAATTCCAGCCATTTGAAATCTTTTCTAATTAAAAAACATATCCAGGTCCATTCATGCAAGACAGATTTTGGTGGTGCTGAACATGCTCTACCCTGGCGGGACGAGAGTCAGTTCTCCTCACTGCTCAGTCAATATAAAAACAAGCTTACGTGACATGACTATTGGCACAGATATTGTTCCAATAGCAGGAGATGCTGTGCCTGAGGGTGGAGGCGTGCTGCTTGATTCATGCTCATTCTGCCAGACAAGCGCCAGTCAGTTCACTCAAACCAAATCCCTGTCTCACGGGGATCAGCGAGCCCCGTACCGAGACACTCGAAAAGACACAATCAATACGTCTTCTTCAGAGCCCAGCAGTCCAAAGGCAGACTCAGGCTGAGAAGCTCTAACGATTTATTTCAGATTCAACATTGATATAATTTTTCACAGATAATCTAGGCAGGCACAGGAAAGTGGAATATGACGGGTCGGAAAATTATGCGAGACACCTAAAAAGGACTAAAGAATTCTGCTTTGAGAAAACATCTGCTGAAAGATGCATGAGAGTAAGTTTTACCGGAAAATATGGTACAATCAAATTCTATATAGGCCTGGTTTCACAGACAGGGTTTAGATTAAAGGGATGGTTCACCCAAAAATTTTTATTCTGTCATTCACTCATTATCATTTACATATCATTTACTCACTCTCATGTCGTTCCAAACCTGTAAGACTTTCATTCATCTTCAGAAAGCAAATGAAGATCTTTTTGATGAAATCGAAGAGCTTTCTTTCCCTCCATTGACAGCTACGCAACTAAACTTTGACGTTTCGAAAAGTTCATTAAGAGATTGTAAAACAAATTCATATAAATTGAGCGGTTCAGTCCAAATTGTCTGAAGAGACTTGATCGCTTTATATGATGAACAGATTGAATTTAGGCTTTTATTCACATATAAACATTGATCAGCGAACAAAAACAGAAGCTCAACCGAACCTGCTTGACGTGCAAGAACAATCCTCTTGCTGAAGCTCAAACGTGCTGCGTAACACGAGAATGAACCTCATTGGTTCTTGCTGAAGCTCAAACGTGCTGCGTAACACGAGAATGAACCTCATTGGTTCTTGCTGAAGCTCAAACGTGCTGCGTAACACGATAATTAACCTCATTGGTTCTTGCTGAAGCTCAAACGTGCTGCGTAACACGATAATTAACCTCATTGGTTCTTGATGAAGCTCAAACGTGCTGCGTAACACGAGAATGAACCTCATTGGTTCTTGCTGAAGCTCAAACGTGCTGCGTAACACGAGAATGAACCTCATTGGTTCTTGCTGAAGCTCAAACGTGCTGCGTAACACGAGAATGAACCTCATTGGTTCTTGCTGAAGCTCAAACGTGCTGGGCAACACGAGAATGAACCTCATTGGTTCTTGCTGAAGCTCAAACGTGCTGCGTAACACGAGAATGAACCTCATTGGTTCTTGCTGAAGCTCAAACGTGATGCGTAACACGAGAATGAACCTCATTGGTTCTTGCTGAAGCTCAAACGTGCTGCGTAACACGAGAATGAACCTCATTGGTTCTTGCTGAAGCTCAAACGTGCTGCGTAACACGATAATTAACCTCATTGGTTCTTGCTGAAGCTCAAACGTGCTGCGTAACACGAGAATGAACCTCATTGGTTCTTGCTGAAGCTCAAACGTGCTGCGTAACACGATAATTAACCTCATTGGTTCTTGCTGAAGCTCAAACGTGCTGCGTAACACGATAATTAACCTCATTGGTTCTTGCTGAAGCTCAAACGTGCTGCGTAACACGATAATTAACCTCATTGGTTCTTGCTGAAGCTCAAACGTGCTGCGTAACACGAGAATGAACCTCATTGGTTCTTGATGAAGCTCAAACGTGCTGCGTAACACGAGAATGAACCTCATTGGTTCTTGCTGAAGCTCAAACGTGCTGCGTAACACGAGAATGAACCTCATTGGTTCTTGATGAAGCTCAAACGTGCTGGGCAACACGAGAATGAACCTCATTGGTTCTTGCTGAAGCTCAAACGTGCTGCGTAACACGAGAATGAACCTCATTGGTTCTTGATGAAGCTCAAACGTGCTGGGCAACACGAGAATGAACCTCATTGGTTCTTGCTGAAGCTCAAACGTGCTGCGTAACACGAGAATGAACCTCATTGGTTCTTGCTGAAGCTCAAACGTGCTGCGTAACACGATAATTAACGTCATTGGTTCTTGCTGAAGCTCAAACGTGCTGCGTAACACGAGAATGAACCTCATTGGTTCTTGCTGAAGCTCAAACGTGCTGCGTAACACGAGAATGAACCTCATTGGTTCTTGATGAAGCTCAAACGTGCTGGGCAACACGAGAATGAACCTCATTGGTTCTTGCTGAAGCTCAAACGTGCTGCGTAACACGAGAATGAACCTCATTGGTTCTTGCTGAAGCTCAAACGTGCTGGGCAACACGAGAATGAACCTCATTGGTTCTTGCTGAAGCTCAAACGTGCTGCGTAACACGAGAATGAACCTCATTGGTTCTTGCTGAAGCTCAAACGTGCTGCGTAACACGATAATTAACCTCATTGGTTCTTGCTGAAGCTCAAACGTGCTGCGTAACACGAGAATTAACCTAATTTGTTCTTGCTGAAGCTCAAACGTGCTGCGTAACACGAGAATGAACCTCATTGGTTCTTGCTGAAGCTCAAACGTGCTGCGTAACACGAGAATGAACCTCATTGGTTCTTGCTGAAGCTCAAACGTGCTGCGTAACACGAGAATGAACCTCATTGGTTCTTGATGAAGCTCAAACGTGCTGCGTAACACGAGAATGAACCTCATTGGTTCTTGCTGAAGCTCAAACGTGCTGCGTAACACGAGAATGAACCTCATTGGTTCTTGCTGAAGCTCAAACGTGCTGCGTAACACGATAATTAACCTCATTGGTTCTTGCTGAAGCTCAAACGTGCTGCGTAACACGAGAATGACTTTCATTGGTTCTTGCTGAAGCTCAAACGTGCTGCATAACACGAGAATTAACCTCATTGGTTCTCACACATCAAACGAACATGCTTGAGCTACTGTATACCACAACTGATGTGTGAGTTGATGAATGTTTATTTGTGAATAAAAGCCTAAGTCAATTAGCCTGACAAGTCAGACCCACATCAATATGTTGGGTCTGGGAACGCACCATTGGCAGGGCTCAATCCGAGGGGCAGGATAAACGGTTGTCTTTCAAATGCCCTCTGCACGCAATAGGATAGCGCTACAACCAACCAGAGCAATGAAGAAGGTGACGTAGTCAGAGCGAAGGACTTCAGTGCCGTTCTTTGTTCTTTTTTCAAAGAAAAGCTTAACTCCAAGTCTTCTTTGGTCCAAGTCAAATTTGGACTAAACCAGTCAATTCATATGGATTAGTTTTACAATCTCTTTATTACTTTTTTAAAGCATCAAAATGACAGTTGTGTAACTGTCAATGGAGGGACAGAAAGCTCTTAGATTTAATCAAAAAGATCTTCATTTGTGTTCAAAATGGTTGTTCACAAAACTGCTTTGATTTCTATAAAGAACTGATCAAATATTATGCTAAGTAAAAAAAATAAAGCATGCTTATTAACACAATAAAATAATTATTAAAAAACTATAGGCCTATAGATGAAAAACAAACATGAATCTTAGATAAGTAAATAATGGTATTCTATCTAAGAAGACTGCAAATATGATTTCCTCCAAACAAGTATTAAATGCATTCATATGAGCATTCATGTCTTCATGTCACACAGGAAAGTTTTCTTAAAGCTCATACAGCTCTCTGAGTCTCAAAGGTCTGACAGCTCTCTGTAACTCAATGGTTTGACACAAATTATTGTATTCTCTTTGTATGTGGGTTTCAAACATCTACTTCTAAAGCTCTTTTTTTAAATTATGTCCTCTCTAAATCCAAATTTTAGAATCATAAATTTTAACAGCTGTTGGGTAAACATGGTGCACACCGACTTATAAGTTACTCAGTCAACTACACAAGGTGGATTTTTAACTAAATGGCTGAACTGTGTTCTTTATATAAATATCAGGTACCATATACTGTCAGATTTTTGGTGGAGCAGTTGTTATGTATTTAAATGCTATAAATTGATACAATTTATTAATCACATTATAGATGAAAACAAATATTGGATATTTATGTATGTTACTTTATCCTTTTTGCTGTTTCTTGAATTGTTTTGTAGCCTATTTCATAAATATTTTAAGGTGTGTGCAAATAAATGTTGACTTCCAAAACTAACCCTGAATTAAAAAAAAGGTAAAAAGTCAACTAGCCTTATATTTGTTGATGAAAAAGTTCAAATGTTCATGTTGTCAACACTCTCCTTTACATTTCTTTGAATTCGCGAAATTTTAAGTAAGTTATAACCTAGTGTAAAGTGTAATGCTTTACACTAAGATGCATTTTACAACATTTTATATGATTATGCCTCTCTTTATTAAACAATTATGTTGAGTTATGCTGATTATTTTAAGAGCGCAGTGAGCTGTCATGTGAAAGTAGCCTAACGTTACTAATCTGTCAAATGACACAACATCACCGGTCTGAAATCTGTTTCAAATGGAAATAAAGGAATAGTTATTATAGCCTACGGACAGCCATAGGTAGCTGTTAATAAATATGGGCTTACCGATCATGCTGTGATATCTGTTACAGCCTAGATTCACTCCAGTGTGTGACTTTCGTGTTTGTTGACATGACGCGTGTGCTGCTAACAGAGCAAAACAGCAGCACGGGATCATGGGAAATGTAGTCCACGAGAGCCCGCTCTGCCGCGGAGGGAAAACAATTAGCGCAGGAGATGACGAATGACACGTTCTCTGAATTTCTCTAAATTTAATTCAGCTACAACATGATTAGTTCAAATTCAGGTGGGTCTGACGGGTAACAGTGCTAAAGACGTGAGCTGTGGAAAAACTACATTTCCTGGTTCGATAAACGTCAGAGGAAGTTATTGGAGCAGCGTGTTCTTTGCAAGTGGTTTATTGAGGTTATTCCAGTGTGATGGTGATGATCAGAGCAGGTGCATATAAAATCAGGTAACAAAAATATGGAACGATTCTGTTAATAAAATCATGAACTTGCCAGTAATTGAGTAGAATTTATTTTTTTATTTTTTTTACAAACTGTCACAAAATGTTATTTATTCACCTCATACTAAAAATGTATATGAGATTTAGTTTATTTTATTAACAAGGTTCCCAATCTTTTCCAAAATGTGTCTAAATACAGTTTAAAACCATGATTTGTTTTATAGTTGTTTTATTTTCTAGCTGCTAACATAAGATTAAATACAAATTTACAAAGTAAATACATTTTAAATACTGATAAAAGTGTTATAGATTTTGCCTACACTACATCATATTTTCCATAAATTAAAGCAAAAAGAAGTTTGACAATATTGTGTTAAAAAAATGAGAATATATAGATATGGATAGATATGTGCTTGTCTTCCTGCCAAGCTGATGACCGACTCCAAATTGTGTCACTTCTTATAGGTTTTATTATCAAATGTTTAATTAATGAGCGGGAATTATGCAATAACACAGTTGCAGGCAGAATGTGGGACAGAGATAAATATTATAATTTTTTGTAATTATTATTATTATTTACCCATTATTTATTTATTGAATTCTAACAAAATAATTGTTCTGCAGGTATAGCATATACTGCAGGTATTTCATCAGGCCCTATATTAATTCCAGATGTTATACCAGTGCCAGATTGTTTTTTGGAGGGCTTATAAAAGTATTAAATGGACTTATGTTTTGTTCTTTCACCTGTTTCCCGTCACCAGGCAATACTGACCTGGGAATAATCCTGTTTCTCTTTACCTTTTGACTATTTGTAACCGAGTTTCAAAATAAACGTATCTTAACAGTCAATAAAAATAACTCGTTGGTCAGAAGAGTTTTAATGACTAAAAGACTTTGTTCTTCTCTAACAATTGTGAGTTATGAAATAAATGTACCTCTACTAGTTTTATGTTATCTTGTGGTCTTACTTTTGAGATGTTTACAATTTACATAATATTATAAAGCCAGCTGAATTGGGTGCACAATCCCTCCCAAATTGTTGCACCATCACACAAGTTAAAATATTTTATTTCTGCAAACTTACATGATAGTGTCTTCAACTGTATACCAATTTTGTTTAGCAGTTACCCGTGTCAAAATCACAGATCCCATTTGGATCAACATCCAAGAAAATCTGAACAGTTTAGTGGTTACCTAAATCTGCGAGCCCAAATTAGACTGTTTCATGGAAATTGTGAAGTTCAATATTGACCTTTTGAAGTTCTCATATTGTAACATTGTTGTGTATTTGCTGAAATTGTACGAGTGGCTTTTGGTTTACTTGGTCTTTCACTCTAAAATTCAGTGCATATTTTGATTTGCACTGTCAATGCATTATTCAGTTCAAAGACAGAGCCATTTAACTCTTCCAAATAGGATTTGGTCTGTCCCAGAATTGCTTGCCCTGTTTGAAGATATCTTACGAAGATGTTTGTTGTGTACACTTTAATAAATGCAAGAACCTGTTAAATCTGGAAGAGCAGCAAATGATTAAAACCTCATTAATATTCAAATTGAAAAGACATCAATGTTGTGTTTTCTACATCTCTACAAATATGATGTGGCATATAACAACCTTACTCGCATAGTAAAATGACTGACTAAACAGGATTCAATTTGCATATTAATGAGCTAGATGACAGATTATAATATTTTTCCTTTTCCCTCAAGGGACATATTCCTTTTTAGATGTTTCATTTTCCAGGAATAGCTGATTACTTAAATAAAAATAAAAAAAAAGATAAGAAAAACAGATACTTAAAGAACAATATAAGTTAATTTGATCTTGTGTTCATCAGGTAAGCATTTTAGTCTATGTGAGATAGCTAACAGTTGCACTTCTGAGGAAACAATCATGAATCTTTTCAGTTTGTAGCCTATCGCATGTGAATGATTATTGCTGCCTTTAAGTCATGTTGAATTAATTGCATTTATAATTGAGACTGTACAATTTTTACAACTAATTGCTACGATTTGTGAGCTTTGCTCAACAAAACTACATTCCTCATAATTTCGGGTGCAGAAAATTATAAAATACATTGACAGAGCATCAATTTTACACCTAAAGAACATAATTTGTTGCACTAGTGCTAAAAAAAACCCTTTCTTTGTCGGTAAGTTTAAGAGAAAATGTGCATTTTTTCATGGACAAAATTACTAATGACGTAATTGCGATTTCTGAACTCGGAAATAACTTCCCAAAAGTATTTGAACGCATATTTCTTCAGGTTCCACAGCATTCCTGTTTAAATATGAAGGCATTTCTTCTAAATGTTGACTTTGTGTGGAACAATTGCACTTCTCAGAACTGTTATATTCTATGCCTGTCAATTGAAAATGTTACATAAATTTGCCCAATGAGGACTGTTGGCCAGGAAGCTGTTAATGTCAAATCTTATTTAAATGACAGAGTTCAGGAAAGAAAAAAAAGAAAATAATAATAAATAAGACATGAAAATGCAAAATGCCGGAAACATTTAACAACTTTTTTGCCCTCTTTTGTACCTCCATTGGCCATGATTTCTCACAACTGCCATCAGCCTGTTTAGCTCCAGTTCTCATAGTGACACTACTATAGAAAACAGATTAGAATCTTTATTTATTGCCTCACGGCCAGAGCCTGCTGAATTTGTTTCCGTCACTTTCACGCAATGTCACCATAGAACAGCACATGAACTTATTACAGGGACAATTCCCCTGGAGCAACCTGAGGTTAAGTGCCTTTCTCAAGGGCACAATAGTGATGGCTCATGGCTCACTCGTTGCAGGGATTGAAGCGGCCTTAACCACTACTACACACCACATACACACTTACATGTGCTGCAAGACTTTAATCAAGATTCACTTACAATGTAATGGCACTTTCACACTAAACCCCCTTTTCCATCAGACCACGTGAGATGGTCTACATGATCTTCCTCTCTCACCGAAGAAGACCTATGCCTGACCAGAGAGTTGACTCAGTATCTCAGTTCATCGATGGGAGGCAGCCTAGCATGGTTGTTGCAGGTTTTGGAGAATTTTAACAAATGTTAGACTTGACCTTAAAGCCAGAACCCTCATTTAACAACACTACCAGCTTCAGTTCTTCTGGTTTCAGGTTCAGTTACTGCCAAAAGAGAGAAGAAGGGGACAGAACATCAATGGCTCAAAGTCATATTAGTAAGGAGAAAAGAATTATCAGTTATTTTCTTTTGCTGACTTAACTAAAAATACTACACTTCTTCTCAATGTTTTAGGGGCTGGTTCAGAACTAGGATTTGGAACTTATCCAAGCTTTTTTTGTGTGGAAAAATGTAGCTCGGTTACAAATTAGGCCTTGGCTCTGGCACCAGCCCCAGTGGAAAAGCAGTATTAGGCCAATAGAGAAAGAGGTAGAGTTGTTTTTGAACCAGATTTACTGTTGACGTGATTGCACTCCAATGAGAATGATTAGAAGAAAATGATTAGAAGTTTCCAGACTCTTCGGACAAAATTGTGCACACCTTTTACATGACTTACATGACCTTTTACATGACTCATGTGTTCAAATCTGCTCCTTAAGATCTATTTTCCTGTAGAGTTTAGCTACAAACATCATTACACCTAAATCAACTAATCTCTAGAGAAGTCAGAAGTCAGAAGGAACTTTATTGCCTAGTAATGTTTTACACATACAAGGAATTTGCTTTGGTCAAAGGTGCTACACGTAGACAAAACATACAGTTGACATAAATAAATGTAGAAATATATAAATATGGAATGGACAATATAAATATAAATATGGAATGGACAATAATATAAAAATACACAACAACAAAGATTAAAAATAAACAACAAATATGTGCAATATGCCAAGTTTGTACATGATATGAGATAAAATAGTATTTACATGTGCAGAGACATTTGTATAATTTGCAAGGGGGAAGTGTCAGTGGGGGACCCGGGCCTTGTTAATGAGGTTAGTTGCAGACGGGAAGAAACCGTTTTTGTGGCCAGAGGTTTTGGTCCCCTCCTGCCAGAGGGGAGAGTCTGAAACAGTTTATGTCCAGGGTGGGAGCGGTCAGCTGCTGCCCGAAAGCAAAAAAAAATGCTGCCTTTGGAGGATGCATTCCAAGGTAGGAAGGCACGTCCGAATCCTATGTTAGCTTCACTTCCTGAAGATACCTTCATCTGATGGATGTTTGAAGGCAGCATAGATATATCTTTCACTCCCTTTGATATCCCACAATGCTGTGCGTTCCATTCCGCGACAGTTGAGCTAAAAAATAAATATGGCATCTAAAAGTTGTGGTTGGTGGTCAGTTTGTGTGTAAATGTAAGTTTTTGGCCAACTTTATCTGCTTTTGATGTTATTTCTAGCAAGCAATTACTATTGTAGTAATTAAATATTTGCTTAGTTTTCACCAAATCTCGCTTTATTAAGTTGTAGATCACTAAACGGTTATGCTGCCTGCGAAGTCATTGCTTGATAAGGCAACAAGTCAACTGCCTAAGCTTTTGGACAGTCTTCAGGATCACTTGAAAATCACAGGCAGGTGTGTTGAAGCACGTTGGAGATAAACTGCCTGACGTCGGGTCTCCAGGAGCAGGGCTGAAGACCTCTGGTCCAGTTGACAACCACCGTTTTAGAGTAATGTCTCAGTTCTAATCGAAGTTCGCCAAGACCATCCAGAGACCGTAACATTTCATGAACTCACGTTCATTGAGTCCTGGTTTTTACTTTGCAGAGTATTAAAGCTTTTGCCAGCTCAAAAACTGTGAATTTTTACAGTGTATGTTCCCCGCTTCCTATATCAACTAGAGTAACCTTGTAAAATTGCCCATCCGTGATACTATCTGCAACGCTTTTCACGTGGAGGTCAAATCAAAAGCCTTGATGCGATTCATGTGAAAGAGCCTTGAGAATCCCCATCTCTGTTTAGCTTCATCTACTCAAAATCTGCACAAGGATCTTGCATAATTCTACTCAAATTCTAGCCACAAAGGCCATATTTGTTCACCTACCTATCTGAAAATGACATAGGAATATATCTTTTGCAGCAAGTGTCATCTGTATGTAGAGTCAAAGACTAAATGTCAAGAGCATCGGCGGTGATATGTGATGAATAACCGGAGACTCTTCCTGCCGTACACTCTTTGTCCTCTCGCTGGTCACTCTTCCTCTAGGAGCCTTGCTGAGCTGTAGTAAGATAAAGGCAGGTGCGAGGGGATTCGGTCAATACATGGATCAATGTCTCCACAGGCGAAGCTGCTCTCGCTCACAGTTGGGGCTGCCACACCATGACTGTCTGTATGTTTCTAACATCTGTCCAGTCTTTCCCTATCTGGTATCTTTTATACTGCACTTATCTGATCCTGACCTTTTCCAAATGTTTTGTTTTCTCAACGTGTTTCTTTTCTTTTCTTTCCTTTTTATCTTTTATTGTTTCCCTTTCCGTGGGTACTTTTCCCATGCTTTGTCACTCAACAATTCTGTTTTGTAGCTGTGTATTATTTATTAAATTCCTCAAGTGGAGGTGCATCTGGGCTCAAGTGTTTACTGTGTTTACTGTAGTCTTTGGCTGAAGGCCAGTACATCAGAGCAGGGACATATAAGAGACAAGCCACGAGTTGAAAAATGAATGGGAAACCGCTATATGCATGGAACATTCTTTCGAACTTTCTCAAAAATATAAGCCAGCTGGGAACTTTCAGGGGAAAAGTCAATTGTTGGTGTGGCGGTATATTAGGTTTTCTAAAGGTAGCTTCAACAGTGCTTGAATGACAGCAATCCGCCATGCCACAAGAATCGATATTGGTTCATCAAAATATGAATCGATTAAAATGTTGACCCGACGCAGATCTTGAAGGCAACGAGTATAGAATAACATCTTGACAGCTGACAGTTCAACGTAAATGCCCGAGCTGGCTTATCAAGAACCAGGAAATAAATGTGCTTATAGGGAACTGCATTGTGTAAGAAAGTCTCGCCTTTCAATTAAAAAACCTAATTGGTTTATATATAAAATTACTGTCTACAAACAAGCACCTTGGAAAAGTGCTATATGTGAAACCCTGTATATGAAAAGGATTTGCAAATATATTTATATGTATTTTAAAAATATATAAATTTTGAAAGTATTAAAGTGCCCCTTTTGTGCTTTTTCAGATATGCAGTGTTTAAAATAGATGCTTGTGAATGTAAAAGGTCTACAAAGTTTTAAAGGTCAACGTGCACAACGCTTTCAGACTCTTTGAAATTAGTTGATGCTGCAGTGTATATTATGAGAAAATTAAAGTGTTTTTTGACCTTGGATGTATGTAAACTTATTGTCGGAGATTCTAAAACAAAATTAGGAACCTATACAATTTTAAATTGCATAATAGGGCCACTTTAAGTATTCCCTTAAAGCAGAGGTTTTCAAATGTTTTATGATTATAAAGCCATGTGAAACTCTTGTGTCTCTTACGCCTTAAAACTCACGTGTACTGTGTGATATTAAACATGAAAAACTTTACTAAAGCCAAAAGAAAATAAAGTATTATTTTAATGAAAAATAATTATTAATAATTCATTTTCCAAAGATTATTCTATTTAGTTTTATATATTTTTTTTATTTGGCACAGTTGTTGAACAGCCTGTTACATGTATGGCAAATTCAAACACTTAAAACTGTTTATGTCGATAGATCATATAATGTTTGTAGGCTATATTATTTTAATACAGCACACCATTCATTTGTGGCGTCATGCTATGTTTTCCTGTACTTCAAAACAATTTTCGATTTCCACAATCCAATATATCTGTGCTGGATAAAATCTTTGCAACGTGTGCTTGTTTTTTTATGTCTTTTAGCTTACCAAAATGCTACTGTCAAACTATTAAAATCATCAAGTCAAATCTCTCTTGTTGAGTTTCTGCCTGTGTAAAGCACTTCAAATCAATCGCTTATGAGGTATGACAGTTAGGATGCTACCTTCGAAGGCAGCTACCTATGTGTGGCAGCCTGCTAGGTTTTGGAACGGAGACAGTTTGCTCCCCTGAATCCCTTCTTACTCAGAGTTATGTACAGTAAATATCTATACTAGATTTGGCACCACTCTGGTTCAAAACAGCTAAACAAATTCTCTTAGCTTTTCATCACGACTTAATCTCAGCTTGCTCTTAGACTCCTGCCACTGTTAAGTTCCACTCGTAGGTGGATGCTCTTATCCATTTACTGTATTTGATTTACAGTTCCCATCCACTTCCATAAGCCCACTCTATTCATTCAATATCTCTTCTGCTATTTTACATCCCTATATATAGAGGCACAGGAATATTCTTTTCTGTGACTGTTATCACCGTATGCAATAATTCAATTTCTGACACCAAATCATCAACATGATTAGCGTGTATCTCGGAGGTGTGTCGGGGATCGGGATGCATTGGGATGTGAATGATTTGAAAGGAAAAACCCTTCAAAAGTGGAATGAGGATTGAGAGTGGGGTAGCTGGCTGATGACAGCCAGGGGGGCTTTTTCCGACAGGCTGATCTCTCTCATTCATCATCATTTGGCTTTTTAATGGTCTGACAGCTCTGGCAATGCTGAGGAACTGCTGTGTCGCTTTCTCTGTCCCTCTATCTCACTCATGAGTCTCCAACTGTTGTCGCAGTGTCGCTCGATCCCCCTCCACAGATGCCATGCTGGCATGTTTCCCGTTGGCACGGAGGGGCCAGATTGGTACCGGGATCAACTCCAAGCTGTCAGAGATCTGCCTCAGATCCAGGAAACTGTAGCAGGGCGGTTGCAACTGACAAATATACCGTGTGAGTCGGAGAAGAGGGACTTATGTCATAAAGTTATTTTGTTTCAAACCGTGTGATGGTGAGCGTTTTTTTTACGATCTGTGATTGTTATAAAGATTTTCGCTAAGAGGGTGCAGCAGATTTGCTTGTGTTTTATCAAGTCAAGTCACTTTTCTTTATATAGTGCTTTATACAATACAGATCGTTTCAAAGCAACTTTACAGCGATAGCAGGAAAGTTATGCATTCCGGCTGTTGTTCAGCTGAAGTCAGTTCAGTGTTGATTCAGTTCCGTTGTAAAGATCATCAATCATTAAATTAGTTCTACCAGAAGGACTCGGGAGAATAAATACTGTAACAATAAATACATTTATTGACAGCCCAGCAAGCAATAAAGTTCTTTGGCGCAGGCCCCGTCCATAGCTCGCAATCCGAGGGTCCGGACTCTGCATTTCCTGCCTGAAGACGAAGGCAGGGGCGCAGCCGACCTCCTGGGAGGTATAGGAAGGGACCATCCTGGTGGTGGGGAGGATGGAGGGGAAGGAACCATTTTAGAGGTGGTGGCGAGGATGGAGGTAAATGAAAGCGTCAGCATCTGCGAACTCAAACATGTGTAAGTACCGGTCTTTTATACCGCAAGTATTAGACACGATTGGATAGATGAGAAGGTAATTAGTGACGTAGCAATTGAGTCTTCCCGGCAGAACTTAACGCTAAAGCTTCCATTTCATTTAATCTATAAAAAAAAAAAATGTCATCGTCCAGCTCAGTTCAGGTCTCATTCAACAGCGTCAGTACATTCAGATCAGTAATACTGTTGAATATTAAGAGTCCCCAACTAAGCAAGCCAGAGGCGACAGGAACCCAAACTCCAACAGGGACAGAATGGAGAAAAAACCTCGGGAGAAACCTGGGTGGCCTCTGAGGGCCAGTTCAGTAATCAATAAAGCAACATTCCCACCGACAGTAAATTCACTAAAGTAGTATTTAAGTAGAAGTAGATTCCTGAGAGAGATGCTAGCTGTCTTCTTCTAGTAATTTTTGCTTCAACGCAAAACATTTTTTTACACAGATTTCCTCATCATCAGGATCCAGATTGAATCTACAACTACAGTATATCAGGAGATATTCACATCTCATTGAATCATTCTCATTCTATTTTGCTGCAAAGAATGCTTAGAGCATTTTTACATTTAGAATTTTTGAATTATTTTACACATTATTATTGATGTAGGAATTCAATAATCTTGACAGATCACACACTGACTACAGTATGTTAACAAGGTGCATCTCTGTTCAATATGAATCCACTTGTGTACAACCTGTACTAAAATAAAAATGAAAAATTAGATTCTTTGACAACAATAATTATGTAGATATAATTGAGTCTTTTGCCTCAAGATGTCTCACCCTCGCAAGTTTGGTAGTTCTCACCTAACAAACTGTGTTCAGGTTTGAAAGAAGAGAAACATTTGAGACAAAGACGATACTGAAATGCAATTCTTGAGCTATGAATGAACAGCATCTGAGCAATAAAATTGTCCTCTTGGGTGGAATCTTGATATGGAGTTAGAGAAAATGAATCCACAAAACCCATTCATGCTGTGAAAATAAAAAATATTATAATATAATAATTTTTTTCTACAAATATATCATTCCATTGCATGCCCTGGAGGTCCCTATACCACAGTTTGAAAACCCCTGCATTAAAAAAACTTAAGTTGTTGCGATTTGCTGAGCTTTTTTGACTAAAATGGAAGCTGTCCAGACATCAACAATCTTTCTTGCAGTTCTCGTTTCTGCCTCTTTAGAAAAGGACAGCACTTCTGAGAAAGGCCAACATTAAGTCATATTTGGTGTTTGCTTGAAGCCATGTAGCTTCAAAACCTTTGACCTGAAAGCAAAGTGCTCTATTCAGCAAAAACCACATAAATCCAAACACTGAGGTACAATTGTTCCTATCATCAAGTAATGGTTGAGGCAGCATCACTGAAGGCATGATTTGTAGAATATAATCTGCACTGAACCCACGAACAGTATTTGTGCTCAGGCTTGTTGCTCCTTGTATACACCTGAAGAGAGGAAATGTGATATTTCTCCATTGATTTCTCTGCAGGGGTGCTGTAATAAACCATTTAAGTGCGCAATTTAAAAAGTGTTATTTATATGTTGAATTATGTTTTTAAAACATGCGTGCAGAGTGTGACATCATATTTTGACAGTTGTGTTGTGAAAGAATTAGTCCACTCTACTCCTGAGCGCAAATCTAGGCAGGTTTTTTGTGTCCATTTCTATTTACTGCCACTATGCATGCTCTTTTATTGTATATGACAGTGTAAACAGCTCAATAACCCTTTTATTAAAAGGCTTAATTTATGTCCTGTAGACCGGTCCATTGCATTACGATTGCAAGCAGTATCAATAATGTAAAAAATGTTATGTGCAGTCAAATGTCTGGGTGTGTATTCTGTGTACGAGTGTTCTCACCAATACACTTTGCTGAGTTTTGAAGAGTTTTATAGACTTGATATTGTTTCTTATTTGTTGATATTGTTTGAATAAGATTCCCTTTTTCTCTGAGATTGCAAGGTGTCTCTGGTAGGGGTCCTATTACCCACCACTATACCCTTTTTCTTTTCTCTAAAGTGGAGCGTTAATCCTGACTCCCTAAGGGACTTACAGCCCCCTGTGAAATGCACCCTACGGAATACATTGTCGGTAAGAAGTGAGGCTCCATTCAATTACATCCACTTTATGACATAGTAAGACTTCCTTACTTCCTGTGGTTGGTTTTGTCATAACAGAGGAGACGTTCATCTGTGAAAGCAAATGTCCTTGCATTATATTGCAAGAAGTGACAAAGTTGAAAAAGCATTATGTGTGGTAACTTGAATTTTCTGTTGTAAAAGGACCATAGCTAAGTTCTGTTCTGTTCAAATTCTGGTAACCTGCTTGTACATTTGAAAGACAAGATACATTCCTGCAGATTTTATGTCCTTTTGCACATGAGACCCCTGCAGTGGTGGCTGAAAACCAAGGGAAAATACATTCTGTACGATCAGGGTAACACGTAGATTCCTTTGTTCCCTGACAATGGGGAGCCTTGGTTTCTATCCCAGGGCCCGGTGTTGGGAACCTCTTTTCCGACTGGCGCACCACATCCAGTATGTCCCCGGGAACCAGAATTTGGGAGCAGACATCCTGTCGAGGCTGGGGCCGAGGCCTGGGGAATGAAGACTCCACCTTGAGACAGTGGAGTCGATATGGGAGAGATTTGGCCCAGCGGAAGTGGATCTATTCGCATCGCATCAGACCATCCACTGTCCGCTGTGGTTCTCCCACACACACCCAGCTTCTCTGGGTCTGGATGCCATGCTACAGACATGGCCGAGGCTGCACTTGGATGTTTTACCCCGATTGATCTGCTTCCGGTAGTTCTAGAGAGGGTCCGTCGGGACGGGGTCAATCTACTCTTGGTAGCCCCGTTCTTGCCGGCCTGAGTATGGTTCTCGGACATCATATCAATCCTGGCAGGACCTGCGTGGGAGATTCCCCTCAGGAGGGATCTGCTTTCCCAGGCCAGGGGCACAATATATCACCCCCAGCCAGAGCTGAGGAAACTTTGGGTCTGGCCACTAAAGTCAAGTCAAGTCATTCTGGTAACCTGCTTGTACATTTGAAAGACAAGATACATTCCTGCAGATTTTATGTCCTTTTGCACATGAGACCCCTGCAGTGGTGGCTGAAAACCAAGGGAAAATACATTCTGTACGATCAGGGTAACACGTAGAGGGGGCCCCCTAAAGGGGGCTCAGTACCTAGAGGCTGGCCTGTCGGCTGGAGTGTTCGAGACTATACTCAACTCTAGAGCTCCATCCACAAGGAGACAAAAGTGCGGCCTAAAGTGGAATGTTTTCACCGTTTGGTGTAGAGAGCGTGGGTTGGACCCAGTTAACTGCCCTGTGGCTTCAGTGCTGGAGTTCCCGACAAGATCGCTTCTCTGCTGGTCTTACCCCATCCCAGCTGAAGGTGTACGTGGCATCAATAGCTGCTTTCCACAGCCAATTAGGCGATAGACCCCTGGGGAGGCACCAGCTGGTCTTACGATTCCTCTGTGGAGCTTGGAGTGTGGGGCCTGTGATTCAGGCCAGAGTTCCAGCCTGGGATCTGGCAGTGGTTCACGAAGGGTTGTCTCTGGCCCCATTCGAGCCACTCGAGTCAGCTTCTGAGAAATTTCTCACCCTCAGGGTAGCTTTCCTTTTAGCAATTAAGGCCCTCAAGAGAGTCAGGGACCTCCAAGCTTTTTCTATGTCTCCTCCCTGCTTTGAGTTTGTTCCGGGGAGTATGAAAGCTATCCTATTTCACGAGTTCACACTTACAAATAAGTCAGATAGAATAAATGCGTATTTGGCGTGCTGTTCGAGGAGAGGGCTCCGAGTTAGGTATTCGGCCCGAACCCAGAGCACTCCCCCCGTATTCCTGGCTGTGAAATAAATAAATAAGATAAGCCAAGAGTGAGGAGTCGGGGTGGTGGAGGGATGCTGAAACTGTCAAGGAATGTTAGGTGAGTTGACAGAGTGAATATTTATATGCTCCTTCTCGTGCTGATAGGGTAGACATGGTAATTGTTTGATGATCAGTTGATTGGAATGATTATTTGAACGTGCTCCTCCCGAACTTTGTTTATAAAACATCATGTGTGGTCTACCATCCTCCAGGCTTTCCATCCTCCACCACACTTGTCGGCGGAACAGGAGAGACTTAATTTGCTCTGCCCTGTTCGGGCATTAGAGGTTTATGTAAAAAGGTCTTCTCGTTGGAGGAAGTCAGACCAACTGTTAGTGTGCTATGGGTCGCCCAGGAAGGGATCCCCGGCCTCTAAGCAAACGATCATCGATTGGTTATCTCCCTGACCTACCAGGTGTGCAATATGCCTTCACCTCTGGCCATAAGGGCTCACTCCACTAGAAGCATGGCGTCTTCTAAGGCCCTTCTCTCTGGGGTTTCCCTGCTGGAAATATGTAATGCTGTGGGCTGGGCTACCCCGCATATGTTTATGAGATTTTATAGTCCGCACCCTACTTCCACGCCAGGTGCTCAGGTGCTCTCATCCTAGCTGTGCTTAAACAGTTAACACTAGGTCAGGCATTGGCCATCGTGGCTTAGTGGGAATTCGTTCCCCAAAGTGTCATCATACGATGCAGCGTCTCGTTCCCTTTCAGGTTACAACTGTAACCCTTGTTCCCTGAGAAGGGAAAGAGACTCTCTATCTCCTTGCCACGCCTCCGTATGCCTGAAAGTTTACTACTTCCGCATTCCACCTGCGTATGCTACGTCACGTGCTACGTCATGATGCCGTGCCAATCAAGATTGTTGATACACGTGCTACAGACACTTATACACTGAGGGCGTTCCCCAAAATGTCGTCATACTCAGGGAACAAGGGTTAAAGTAATTACCAAAGACGTTTTGTTATGTTTATTTTGTTATTAAACTCTTTTGCTTTTGGATCCAGCTCTCTCTTTGTTTTTGAGTTATTTATCTGTCTGTCTGTCTGTCTGTCTGTCCAACTATCTCCGTCCATCCGTTAATTGTTCTACATATTATGCTTAAAACATTATTTTGGTTCTTTCACTTTAAACATGTTTCGACATTGTAAGCATGATGATCCAACCAACAAAAAGAGATAACACTTTATTTTACAGTGTCCTTTTTGCACGTTACATGTAGTCACTAAAGTAATAACTATAAATTATGCATAATTACATGCAACTAACTCCAAACCCTAATACTAACCCTAAGCCTATAGGGTAACACTTTTTACAGTGTCCTTGTAACATATGTTACATGTACTTACCATAGTAATAACAGTAAATTATGCATAATTACCTGCAACTAACCCTCAACCAAATCCTAATCCTTCCCTATTCCTATAGTAAGTACATGTTGTTAATTAATATTACTCAGTGTAGCAGGATGCAGCTGTCTGGCACATGCCTCCCTAAGTGGTACTTACTTTGCTGTGTTGTGAGTGGCTCTGGGCGGTTAACTGCAAGCCAACCGCGATGGCCAAGCCCCTTTATAAACCGGGACCTTTCTTTTGACAAGTCACGTCACCAGCATGCGACTGTTGTCTTGTTTACCTGCCCAGCGACCTGACGTCTGCCTTGGTTATCTGTTTTACAGTAACGCCGCAGGAATGACTAGCTCCGTTTCTCTTTCCACTCGTTTGATTTGATAACTTGGGATTATAGAGAATGTTTCGTGTTGTAGAATCCCCGGGGCTGCTGCAGCAGCCCTTTCACCAGCTGAGTGTGCGCCCTGCTATTGGCAATCAGAAAAAAAGAAAAAAAAAGAAAAAAAATGTCCCTTATATGTTTGCTGTGAAATCCAAACACTTGTTAGAGCGAATTACTGTGTGTGTGTGTGCCTTGATTTAAAAAAAAAAAAAAAAAATCTATTTTTGTACTGGACCACTGTCTCTGGCTAATCCATCAACGAACTTGAGTGTCTTGCTAGAATAAAATAACTAATTCTTTGGGTGTAAATCCCATCTTGGCGTAGTCTGCTAATTGTCTGGGCCTAAGTCCTGTTATTTGTATCCCACCGGCCACATTCAGTACTTAAATGTATAATCAAACTGTAACAATGACACCTTAAAATAAAGTGTAACCGCCTATAGTAAGTATATGTAGTCACTTAGTATTACTCAGTACTTAAATATATAATTATACTGTAACAAGGACACCTTGAAATAAAGTGTAACCCGAAAAAGATATTGAAAAACTAATTTCCAACCACCACCTGAGAGCTGAGGATTATTTGCATTCAGATTTTTAAAGCATCTCTCTGCTTGACTACACATCCATCCTGTAATATCCTGTCAGCTGAGCTTGGGATGATTGTGACCTCACAAAGTCAAAATGCCTTTTTGATGCATTTTGATGACTACGTTTTTACCTGGTCTCAAGAGAATAAAGGAACAGAACGGAGGAGGAATATTGCAAGCACAGTCTGGCATTCACTACCATGCAGCTGTGATTTAAATGTCACCCTGGTGAAAACTCTATACATTTAAATTTCATATGTTTTCATTTTGACTCTCATTAACGCATTGAAGATTTTGAAGGTCGGCAATGAAACATTTGATGTTCAATTGCATCTTTAAGGATTTGTAACAGGTCAGATGATTAAAGCTGGCATTAAAAACAATCCTCTGTTCAGCAGCAGAGGGCAAAATGTAATTTGGCAATTCAGCATCCAGGGCCAGGCTGCAAGCAACTGATGTCTGTTTAAACGGATGATGTGCTGACCAGTTTAAAACAACAGTGCTCTTTTATCTAATGGACATTCTGTCATCATTTACTTTCATGTTGTTCCAAACCTGTAGGCTGTTATTTATTATTAATTTTTTTTTATCTTCTTTTTTTTTTGGAATGGAAATTATTTATTTAACAATCAAAACTATTACAATTCATAGGATAGAATTACTTGTACTTTTTTGGAGTTTCAAAATATAAAGTTTCATGATGTGTAATAGCTTTTCCATCTCTGAGGCAAATTGTGTGTATTCGAGGGAGTTGATCTTATGTTCAAGCTCAAACTATTCCTGGTGAACAGACTGAGACTGACTAAAGCTGTGGTGCAATTCTGTCCTCAGGGGTTACTTACTCACCATTTACCTCCTCTTCTTCCATCTGTGCTGCCTTAATCCAGAGGAGTAGAGGACCTGCCAGGACCACAACGCAGTGATTAGTCATTGATAAGCCAGTCGAATTATATCAATCCACAATCTGACTTGTGATGCAGCCTGGAATCATAAGGTTTTTTCTCCGTTTCTGTAACCTCATGGAGCTCCTTGCCACTAGTGTCACATTTGGCTTGCGTAGTTGGGGGTTACTAAGTTCATTACATTATTTAACATGAATTAATAATGAAATGCACTTCTACAGCATTTATTAATCTTTGTTAATGTTTGTTTCAACATTTACTAATACATTATTAAAATCAAAAGTTGTATTTGTTAACATTAATGCACTGAACAAACAATATACGACAGTATTTTTATTTACTAACTATTAGCATCCAACCTGGACGTCATTCCTCTGGAGCCATCTTTGGAAAACAGTCTCGACTAGTCGAACGCCGTGCTACGTGCTGGTCGATAGTCACAGTTCAGCTCACGTAGACTTACAAAGTTCTTAATGGTTTGGTTTGCAGGTAGGGACCCTAGTTATGCTAGCGTGTTAGTGTGGGGCTATTTTGAGCCTTGTTAGTTTTATTAACTAGCGATTTTTACTTTTTCAATGCCCCATACACTAGCGTTATAAGCTAATCTGTGGTTAAACTAAAAATAACGTTAAAACTGGGTACATTAGATTATCATGAAAACGCATCCCAGAGAACGGTCGACTCGGTTCCCATGTGTTATTTAGCCCTAGGTTCATTTTTGGCCGGAATTGTCCTTTAACAGTGAGTGTATTTTGTTGATTTTCTGTCTTTACGTCTCTGTGAACTGTACAGTTTAGTCTTTATGAAAGTTATTTTTGTGGATTGTTTATTTCTTCTTGGTACTGTTGTTGGAGAGAGCTGTGAGACGTTACAGTACCACTGAGGACACTTTAAAGTGATTTCTTCCTCCTTTTTAAAATAACTTTTGTACCAATCAAATTGTGACGATGTTCGGGTGGATTGCCCTCGAGTTCCACGAGAGGGCGCTCCACTCCTGCACTGCCTTCCTTTGGACTGTTCACACACACACACCCTGAACTGATTACGCACTCACCTGTTTCCACTGATCACTCTCACACCTGCATCTAGTTCCACACGCAGCTCCACACAGATTAAAACCCCACTCACACTATTACCCTTTGCTAAGTCTTGTTTCACTGTTGTGTACATTTACGAGCGTTTTATTACCTAGTCTGTTCCAGTCTGTGTTTCTGACTTCCCGCCTGGTTATTGGACTCTGAGTATCGCCTTGTCTCTTATACTGTGTTTGCTGTTTGTGACCATTGCCTGTCTGACTACCCTGTGAATAAACCTAAGCTGCGTTTGGATCTACCTGTGTCTGGTTGTTCATGACAGAAGACTTAGCCTTCACCAGATCCAGCAGCATGTCAGCCTGGTATGCCTCTCAGTCAACTAATGCGGACCGGAGCACCGTACACCGGGATCAACTGGACCAACTCACCGTGTCGTTGGAGAGGTTGGCCAAGATGGTTCGCGGTCTCCATGTTTCCACACCGGGACCATCGCAGACTCAACCCACCTCCACAGTTGTTTGCCCAGAACCTATCCCGATGTCACGCCAAGCTCTCCCGGTAAAATTCAACAGCGAGACATCACGACGAGCTCACACAGCGATTCCGAGCACGGATACGGGGGCTGAGATAATGCGACTTCGTCAGGAGGATCGTTCTCTCGAGTGGTATGTGGCGGAGTTTTATGAACTTTCTCATCATACGTGTATGAACAACGTTTTCCTAACGAACCTGTTCCGCGGAGGGTTGTCTGAACCGTTTCGCTCATTGATGCCCAACCCAGAGCCTCACAGCACCTTAAGGCAGTATATTAACACGGCTCTTGTATTGAGTGGTTCGGCTCTCACTGTGGGTGAGTTAGAGGAGGAGCTTGCGCCGCTGGTTCCGTCCAGCCCAGTGCCTTCACCGCTGGTCCTGTCCAGCCCTGCCGAACCTGCGCTCCATGTCAGCCACGACGAACTCGAGTTTC
This sequence comes from Gila orcuttii, assembly GCA_026230005.1. Classification (NCBI taxonomy): domain Eukaryota; kingdom Metazoa; phylum Chordata; class Actinopteri; order Cypriniformes; family Leuciscidae; genus Gila; species Gila orcuttii. Next base: position 37,250,785 of record JAPDVR010000019.1, on the reverse strand, counting down.
ACGTCTGCCCAGCCGAGCCCGTGCCAGCTGAGTCAAGTGAGTCTACGGAGTCAAGTGAGTCTACTGAGTCAAGTGAGTCTACTGAGTCAAGTGAGTCTACTGAGTCAAGTGAGTCTACTGAGTCAAGTGAGTCTACTGAGTCAAGCCCAGTGAAGCGCCGTCGCAGAAGGAGGACTCGCTCGGCTACTCAGGCTCCAGTGAGCACACCCAGACTTCTCGCCCCGCCTCTGCGCCTCGCCCTGCCTGCGCCCTTTAAGCTCCGGGAGGCCTTTCCTAAACCCGTGGATTTCCCCAAGTATTTTTTGGGGGGGGGCCAAGGGTCCGGTGAGGAGACCATGAAGGCTGCGCCGCCATGGTCGTCTGCAGGGGCTTCACCACCCTGGCCTTCGCCTCGTCCTGCTCCACCCTGGCCTTCGCCTCGTCCTGCTCCGCCCTGGCCTTCGCCTCGTCCTGCTCCGCCCTGGCCTTCGCCTCGTCCTGCTCCGCCGTGGTCTTCGGTCCACCCTGCTCCGCCCTGGCCGCCATCACGTCCTGCTCCGCCCTGGTCGCCCACGCTCTGTGGCCCAGGCCCGCCGTGGCTATGTCCTTGTCCCGTTCCCCTGCACGGGCCTGGCCCTCCATCCCTCCCCCAGGATCGTCTTCGCTCTGCCCCCCGCCTGGATCTTCTTTGGAGCGTCTGGAAGCCGCTCCTTAAAGGGGGGGTTATGTGACGATGTTCGGCTGGATTGCCCTCGAGTTCCACGAGAGGGCGCTCCACTCCTGCACTGCCTTCCTTTGGACTGTTCACACACACACACCCTGAACTGATTACGCACTCACCTGTTTCCACTGATCACTCTCACAACTGCATCTAGTTCCACACGCAGCTCCACACAGATTAAAACCCCACTCACACTATTACCCTTTGCTAAGTCTTGTTTCACTGTTGTGTACATTTACGAGCGTTTTATTACCTAGTCTGTTCCAGTCTGTGTTTCTGACTTCCCGCCTGGTTATTGGACTCTGAGTATCGCCTTGTCTCTTATACTGTGTTTGCTGTTTGTGACCATTGCCTGTCTGACTACCCTGTGAATAAACCTACGCTGCGTTTGGATCTACCTGTGTCTGGTTGTTCATGACACAAATATTTGTATTTTTATACATTACCCACGTTTCCTGCCTACCATTTATGAAAAGAGAGTCAAACCTGTGACCTAATAATACCTTCAGGTGTTTTTAATATTTCCTTGGGTGAAATTCCCAAGGTGGCGTAGTCGAATTTTCTACAAGTAAAAGAACTTGGGATTGTGTTTTAAACCTGTACCGCTCCGTCACAATTAGCTGATCCGTTACTCTAATCAACTACAATATTTAAGCCCATTCAAATGCACACTCCTCAGTCTGAGGAGCTACTGTGAACATTATTAATAAAGGACGCTCTTCTGGTCCTTTCATTAAAAAACTCATCAGACATCTTACCTGGTCATGCGTACTGGGCAATTTTACTATGCGAGCAGCGTACCTACCAGGGTTAGAAAATAAAATTGCTGACTCTATCTCAATTCATTTTCCAGGAATCCAGATGGTTATGCCCAGGTGCTTCCCCAACAAGCCTCCGCTGCCCTCGACTAAATGACTCGCACCTGATCTCCTCAGCTAATCAATACATGAGAATAGGACTGGCAAAATCCACATTAAAAACCTATGATTCTGCCATGGTCTTTCTATTCTTCATTCTGTATTGCACATGCAGTTTCTACTGTTCCGGTATATATCCCTACAGTATGTGCCTCCATTGTTTTGAGTTTAAAAAGTTGCACCCTTTATCCATTAAAGCACTAGTATCAGGAATTCATCTAAGATGCTTGGTTCCCGAGACCCAAAGCCTTCTCAAAGATCCCTCCATCGGCCTCCTCCTGAATGGTCTTAAAAAGGAAAGTCCAGCTATTAATGATAAACGTTTACCTTTCACATTCCCTATAGTCCATCTCATGGTTTCTCAGCTGCGCATGGGTTTCTTTGGCCCATATACTAATGAACTCTTGGAAACAGTATTTCTTTCAGCTTTTTATGGTTTTCTGAGATGTGGGGAAATTAATATACGTTCTAAAAATTTTAACCCTCTTCAAAACCAAAACCATGAGCCACCACATTCTATAGACTGCGCATATTTTGTGAACAGAATTCGCCATTCCATCCAAATGTACCACAAACTCAGTTTGTTGGGGGATTGTTAATAAATTCAGAGTTAACCAATATGTATCTTAGTTCAGTCTTGCTTCTATTGTTCCTCTGATTATACATGATCAGACTCTGAAGACTAGTTCAGGAACCTCGTTCCCTACCATCTTGAGGTACGCTACCTCGGTTGATTTTTAAGGAGCCGTGCTCCTTTAAGACACGCTGTCTCTAGCCAATTATGAAATCCATTCTGTCTCATTGACTTTGAAAAACGTTATTGTGTTTGGGAGATTTATGCCTCAAGGATGTATCTCAAACTGTCTAGCATGGCAGCTGAGCCCCTTGAAGCCTAAGCCTTTCGCCAAATCAAAGAATTGTCAATAGAAAATGGGAAAAGAGGCGGGACGTGGGTGGAGCTGAGGTGCTAATGCTATGCTACTGGCCTCGCGCTAAAGTGACAGCTGAATGTAGAAGTAAAGGCAATAGTTAAAGTTCATGTTTTTGCCCTTGGAAATACTATAGTAATTAAAAGACATAACTAAAAGTGAGACTATGTGTATCGTGATGCATTATTATTCTGCTAGTTAAAAAATTATTATCATGCAGTAACTTACAATATTGCTCTGAGCTTGTGCGTGTGACAGTGATTCATGCGCATACATGTCAGTCAGCACGGCATCGCACGTCAAGTTCGTAAAGAGCTTTATTCAGTTCAGTCGATTTTAAAATCTGATTTTGGCCGCCTCTCAATTTCTCAAATGGGTTAAACCGAAAATATTACCTCAGAAGTTCCGCGCTCATTCAAGGGTGTGCATATATTGCATGGACGGAGAGAAAGCACTGACACCTGCAGGATTTCATCTCACATTTGGTTATTGTCAGGCTTGGGGAATTTATGCCTCAAGGATGTATCTCAAACTGTCTAGTATGGCAGCTGAGCCCATTGGAGCCTAAGCCTTTCGCCAAATCAAAAAATTGTCAATAAATGTATTATTCTCAAAAGTGGTCCTGACTGAAATACATTAACTAATGTTAACACATGAAACCTTATTGTAAAGTGTTACCATTTCACTGGGAAAACAAGAGAGTAAGAGCTCTCTAAGAAAGGCAGTGTAACACTAACAAGACTTTGCAACGAATGAGTGGAAACACAGGGCTTATAAAGGCAGAGCTAAACAAGGTAATCACACACAGGTGAACATAATCACACCTAATGAGTCAGGCAATGGGTACTGGGAAATGGAGTTCATGATGAGGTAGTAAAGGAGATGGAAGGAGAGCTTTCTGGTGGCGATCATGGGCACTCCAGCTGGCGTTTGTGACAGTAACCATGATACTGAACTGAAAGCTACATCAAATTATATTGATCATCATCAGTGATCCATGTAACACTTTATTTCAGTGGTCCACTTCAGACATTCTATTAACTATAAGTAACTTTGCAACAACATGTCAACTAACTCTCATTAGAGTATTAGTAGACTGTCTGCTTAATATCTGCTAACACTTTATTTTGATGCTCCCAACAGACATTCTACTGACTATATGTAACTTTGCAACTACATGTCAACTTATTCTACTAACCCGAACTCTAATACCTAACACTAACCTAACAGTCTACTAGTCTACTACAGTCTACTAATAATCTAATGATAGTTAGTTGACATGGAGTTTCAAAGTTACATACAGTTAGTAGGTTGTCTAAAGTGGACCAGGTTGCACTTTATTTTACAATACATTCACTTTAAATGTACTTAGCAAGAAAATACTGAGTAATATAAGGTAACTACAGGAGTTAAGATTAAGTTTAGGGGTGGTTCAGTACTAGTACCTAGTTATTACCCAGTTATTGTACAGTAATTACTACAATGAGTAAATAGTAAGTACATGCGAAACAGGACTGTAAAATAAAGGGGGACCGTGGACCATATATACATAATTCTGATAAATACAGTTAGTTATAGCACGTACAGTTTTTGGTTACACTTTATTTTAAAGTGTCTGTGTTACAGTGTAATGATATATTTAAATGCTGAGTAATAATAACTACATGTACTTACTATATGGTTAGGTGTTACATAAGATTAGGGTGTGGTTTAGGGTTAGTTGCATGTATTTATGCACAATTTGTAGTATTTACTACATGTAACTACACCTAACAAGTGTAACAAGGACACTGTAAAATAAAGTGTTACCAAGTTTTTCTCAATCGATTTGACACATTTCTCTAAACTTAGATCACTGTTCTCAAAACAATTAATATGTTGATCTAAACACTTTGTAATTGTCCTAAACATATTGTAAGTTTTCATTCCTTTCATACAAATCATACGCATAATGTTTTCAAAACTTTGTGTACAAAATTCTCAAATGTCTTCACCTCACAACAGTTCACCTAGCCAACAAAATGTTAACATATCGGGGAAAAAAAACATTTGCAGCGCTTTTTTTTTTGTTTTTACAAAAATCACAAACATTGATGTACCCTTTTTCCAAAAACAACGAACAAAACTCTATAATTTGTCATATTCTCAATTGCACATGGAATGATTTAATTTGCCCCCAAACTGGAATCTGGTGGGTTAATAATACACAGAGGAAAAGCAATTTTGCTAATTGTTTACATATCTATTACAATTGCATTAACTATACAAACTATTTTAAAAAGTAGCAAAGATTGTTAGTCAGATAAAAAAAGAATTAGAATAAGCATGAGAGGAGGAAAAGAGAGAGGTGTAAGAGTGGAAGATGGTGGAGAGAGTTAGGAATGGGTGTAATGAGAGGAAGATTGGAAGAGATAGAAAGAGATGAGGGGAGAGGAGGAGAGAGTTTAAAAGGTATGTTTACACAACAACAATGTACTAAACGCGGAAACACTTTTCCTTTGCGATTTCACTTTGTAAAGAAACATTACGCGCCTATAGACTGAACACGTAACACAGTACGCATGTGCATTACGTCACCGTTTTCACAAATTCATGTTTTTGTAGTTTACACAGTTATTTATTAATTTTTGTACTTGAACTTTAAAACCTGATTTCAAAAGCTTGAGTTTTCAGGCCCTCCAAACGCTGTTCTCTTGTAAATAATAGGCCAAACGCATAAAAAGTTTTCCATTTTTAGTTGAAAAGGGTGTTGTATAAACGGCCCGTAAGAAAAGGAGAGGGCATATAAAGAGTACAATAGGATGAAGGAAAGGGAGAGGAGACGGGTAAAGTGGAGGCTTTGGAGTAGTGGAAAGAATCAGAGGAGAAATTGTAAGAAGATATTAACTGAAAGGAAAGGGATAGCAGGATAAAAGAGGAGTGAATAGCCAGAAGGTAAAGACGTTCAAATGAAATGGGAGTCACCCTAATTGCCCATGTAATAAATCATAGCCTTTTCTTGAGAAGCTTGAAAACAGATCCAAAGTGTTACTATGGCGTTCCACTTCTATATTTAGAGTATTATTAATGTATTTGTGTATAGCTGATAGCATTTACTTTTAATAAATGCATTACCAAGTAAATTTGAACTAGTTGGCTAAGATCGATTTGAGAAATCGACTGAGAAAAACTGTAAAATGGAGAGCAGTGTTCTGTTGTATTCTACTTTTATAAAGAAGGATCCCTCGATGACTTGCATGTGTTGGAGTCATGTGAACAATGCCATTTTTTGTGGAAAGGAGCAACTAAATAACATATTGTGTTCAATGGAAACAGTAACTGCATTTGGGTTTAAGTTTAACTTTTTTGTGAACTATTCTTTTAACATGCATGTCATGTGACTTTGATGTCGGCATGAAACGGGAATTCGTATTCCTTATTGTGATGTTCATCCGAGTAAAACGGCTAGAAAAATGAAAATTGAACAAGGAAAATGCAGGGCAGGACTTAATTTTGATTGGATGGTTGTGGTTTGCTATTGGTCAATCTCATGGGAGTGACAGGTTGTCCCGCCCTCACGCCAGTAAACACGTCCTCAGAGAAGAGAAGAGATGTCACTGCAAGAGGGAGGGGAAGTTATTAGATTAAAGATTAGGATGGCACATGAATTAAAAAAAAAAAAGATGTGCAATGATAAATAATTTATAAGAAACACGAATTGTCAATTTTGATTTCATGGTGATTTTAATATAAACCCTCAAAAACATTCAATGTTACAGAACTGAGAGGACACAGCATTCATTCTGCCTCTTGCACGAAGCCTAAATGCCACACGTCACCGTAAAGCCAGACATTGATTCCTTCGGCCCCGCAGGCCAACACATCTCATTTCAGCCCAATTAATAATTAGTTATTTCATTGCTATGCCTTTCTTCCTATGAAAACAAGCTTATTCTTTGTTTCGGTGTCATCAGATTTGTTATTTTTTTCCATGAAAAATCAAAAGATAATAAGCAAAAAGGTCTTGCCAACTTGGTTGCCCTGGTCGCTCACTATGAAATCGATATGTTGCCTCTGATGCTTTTATTTGTCTGCATGAATCAAGATGTGTCCTCTAGTCAAAGGCCGGATGTGCAGCATTTCCAGAGACATCATCAATATTCACTGAATGGCAGCGCAAAGGTGAAATCATAATACCAAAGGGGAATAATCTCAGGGGAAGAGAGAACACGCAAGGCACTGTGGGATATGGTATAATTCCCACATTCTGAAGAAAGATAACATAGATTTTATTTTACAGGCGTGAGGTGTTTTTTGATAACGATGGTAATGCATGAGCTTTTAAAATGTGACACGTATTCTCGCTCCTCTAATCTTTTGGCCTAAAACATGGTCTTACAAGCATTTCACCCACAATATTAAATGCTTTTAACTATATGCACTAACAAAAATGTTAAGTACAATGCACTTACTGTGTTCATGTTATATAACACTTTTGGTGCTAGTGAGGTGGTTGGGTTTGGTGATACGGGTCGGTTAAGGGGCAAGGAAAGGGGGTAGCACTTTATTTTATGTCATTGTTATATACATTACATGTAGTTACTATAGTAATAACTATAAATTATGCATAATTACATGCAACTAACTAAACCAAACCAAACATGTAGTTACTTAATATTACTCAGTACTTAAATTTATAAATACAAACAAAGACACCTTCAAATAAAGTGTAACCGGAAAGGGTCAACAGTGTAATTATAGATGTTATTACACACGGGTATATTTGAAATATTAAAATAACGTAAAGAATGTATGTCCAGTAAGTACAATGTATCAAAAAATTAATAAATACTATATAGAAGCTTAATATAACGTGGGTCCAGTAATTCTAATCAGATTATTCCTTCTGTTACTAGTCATAATGTAGTATTGTCAGTTTTCTGCATGTTAAAATCCGTTCCATGGAAGTCTCCTGACTCCATCAAGGGCTGGTTGAAACATTTTGTGGCATTAGAATCAAAGTAAACTAATGTTTCTTCTAAGGTTGTAAATAGTGTCTGTTTGAAACAGTACATGCTGGACATTTGCAATTGCTATTGTTTCTTTTCTTTCTTTGGAGAGGTGTTTATTTTCAAATGTGGGTTTCACATTTTGATATTTTTGTTCTCCTGATGCCCAAAACGGCACAATTATGATAAACATTGAAAGAGTACATGGTTTTCTCTTTATAGTTTTGTAGTTTGTAATTTTAACCACCAAATAACAGGGATTTTCACTAAAACATTTGCTTTTTGAGAGAACCGAGCAACATATTTCAAATAAAATCTCACATATATCAGCATCTCTGTCACATGGTTATCTTGAAGGTCATGTATCCACTTTTGGAATTGTTGAATTTAGGAAGTTTGTCTCAAATATAGCAATCGGGCAGTAGGGGTACAAAAGCACTCCCTCCAGTAGATGGCGATGTAAGTCTGGTGCTGCTGGGGGTCACTAACATGTGGCCAGAACAGTGGCCATTCAAATAGTCAAGTACTTGGCAACTGCATATTTCATTGTGTAAAAATAGCTATAAACAGCATTTGAACCCTTAAGACCAACTTAAAAATATATATCACTGCATTAGATACAAATGCTGGTACAAATGCCCATCCAACTTCACACAGGTGTCCTATCAGACATTAACTATCAAAATCATCCACAAACGCGACAACCTTAAAATGTCACAATACTTGTGCCGTAATTTTGAACAGGATATCTATTGTTTTAGCATTTAAATGTATATGTACCTATATTTAAACCTATATGTATTTAAATCTTTAAAATAAATGCCACTAGACTTGATGTTTTGGTAACACGTTACAATAAGGTTCCATTAGTTAACATGAACTAACAATGAAAAATACTTCTAAAGTAGGCTTTTTATTAATAGTATTATTTACTAATACATTATTAAAATCAAAAGTTGTATATTTAATGAACCTGAGCTAGCATGAACTAACAATGAATAGAATTTTATTCATTAGCGTCAACAAAGATGAATAAATACCACAACAAATGTTAATGTATATAAAATGTTAACATTTTAGGGTTAAAGCATTAAAATAGCTTTTGGGTCACTAAAATCTTGAATTTCAAACTAAAATAGAGACAAAAAAAATCGAGTTTTAAAATGAAAATTTTAATATGCAAAACTTCCATTACTCATATATGTGCTCTCCACAGATTTTATGAATTATGCAATAACCGTTTAAAACATGATTTACTTGGACAGAAACACAGATGACGGCTTTGGTTTCTCTCACGTCAAAAATCTCATTTGCAAGTGTAATAACATTAAAGAGTTTGCTGCAATCATCACGTTATCCTATTAATTATTAAAATAAGGGCTCCCAGGGTTCTTCCATTAATCACTGTTGGCTTGAACTGGAGTCTGTCGAGACACTCTAATCATTTCAACAGTGAATAATTATCATTCGGTATGAACAGCGGCAACACGCTCAGTGTGAGAGGAGATCGGCGTAGCGGCAGTGAATCCTGTACGGGCCCAGTGGACCTGTTGAACACTCCAGAGAATGAAGAACAGCATTTCAACATGCATGCATGGATGAATCCTCCTTTCCTTCCGAATGTGTCATCAACTTGTCATTTGAGGACAAAACATGTAGTCTTGCTCTTTGTGAGTGGAAGTTCAATATGAGTTCTCTTTGGCAGTACCACAACTTCCCCATGTGTCATTCAGGGGACGAGGATACAATATAGAGTTCATGACACAGGCCCAGTATTGAGGGGCTCGGGACTTCAGCGGGGAGCGTACAAGAGAGAGGAATCTTAACGCAGAAGTCTTTGTGTTTCCATTGGTCACTGTGGAGATTCAAATTCAAAAGGATTTGGCCAGTGAATCGAATGTTGGCACATTGGGAGTCTCACATGACCCTTTCCACCTCCCCTTCAGAAAGCCACACACACCCCACGATTAAGGCTAATTACAATGACGAATGCACTCCTGTGAGAAAGCGTCTCAATCCGATAGTTGTCCATTCCTGAAGTGATCCATGCACTAAAAGAAAAGAGCTAGAATGACGTGGTCTTGGACATATTGTACAGGGTATGCGTGTGACGTCACGGTCGGCCGGAGTGCCTGCAGTTACACACACTGAGTGGCAAAAAGACTGAGCGGCAGCATTGGTTTTCAGCACGAAAAAAAAAACACCCAAAACATCTAAAACAGGAAAGAGCTTTGAGATTGACTGTACAACTAGATTTGACAAGAAATCTGAGGTATTTCTGAGGTCAAATTAAGGAAAATGACGAAATCTGAGGTCTATATATTTTTACCGACTCCTGAAAGCTACAAAAAAGAGAAGCAAATGGATCGCTGCAATTCACAGAAACAACTGGATCCAGGCAGCGAAAGGTGGATTTGCAGTTATCATTTTGTGGCAATATACTGAATTTAGGGTTAAAATCATACCCTGTATACAGTATTGAATTGTTATATATTGTAATGACAACTCATCAATTAAAAATTTACCATCGTATATTCTGCATAATTGGATGTTTTTCAAATAAACACTGAAAAAAAACGATACAAGTTTTAAGGCTGGACGATATGATGATATATATATATATATATATATATATATATATATATATATATATATATATATATATATATATATAGATCGTGATTTTAACGGTAAAAGGCTACAGTGCAAAACCGTTAATTGGTTAACAGAAAGTTTCCTTACTATATACGGTAAATAACTGTGATAGATCTAATGGTACATTTAATGTAATTTTACTGTAAAATACCGTTAAATTTACAGTTTTTGAAAGTGAAAAAGAAAACTCATTGTATAATTTACAGTGAAAAACCATAAATTGACATTCCCACAATTCCCTGCGTGACACTTCACATTTGAAGTATTTTTGTTGAAATAAATATGTTTCTTCATAGTTTTCTTAGTTTTTTCTATTCAGTTATGTACATTAGGGTTTTATGTTACATTTAATGTTGTTAAATTAATGTTTATTGCATTTTTAAAATTTCATGTGTGTTACCATGATGGTGTTTAATGTTTGTGCGAATGACACTGTGCAGCTTCTATATAGTAGTATTAACTTTCTTGTGGAAGAGGTGCTTGTGAAGAGCTTTGATTTATCATGTGATTCTCATCACTGCTGTGAAGATTGTTGGTTGTCAGTGCTTTACAATATTACAAAACAGAAATTAATACTTCAATAGGTCCGTAAATTAACATTATATCAGATAATAAAATACGGTTTATTACTGTAAATTTTAAGTTAAGTCTGTAAAACCAATAACGTTGCTACCGTATTTTTGACGGTAAAGTTCTGGCAACCACAGCTGCCGTTTTTTTACCGTAAAAATTACGGTTTTATTTTTTACAGTGTATATATATCATTGATATAAGTGATGGATTTAGACCTACCCTTTAGTCATGGATTTAGACTTTCCTATAAGCGTTCAGAGACAAATTTGCATTATGTATTTCCCATGCGTCTAAATCAGACACATATAAATGTCAGGAAACACGATTCCTGGCTGCATGTCAATAATATCCATGGATCACTGGATCTTTGGTAAGTTGTAAGGAACACAATATTTTGAGTTTAACCTTTAGTTTAAACTGATAATCGTTTGTTTTACTCACGTTTTCGCAGTTCCCCCTATTAAATCTCCTATTCTGCCACTCAGTCCGGCTGAGGGAGTGTGTTCCGGCGGGATAATGACGTCAACACATACCCTCAATTGGGGTGGGGGTCCTTCTACCAAAGTTTAAACTAATTTAACGATTGACAGATTGTTACTTAACAATAATGTCACAAACTAATCCTATATGGCAGCGCCAGATTCCTCAGCTCCTCACACTCGTTCCCATTCCCTGGAATATTAACACCTGCATCTTGTCTCCGGTCATTTAGGAGTCCCATAAAGCCTGTGTACACCTTCACTCCGACTTACCATACTCACTTATCATCTTCACCTTCTTCATCGTCCTCAGATCTACTGCCAGTCACACTGTATCCATCTCCTATCATACAAAAGAGAACAAAGCCTGTTACGTTAAGTTCAGTTACCAGTTTAATCTCTTTTACGTTCCTGAGTTGACGACTCCTGACGATTCTTCAATAAAGTTCAGTGTGAACATTTCTCGTGTCTGTGCTCTGCTGTTTGTGACAAATAAGACATGTTTCTTAAGCAGCAAATCAGAATAATTTCTGAAGGATCATGTGACAATAAAGACTGGAGTAATGGGTGCCAGGGTTGTTTTGTCACAGTTATCTGGACTTATTCATCTGTAGTTTCACTTTCATGGACTTTGTGTTCCTTTGTTTGATTTTCCCGCCAATCATCAGTTGTCATGGACACTCATCAGATCATCACACCTGTTCTTCATCTCCTTATTATCACTGTGTATTTAAGTTCCTCACCTTCACTCTGTGTTGGTCGGTTGTTGTTTGTGTGTTATACACGCTGTTACTTTCTCTTCGTCGTTGTGGATTACCTGAGTTTGTTTTCATTAAAGAACCATTTTGTTTAAAGAAACCTTTTTGAACTCTCCTTCATCTTCATATTCTTCAACTGGTGACAGTTAAACTTCATTAAAAATATTAAACCATTTATTATGATAATAATATAATTATTTATAATATTATATTTAGTAATATTATAATATAAATGTTATATTACAACATTGATATTTTCTAAACTTTTAAAATAGAAATTAAAAGAGTAAATATAGAAATAAAAACCAATTCAGAATATTAGTTATTCTGAATAACTACGCATGCGCGTGCGGTGTTTGTTTGTGTTTGGAGCTCCGTCGAATTGATTCATTAATCCTTGATTTTCTTCTTTACCACTCATTTATAAACAAGTACTTTCTATTTTTATATCGTGTGAACTTATCCTCGATACTATTCCCTATAAAAAACAATCGGATTGCTTTGATATCGCTACTTAGATCCAACTTTGCGAATCCCAGCTACTAGCCTTTTAGCCCACTAGCATTTCACGCGTGGCCTCGCGCCTATCGACCGTCTGATTTTACACCCGTTTCACTGAAAGGATACGGGTTATATCCAGCATTCCAGTCCTAAATTAGTAGTGATATTGGTAGTATCACTACTAATTTACTGTTCATCTGTTATAATGGCGAATATATCGGATGTGTGTCTAACGTTACCTCTGAGTGCAGGTGAGGACACATTCGAGCTGCATTCGGTGCTGTTGGAGCTGGAGTCTGTGGAGAAGCAGATCCGTGGTCTGCTAGAGAGGCAAGCCGAGCTGCGAGATCGGCGATCAGCGCTTGAAGCATCACGCGCCGATGCTCACAAGTCAGTGGTTAGTAACTTTTTGACTCCGACTTCGTCTACTCCGTGCGTTTCTCTGCCCAGGAGGACGCGATCATCTCTGGCTTCATTCACTCCGGCACCGACACAAAGCCATGGACCCTGGGTGATCCCTCAGCGAAAGACACGAGCCAGGACCAGACCAAGAACCTCTCCACCCCTCCCGGTCTTCGAGATCTCCACCCGGAACCGCTTCTCCCCTCTTCGCGAGTCGGAACGTGACGACACCGTGATCATCGGCAGTTCCATCGTCCGTCATGTCCGCGCTACCTCAGGTAAGGGTAATGTGCGCACTCACTGCTTTCCTGGTGCTGGTGTTCTAGATGTCGCTGCACATGTTCCCGAGATCCTGAACGGTGACGAGCGCGTCGGAGCTGTGGTGCTGCACGCGGGAACGAACGACATCCGGCTGCGGCAGACGGAGGTTCTGAAGAAGGACTACAGGAGCCTGATCGAGACGGTACGCAGCACAGCGCCTGAGGCAACGATCATCGTGTCTGGACCGCTTCCCACGTACCGACTAGGACAAGAAAGGTTCAGTAGACTATTTGCTCTAAATGAATGGTTAATGTCATGGTGTAATGAACAGAAACTGCTCTTTGTAAATAATTGGAATCTGTTCGGGAACGACCTAGGCTCTACCGTGCTGATGGCCTGCACCCCAGCAGAATCGGAGCGGCTGTGCTGTCGGACAACATCTCCAAGACGTTACACACCATCTGACTAGTAAGTCAAAGTCCAAATCACAATCTATGCTGTCCCAACTTAATTGATACAAGTAGTGTAGAACATGATATAGAAACTGTGTCTATTCCTCGTCTAGTGAGGCCAAACAATAAATCTAGTTTAGGATCTAGGAAAAATCTTATTGTAATTAAACCAGAAAATCTAAATATCAGTGAACAAAAAGAATTTCTTAAACTAGGTCTTCTAAACATTAGATCGCTCACACCTAAGGCGGTTATTGTAAATGAAATGGTCACAGATAATAATTTCGATGTTCTGTGCCTTACTGAAACCTGGCTTAAACTAAATGATTATTTAGGTCTAAATGAGTCTACTCCACCAGGATACTGTTATAAGCATGAGCCCCGTCCGATCGGTCGTGGCGGCGGTGTTGCAACAATCTATAGAGATATCCTTAATGTTACTCAGAAAACAGGTCACAGGTTTAATTCGTTCGAAGTACTTGTGCTAAATGTTACGCTCTTAGATGTAAGAAAGAAATCCCTATTATCTCTAGCCTTGGCGACCGTATATAGACCTCCAGGGCCCTATGCTGATTTCCTAAAAGAGTTTGCAGACTTTCTCTCAGATCTATTGGTCAATGCCGATAAAGCAATAATTGTTGGAGATTTTAACATACACGTAGATGACACAAATGATGCTTTAGGGACTGCGTTTACAGATTTATTAAACTCCTTTGGGGTCAAGCAAAACGTCAGTGGTCCCACTCATCGTCTAAATCATACACTAGATTTAATTATATCATATGGAACCAATCCAACCGATACAGATATTATACCGCAAAGTGACGATCTCACTGATCATTGTATGGTAACGTGCATATTACGTACTGCTGAAATTTGCCATGTTGCGCCACGTTATCGACCAGGCAGAACAATCGTTCCAACCACTATAGATAGATTCACAAATAGCTTACCTGATCTATCTCAGCTGCTCAGTGAACCCCAACAAACAGATGAACTAGAGGAAATGACTAGCAGTTTGGGCACCATTTTCTCTAGTACATTAGATATTGTTGCACCAATTAGATTAAAAAAGGTTAGAGAGAAAACTAAAGCACCATGGTACAATAGTACTACACATGTTATCAAGATAGAAACTCGTAACTTAGAGCGTAAATGGAAACAAACTAATTTAGAGGTCTTTAGAATCGCGTGGAAAGACAGTATGTCACGTTATAAAAAGGCTCTAAAAGCAGCCAGGGCTGAGCATCTCCGCAAACTGATAGAAAATAACCAAAATAATCCAAGGTTTTTATTTAACACCGTGGCTAGACTAACAAATAAACAGACATTACCAGAGCAAAATATTCCGTTACAGTATAGTTGTAATGATTTTATGAAAAGCATCCAAAATACAATTGTAAATGTACAATCCTCTATGGTGTCTTATGATTCAGCCACAATTATCGCCCCTCAAGAACAACTACACCGCTTTACAACTATAGGACAGGAAGAGCTAAATAAACTTATCTTTGCAGCGAAACCAACAACATGTTTATTAGATCCAATACCCACTAAACTGCTGAAAGAAGTGTTACCTGTAGTGGAAGAGCCTCTTCTAAATATTAACAACTCGTCTTTATCTTTAGGTCATGTTCCAAAAATATTTAAGCTGGCAGTAATAAAACCTATTATTAAGAAACCGCAATTAGATCAAAATAACTTAGCAAATTACAGACCCATTTCAAATCTTCCATTTATATCTAAAATACTAGAAAAAATTGTGTCCGCTCAATTGTGCTCTTTCTTGCAAGAAAATGATATCTATGAAAAATTTCAGTCAGGATTCAGACCGCATCATAGCACAGAAACTGCGCTAGTTAAAATTACAAATGATTTACTTTTAGCTTCTGACCAAGGCTGTATCTCAATACTAGTTCTACTCGATCTTAGCGCTGCGTTCGACACTATAGATCATAAAATACTCTTGGATCGACTACAAAACTACACTGGTGTTCAGGGACAGGCATTAAGCTGGTTTAAATCGTACTTATCAGACCGTTACCATTTTGTCTGTTTAAATGGTGAAAAATCGAAGATAACGTCAGTAGAGTATGGAGTGCCGCAAGGATCGGTGTTAGGCCCTCTGCTATTCCCAATATATATGCTGCCACTTGGTAATATTATAAGAAAACATGGAATTAATTTCCACTGTTATGCTGATGACACTCAATTATATATTTCATCAAGACCAGATGAAAACACTAACTTATCTAAATTGACAGAGTGTCTTAAAGATATAGAATGCTGGATGACGTGTAATTTCCTGCTATTAAATTCAGATAAAACGGAGGTATTACTTATTGGTCCAAAAAACTTCCCACAAAACCTCGTACAATACAACTTTAATTTAGAAGGATGTCCAGTTACTTTATCCACTACAGTAAAAGACCTGGGTGTTATACTAGACCGCAACTTGTCTTTCGAAAATCATATATCATATGTTACAAGAACAGCCTTTTTCCACCTTAGAAATATTGCTAAGCTACGTAACATGCTATCTGTTTCTGATGCAGAAAAGTTAGTTCATGCATTCATGACCTCAAGACTAGATTACTATAACGCTTTATTAGCTGGTTGTCCTACATCCTCAATAAACAAGCTACAGTTAGTGCAAAATGCAGCTGCTAGAGTTCTTACTAGGTCAAGAAAATATGATCATATAACACCAGTTTTATCATCTCTGCACTGGTTACCTATTAAGTTCCGTATCAATTACAAAGTACTATTACTGACCTATAAAGCCCTAAATGGTCTAGCTCCTGTATATTTAATGGACCTTCTATCGCCCTACAATCCATCGCGTTCTTTAAGATCCCTAAATTCGAGGCTTCTGGTCATTCCTAGGATATCTAAGTCCACTAAAGGAGGGAGGGCGTTCTCGCATTTAGCTCCTAAACTCTGGAATAGCCTTCCTGATACTGTTCGTCGCTCAGACTCGCTGTCCCAGTTCAAAACTAGATTAAAGACGCATCTCTTCAGCCAAGCATTCACATAATGCTTACCTTTTATACCACTGTTGAATCAGATCGAATGCATTAATATTATGAACAGCAGCTACGCTAATTATTTCCCATCTGCTTTTCTGCTGTTATCTCGGGACGCTAGTCCCGAGGTAAATAGCGTTCTTCAGCTACAGTCTGTATCCAGTAAAAGACCTGGGTGTTATTTAAACAGAATCCCCAACACCTGCGATGAGATGACTAAACACCTGCGATGAGACGACTCGACGCCTGTGAAGAGACGACACAACGCCGGCGATATGTTATGCCCTAAATTAATACATGATGATTAACTAACTGTATTTTTACGTACATTTCTGAAATGCACTTTCTGTGAAACTGCTTTGAAACAATATGTATTGTGAAAAGCGCTATACAAATAAATTTGAATTGAATTGAATTAAATTAGTGAAAATAAGAATAGCATCTCAATGGTACTAAAACAACACTGATGCTTTTTCACAATAACAAAGTTTAAAATATATTAAAACAGAAAACAGTTGTTTTAAATTGTAATAATATTTCAAAATATTACTGTTTTTACTGTATTTGTGATCAAATAATAATGGTACATAACATATAGTGATCTGATCATCTTCTTACTGCTCTTCAATTTTCAGACAAATTAGAATGTTTTGTGTCTTGAAATATGAAAAACACTTTCTTTTTATTATGATTGATAAATACATAAATTCCATCCATTTTCCAAACCACTTATAGGGTCTTAAGGGTGCTGGAGTCTAGAACGGACAATAGTACACATGTATAAATTATCATTATTAATAATTATTTCTTGTTTTATGATATAAGAAAAATCTCATAAAAAAAATGTATCATCTATTCTATGCTTACACATTAATTGTATAGCTCTACACTTTGTCAGTATGTCGGTGGTGCATTTTTTTCTTCCATTTTTGCGTTTCTACGAGGATCATCTGAGTACTTGATACTCAAACTAAGAATTCAGAGTCTCCTGAGCAACGAAAAGATAAACTTTCCATATCATACAATCTTCTGTAGGAGAGACAGGCCTTCTCCATGGAATGGGGCTCAAGCTTGCGTCAATAGCAAACATTTCATGTACAATGTCAAATTCAGGAACGTACAGTTATGCATTTTGTTGTCTTCTGGGCACCTGATGTTGCCGCTGAGATTCAATATAAAGATGCTTCAAGGACAGAGGAGAAAATAACATGTCAAGCTTATAGATTGCAAGAGCAATGATGATTGAAGGTCAGGAGTCTGATGCGGAAGCTTTATTAATATGTCTTATTTTAGGTGATTACACTCGAGCACCTGAGGTGAATGTGTGTGTGTGGGTGTGTCTGTGTGGTATCAAAGGCATGTGAGTGTGTGTATTTTCACTGTTTCATGCAGTGTCTCTCAGTAGCATGCATGCATGCAGTAGCCACATGTGTAGGGGGTATCTACCCGCATCGAACCTGAATGATTCCTCCTGTCCTAGTGACCCAACCTACCCCAGGGTCACGTCTCCACTGATGGAGATCAGATTACCTGGAATCCTTCAGAAGTATCCTCCAAGCCAAGCTTCCCTGCTGATACACCGGGGAATCCCTGGCAGAAGACATGTTAACGTGGTGCGGCGGGCAGCATCCCCTTCGTAAATCACGTCTGGCACGGTAGGGGAAAGCTTGAAGGTCAAACCTTTTCAGCACTCGCAAATTATTTCAATCCTCAGTGGAGAGTTTTCATTACAGCTGCCTCCT
This sequence comes from Gila orcuttii, assembly GCA_026230005.1. NCBI lineage: Eukaryota > Metazoa > Chordata > Actinopteri > Cypriniformes > Leuciscidae > Gila > Gila orcuttii. The sequence continues at coordinate 37,232,402 of JAPDVR010000019.1, read as the reverse complement.
CATCTGAATAAACACGGCAGACTGCTACGCTCTTTGGAAGTTGGCACCTTCACTTCCTCAGGGTCAGCGATTCAATAACAGACAGGACATCAAACAAGATCCTGTCCAATTTCATGTTTTCAAGAGGCGTGAGGCTTTCATACAATAGGAGATCCTTCTGAATAGAATTGGAAAATGTTGAGTTCGGCTTTGTGAGACGAGTGACTGACAGGAAGAGACACAAACTCTATTTAAGTAACCTAGAAAATTTGTTCTGATCAAGCTAAAGTTGCATTTGGGAATTAAATACTGGCGCACTGCAAACTGCACTGTACTTTTGGTCACAATTTATATTAGGTGTCTTTACACTTACATGTACTTATTGTGTTGAAGTCGATGTATTGCAAAACTCTTTTTCTGCTATTGAGGTGGTATACGGGCAAGGTTAGATTTGGGGTTGGAAAAAAAGCATCTCTTGTACCTGACAACAACACTAACTCAACCAGGTCTCGTCCCCTTTTTTTGTATGCTTTTGGTGGGATTTATTTAAATGAGGAATGTTGTGACATGCTCATTCCCGGAAGAAAACTCAAGACTACATGGAGGCGTTTCAGGGAGTTCAGAAACAGAGACATTGATATAGGGAATAACTCCCACTGGAGGGACTTTGTGCTTTGGAAATTTGGACCTTTTTAATGCTCAAACAAAGTGCAACATTACACACTAACGAAAGTTGAACATGTAAAAAAGCATAATAGGAACCCTTTAAAATAATGTTAGAACTTCAGTGGAGAAAGGCATATAGTTCATCATAAGATTACATCATACATAATTCACCCGCTATATTGCTAAATGTACCTGATTTTTCATATCAACAGAAAATTTACCTGGATAACCTGGCATCTCTTAGACCGCAGTTAATGATATGCTAAAGCCCGCCCCCCTTGTGACGTGATTGGTTACAAGGTAGTTTGTGACATCAGAAACATCAGCGATTTCAGTTTTTGAGACTTTTTTGCTGAGAAAATACTCAGCAATGGTGTTGACTTATGACTTTGCACAAGTTTTGTCTTAAAGCATATTAAAAACACCACATAGACATATAGACAACATTAAAAACTTGATTTTTCACCGCAGGGGGTCTTTAAGGAGTTTAAAAATTATGTACTTTAACTTGTGTACATTTTAAGTGATGTATCGGTACTTTTACTACACAGTTTTCCCTCCGTTTGTGGCAATTACACTTGTTTTAATTTTCAATTTTCAAAGTGATTGGGAGAGTAATCGGTCTTTCTGCGGTTGTTTTCTCTAGAATGGATTATTGTAATTCACTATTTGCTGGGATCGATAAAAAAGCTCTGGCACGCTTGCAAAACATACAAAATGCGGCAGCCATTGATTAAGTCAGCAAAGAAAACGGATCATGTTACACCTTTATTGAGATCCTTTCAATTGGCTGCCAGTCGAGTATAGAGTGCATTACAATATCATTGTTTTGGTTTTTAAAGCACTACAAAATTTGGCACCACCATACCTTTCTGAGATGTTGTCCGTATACATTCCGTCTAGGTCATTGAGATCGGAAAATTTAAATCTCCTTGTGACTGTAAGAACAAATTTGAAACGTAAAGGTGACAGAGTGTTCTCTAGAGTCGGTCCTATACTATGGAATAACCTCCCATACTCTGTCAGATCAGCAAAGTCGTTGGCCGTGTTTAAGTGGTTGTTAAAAACCCACTTATTAGAGGTAGCAGGGGGGTCAGTCTGAAGTGGCTTGGCCCTTTTTTTGTGTGAAAGTGATACAGTATGTAGTTGTTTCTTGTCTTGTGCTTATATCTCATTGTCTGTTTGGATGTAATTGTTTGTAATGTTTTAAATTGTTTTATTCCACTCTTTGTGAAGCACCTTGGGCAACGTCCGTTGTATTATGTGTGCTATATAAAAAAAAAAAAATTCTCATAGAAAACTAACCACAGCAGTAGATGGCGCCGACTGCCGTTAATCACTGCTGTGGAAGCACATCCTTCAAGCATCAATTCAATCGAGATATCAGCATCTTCCTCAAATTTGAAGTAACAGGGTAAATTAAGGTAAATTTTGGATTTTACTAGATTATCGGTCTGCTAGCCAGGGCCGGAATAAGCTCAACCATCGCTCTTAACGCGATCTTTAAGATGTATGTGAAAGACTGGAGACTGTTTATAGATAAAATTGCACTAAAACAAGAGCATATTAAGCAGATCCAGTTCTGTACATAAAGACTTCCACACAGCAGACTGCAGGATGGCTTCAAAACGATTGCATTTATTGACCCTGGAAACATATGGGACAATTTGATCAGAATAATATCCGTTGTGCCAACCTCTTCCCATGTTATACGCAATATTAACTGGGAAGAGTGAGAAGAAAACAAGTGCGTCTTGCCTCGCCAGCATCCATTTGCGATCTGAGTCGGATGTAATACAATTGTATAGCCTACATGTTTAACATTATATAGTAGCCTACACATTAAAGCAAATAATCCATTACTATTGTATTAAAGGAAAAATAAAGAAAGTAATAACATGGCTGGATGTGTATTCTTCAAACATATCAGTAATAATGTATAAGAATAATGTTTTTACAAACAACAAACAAATATTCCCTCAAAACATCAGGAACATTGATATTATACACCTTATAACCGCAAAGCCAGCGTAATATTTGGAAGTAAAACGATAGAATGTAAGCTACTACAGAATATGAGAAATAAAGATAGGATACTGTTCAAAAGCACAATCCACATATACATTATAGACCCAAATTACAGGGCCGGATTATCCATAGATGGGATTGGGCGTCCATACTGACCAACGCTATCTCACGACCTCACTCGTACGAATTTCTACGATTTGTCTAAACCCACGTGATGGGTAGGTTTAGGGGCGGGGTCAGGGGTAGGTCATTCGTATGAATTCATACGAATAAGGCAACTCGTAAAATATGTACGATTTAGCAAAAATCGTACTAATTCGTACGAGTGAGGTCGTATGAATTCCTACGAATTAGCCACCTCGTCAAATTTGTACGAATTGCCGTGAGATCGGGTTGGACCAGTCAATACGGGGGCACCCAGGGCCGGATTATCCAATGGGCATTATGGGGCACAAGCGAGTGGAAGAAAAAAATCCATCTTTTTTTACATTTCTGATTTTTAGCAAAAGACTCCCGCACCTAAATATCGTCTACGGTTACGTATGTAACCCTCGTTCCCTGAGTAGGGAACGGAGACGTTACGTCGGATGACGACGAATGGGGTTTCGCTTAGAAAGCCTATCAACTTCGAATATTACAAAACGAGCCAATGGCAAAGAAATGCCATGGGTCTGCGGAATTTGCATGACGTAACTCCGCCCCACCTCGTGGGTATAAAAGGAGGAAGTCCGCAACAGCAGTTTATGTTTCTTCGCTGAGGAGCCAAGACTGAGCTCAGGCGATCCCCGCGGTACAGCGGAAAGTGGCAGGCAGACGTAACGTCTCCGTTCCCTACTCAGGGAACGAGGGTTACATACGTAACCGTAGACGTTCCCTTTCGTTGTCACTCCGAGTTACGTTGGATGACGACGAATGGGGTTACCAGTCTAATCACGCCACCTTCTCAGCTGTCTTCCAGTGCCCTGCGTAAATCAAGATCCCTGTCAAGACTGGACGAAGGACTCCATTTAACACAGGAATACCAAGGTACACTGGGAAGCATATCCCAAGCTAGGGGAAGTATGCAATTAATGCCAACCCAGAGGGGGGGGGGACTTAGAGAATACACATATGACCCGAAGGATGCATATGGGGAACACTGGGGTGTCCAGCCGCAGGTGGAATATTTCAACCCCAGGGGTGGCAAGGTGGCTTGCCAAGGGAAAGACACATGCTCATAGAGGCTTACAGTGGAAATACACATGTGGGGGTCGCTCAGGGGAGGGACCATGCACACGGGAGGCACCTAGCCGACGCGCAGGCAAGAGACACTGGCGCCGACGTCAGGAGTGCTGGAGGAACTCAGGGCTTTCGGAAAAGCTCACCTGAGGAGAATATCGCACGTATCCAGTCCGTGGAGTGGAATGGCGAGCAAGCGAAGACACCTGAGCGGGTCCGGTACTAGCTAGTTGAAGCGAGTACATGAGAGGACACTGGCTCCACTCGGAGATTATAGAATCTGGCGAATGTGTTAGGTGTCGCCCAGCCTGCAGCTCTGCAGATGTCTGTTAGCGAGGCGCCATGCACTAGAGCCCAAGAGGATGCCACACTCCGGGTAGAGTGGGCCGTCACACCAAGGGGGCACGGTCGACCTTGCTGCTGGTATGCCAAGGCAATGGCGTCCACTGTCCAGTGAGACAACCTTTGCTTGGAGAGAGCCTTTCCCTTCAGCTTCCCACCATAACAGACAAGAGCTGGTCTGAGATCCTGAAACACTGCGTCCTGTCTACATAGGCGCGAAGAGCGTGTACTGGACAGAGCAGTGCCAAGGCTGGGTCTGCGTCCTCCGGGGGCAGCGCTTGCAGGTTCACCACCTGGTCCCGAAAGGGAGTGGTAGGAACCTTGGGCACATATCCGGGCCGGGGTCTCAGGATCACGTGAGAGAAAGCCGGTCCGAATTCCAGGCACGCTTCGTCGACGGAGAATGCGTGCAGGTCCCCTACCCTCTTGATGGAGGCCAGTGCAACCAGGAGCGCTGTCTTCCTAGACAGGAACTTAAGCTCAACTGATTGCAGAGGCTCAAAGGGAGGACTCTTCAGGGCAGTTAAAACCACTGAGAGGTCCCAAGAGGGAACGAGAGGAGGGCGAGGAGGATATAGTCTCCTCGCTCCTCCCAGGAACCTGATGACCAGGTCGTGCTTCCCTACCGACTTACCTTCGACGGGGTCATGATGTGCGGCAATGGCGGCAACATAGACCTTAAGGGTGGAGGGAGACAGCCTTCGCTCCAACCCTTGCTGAAGGAAGGAAAGCACAACGCTGATCGAGCATCTCCGGGGGTCTTCTCGGTGAGAAGAGCACCAGTCGACGAAGAGGTTCCACTCCAACGCATAGACGTGTCTCGTGGACGATGCTCTAGCGGAAGTGATGGTAGCCGCCACCGCTGGTGGAAGGGTACTCAAACCTACCTCGAGCCGTCCAGGAGCCACACGTGGAGGCTCCAGAGATCAGGGCGAGGGTGCCACAGGGTGCCCCGTCCCTGAGAAAGAAGGTCCTTCCTCAGAGGAATGGGCCAGGGAGGTGCTGTCGCGAGGAGTACAAGTTCGGGGAACCAGGTCCGGTTGGGCCAATACGGCGCGACCAGAATGACCTGCTCCTCGTCCTCCCTGACCTTGCGCAAGGTCTGCGCAAGACGGCTCACTGGGGGAAACGCATATTTGCGGCCCAGCGGCCAGCTGTGCGCCAGTGCATCCGTGCCGAGCGTGCCCTCGGTCAGGGAAAAATACAGGGCGCAACGGGTCGAGTCGTGAGAGGCAAACAGATCTATCTGTGCGTCCCCGAACTGGTCCCAAATCAGCTGAACCGACTGGGGATGGAGTCGCCATTCTCCAGGGAGGGGCTGAAGCCGTGAGAGCTCGTCGGCTGCACAGTTCAGCGCTCCGAGAATGAAAATGGCTCGAAGCGACCTCAGATGCTTCTGACTCCGTAGGAGGAGGTGGCGGGCGAGTTGTGACATACGGCGGGAGTGTAGACCACCTTGATGGTTGATGTACGCCACAGTGGCGGTATTGTCTGAACGGACTAGCACGTGTTGACCCCGGAGCAACGCCCGGAAGCGGTGCAGGGCAAGACGTACTGCCAACAACTCGAGGCAATTGACATGCCACAGCCGCTGGGGTCCTGTCCAGGAGCCCGCAGCAGCATGTCCATTGCACATGGCGCCCCAGCCCGTGGTGGAGGCATCTGTTGAGACAACAACATGCCGGGAAGCTCGTTCCAGGAGGACACCCGCCCTGAGAAAACTGAGGTACGACCACGGGGTGAGGAACTGATGGCAGGTCGGAGTAACTGGTACTCGGAGCGTGCCTTGTTGCCATGCCCACCTTGGGACTCGGTCGCGAAGCCAAAGCTGAAGCGGTCTCATATGAAGCAATCCGAGCGGCGAGACCGCGGCTGCAGATGCCATATGTCCCAGGAGCCTCTGAAAATGTTTCAGTGGGGCCGCACTCTTGCTCTTGAGTTGTCTCAGGCAAGTCAGCAGTGACTGCGCGCGCTCGCTCGTAAGCTGCGCGGACATGGCGACCGAGTCGATGTCCATACCGAGAAAAGAGATCCTCTGCACGGGGCAAAGTTTGCTCTTCTCCCAGTTGACCCGAAGGCCCAGACGAGCTAGGTGCCGGAGCACTAGGTCCCTGTGTTTGCAAACCTGATCTCGAGAGTGAGCTAGGATCAGCCAGTCGTCGATATAATTCAGGATGCGAACCCCGTGCTCCCGAAGGGGAACAAGGGCAGCCTCGACGACCTTCGTGAAGATGCGAGGAGACAGGGCCAGCCCGAAAGGGAGGACCGCGAACTGGTATGCCTGCCCCTCGAAAGCAAACCGTAGGAACGGTCTGTGGCGAGGAAGAATGGAGACATGGAAGTAGGCGTCCTTCAGGTCGATCGCTGCAAACCAATCCTGGGAACGCACGCATTCGAAAACGCGTTTCTTTAATCTTGAACGGCAGCCTGTGAAGGGAGCGGTTCAGCACGCGCAAGCCCAGGATTGGCCGTAACCCACCGGTTTTCTTGGGGACAATGAAGTAAGGGCTGTAGAAGCCGGACCTCATCTCGGCTGGAGGGACAGTCTCGATTGCACCCTTCGCCAGCAGGGTGGCAATCTCTGCTCTCATGACGGGGGGATTGCCACCGACCAAAGAGGAGCAGACTCCCCTGAAGCGGGGAGGAGACCGTGCGAACTGAATCGCAAGCCGAGCCTGACGGAACGTGCGATCCAGCGGGACAGACGGGGAAGCTCTAGCCAGGCTCCCAGGAACTGAACCGGCGGGATCACGCGACGACAAGCGTCCCCCCGGAGGGGCAGCGAAGCGGAGTAACTGGCCCAGACATGGACGGCATAGCGGCCCGGTGTGGGGGCACAGTTAGCAACCGTGCCCTGGCAGAGGGGGCCAGGGGAGGACCAGGCTGGTCGTCCCGCAGGGGCCTGCTCTGCCAGGGGTCTGGCGACAGAGGGGGACAGGGGCGAAGCGGTCCGTGGACGGCACGCCCTGTCAACCACCTCTGGGACAGAGGGGGACGAGGAGAGCACGGCTAGAGGGCGGCGCTCTGTGTCGTCCGAGAACTCTGTGTGCTCAGAGACGGGAGAGTCAGTTCTTTGCGAATAAGGATTCTTCCCCGGCCCTCCACCGGGGAAAGGAGTGGTCCTGCTCCCAACTCCTGGAAAGAACTGAGTCCCATCTCTGGTGAGCCCCTCTCAAGAGCGCCACCTAACCCGGCGTGTAGCGGGGGACGGGACTGGAGAGGGCTGTGGCGTCCGGCGGTGGGCAGACCGAGGGACCTGAGCGGACGGCGGGGCCGTCGGGACAGAGTCGACCTCAACCTGCTCCATCCCCGAGGAGCCCGTCTCAGGAGCGCCGCTTAACCCGGCGTGTAGCGGGGGGCGGGGCTAGAGAGGGCTGTGGCGTCCGCCCGCGGCCCCCAGAGCCGGCCCGGGTGAACGGGCAGGTCGGGAGCCGCGGGAGGGCGCCCTTGGCGGTGGGCAGACCGAGGGATCTGAGCGGACGGCGGGGCCGTCGGGACAGAATCAACGTCAGTCTGCTCATGGATGGCTGAGAGCTGTTGGACCAGCCCTCAACCGCACCGCCGAAGAGGCCGACCTGGGATATGGGAATGTCGGACAGACGGGTCCGCGCGACATCCAGCACATCAAACAGGTACGGCCACCGAATGGTGAGCATCACCTGACCCAGGGAGCGTACGGCCACTTTCGTCGCTCGGAGAGCAAGGTTAGTGGCGGCGCGCAGCTCAGTGAAGAGCCCTGGGTCAGTCCCGCCCTCGTGCAGGTCCATGAGCATCTGGGTCAGGTAGACCAGCAGAATGACCATGGCACGCAGTGAGGCGGCCGCCAGTCCCGTGGCGCTATAGGATCTCGCTACAAGCGTAGACGAAAAACTACAGGCCACGGACGGGTGCTTAGGATTGCGCCGAGAAGAAGCACTCTGAGGACACATAGCATCGCAACAGAGCGTTCAGCCGGGGGAACCCCAGTGTACCCACGGGCAGCGGCCCCATCGAGGGTAGGAAAGGCTGATGAGATCAGCGAATGGTCCCTGATCTCATCATGCACGTCCGGGAAGAACGGTATTGGGGTTTGCCGTGGACGAGGGTCGGCGGCCTCACCCAAAAACCAATCGTCCCGGGAAAGCATGGCCGTCATCTCCGGATCAAACTCGACGAGTCGTCACTTCCAGGAAAATCAAACCCACCTAGTGAAGCTGCTACAAACATAATATCATCCTCTGTAGCTTCAAATGAAACACACGGGCCACCAGAGGGTAGACCCGTGGGAATCACCTGTTCACTAGCGGGCACCGTCATTGAAGAGGGGGGCTGGGGTCGCGGACACATAGTCGGCGCCTTGTTCCAGACCGAAACCCTCAGGTCACCCTGGCCACCAGCCGAAGATCGGGGGGTGGATGAGGGGACTCTCACTCATGTGAGTTCACCGAGTCTCGACCTTAATGACGCGATGATCATGTTTCCATGGAGAAAACATGAGTCATCCACGAGCGCTGCCCTAGCATGATCAAGCCCAAACATACTAGACAACGCTCGTGCCCATCAGAGTCCGATACCAAGCTGCCGCACCATTCATTTTTTTTTTTTTTTTTTTTTGAAATGCACGGGCGAGCCGTCTTTAAAAAGACGTGCCGCGTGCAAGCTCTTTTAGTGAGAGAAAACTCAAGTGTTGAAGCACCCGGGGAGACACGCACCGACTGGCAGACCACTGCAACAGATCAGCAGGAAGCACACGCTCGCCGTAGATCGCCGTCACACCAACACTCGAGGTACTCGTTTGTAAAGCTGACAATTCAGAGATGGCTTGTGGAGAGAAGAATACACTTGGCTCCGAAGCGAAAACATAAACTGCTGTTGCGGACTTCCTCCTTTTATACCCACGAGGTGGGGCGGAGTTACGTCATGCAAATTCCGCAGACCCATGGCATTTCTTTGCCATTGGCTCGTTTTGTAATACTCGAAGTTGATAGGCTTTCTAAGCGAAACCCCATTCGTCGTCATCCGACGTAACTCGGAGTGACAACGAAAGGGAACTATAGTGGCATAGGTCGTTGGGCGTGAGGTGCTTGAAAGTAGCTTTTGAAGCGTTCGACCCGAGTTTGAATCCGCCTTTTGCCGAACTCGCTCTTCTCCCTTTTCCCAACACATATGAGATGTAAAACTTATAGCCTAACATAAAGGTCTCTAGCATTATATTTTACCAACGAACTAAAATCGAAACCGTGATATGGCTTTGTGCCTTTATAAAACAGCAAAAGACTTTAATTAAGTTGCCTATAGACCTTATGTAGCCCTCGTTGTCTTTTGTCTTCTGGTCTGTATTTTCACTGTGATCTTGCGTAGCCTATTTATGAATGAACGGCTCGTTTTAAAATCTTTCCGGTCTACTGACATTTGTTAAGACATCTGCGTTAAATATTAAATTCCTCATGATAACATTCGTTAACTTTACATTAAGAAAATCCACTTCAAAATATAGACAGTCTGTTTGTGCTGCGTGATTCAAAGAAAAGTGTGCACTTTGCTCACGCGATCAGCATGGTGATCTGGTGCTTTCTCCAAAATTAAAGCTCAAGGGTTTATTTCTTGCAAGTGAAGAAATTAGGACAAAAGTATTGTAATTTTCTTATACTATAGTGTAATGTAAAATGTACTTTTGAAATATTAATTTTCATTTATACAGTACATTTATATACTATATGGATTTTACGTCATAGGAAAAATTATATAAATCATTATTATATTATAATAATTGTTTGGCATCCTAAAACACCAGTGATAATGTAATGTAGACTGAGACTATATATGATAACTAAAAAGATGTTTGAGCCCTCTTTAATGTCCAGGTACAAGTCAATGCTTTTTCTTTGTTCAATGTGCACAGTTCATGGGTTGAAGCCGGTTGAAGCTCTTAATTTTGAGCTCTCAAAGTGCACCAGATTAATGCATTTAACCTTAAAATGTAAAAAAAATGATTGCGGGGAAGCATGCCCCCGAACCTAGAGGGACAGAGGTCCACCCAACATAGTTTTACAAAATCCTATGGGAAAGAACGATCATTTATGAACTTTACTCCAGGATAGTACAACAAACTTCCTTTTAAGTCAGTAAAACTGTTAATGCCAAATTAAAATGTCCTTGGACAAACTACATTTGGCCTGCCTAAGGGGGGCCTACAAGACATTGTGCCCAGAGGCCTCTGAATTCTTAATCCGACCCTGATCAATTAGATCACTTTATACTGAAGAATTGAACATACCTAGAAACATATTGGACAATTTGATCAGAATAATATCCGTTGCGCCAATCTCTTCCCACGTTATACAGTGTGCACAAACCACTAGTTAGTTAGCTCAATGTGCGTCAGATAAAAGTAACATAAAACCCACATAAAACTCACAACACTCAACATACATGTGTATAATCGATTTAGAAACACATTGTGCTTAATATTTAATTAACTTTAACCGAATGAACACTTTTAAACATACCAATATTAACTGGGAAAAGTGAGAAGAAAATAAGAGGGTCTTGCCTCGCCAGTGTCCATTTGCGATTTGAGGCTGATGTACCTCACGCATTCTCCAAAGGCATAGCGCATAAGCGCCCCACTTAACGAAACACCTTAATTGACAGTTCCTAACCACAATAACATTGCATGACTCGTATAAGTATTTAATACAAAATGAAACTGAAAGTCTTTTACTTCATAGGAAAATAGTTTTGGGAAATGCTTCATATAAAAATAAAATACAATTAATATTTCTCTCTTCACAACTTGCTAAAACAAAATGCATGTTTTCTGATTATTTTTTCGTTCTGGTGAGAAAAAAAAATGCACCCAACCAGTACAGCTGCAAATGCAAATTTTGGATTATATTATATTATAAATGTAGCCTATGTACAGGCCTGGAGTGGCCATCGTAAGATTCGGGAGAATTCCCAGCACTACTAATTTGACAAAGGCAAGTCAGTTCATTTTCAATGAGAGACACATGAAAAGCGATGCCTCATAAAACGCAGGGTCCAAAACATGAGGTGCAGACGCTTGATTCTGATCCCTCAAGAAAAGAATCAAGCGAGAGATTTCCCACCATGACTCATCCCAGTGCGTGCATATACAGCTCCCTCAAGAGCGGACAGCACTCACTCTGCTCTCAAGCTTACACTGACAGGCCATATCTTTACACACATTTAGACAAACTGATCCTGAAGACAAAAGAGCTGATGACCCTTTTATACTAACAGGTGCTCTACGTGACGTTATTAGGCTGCCATCTGCCAATCGATTGCAGTGTTTCCACGCATGCTTCAGACACCAGTCATGCCTGGGCCCGTTCCCAAAGCGTCAACGTTAAGATGCAGCGCTGAGTTCCCTTGAAAGGGAACAGTGCAAATCAAACAAGAACACAACTCAAACAAAAACTCAAACCCAGATCAGAAGTGACATTGTCATTCTGTATTCCAATAATGTCTTATTAAGATGATATTTAAATGTTAGTTTTATGATCAAATCTCAGTTTTTATTGTGGAAGGCAAAACATATAATTCAATTCAATACAATACAATACAATGATGATTGAACAGATAAACATTCCTAAAAAGCCTGATGTGTCATATTTGATATTCATATTTAAACATGTTTAAAAAAAAAAAAAATTATGGATAATGAAGTAATGTTGCTTTAGTCCAGTAAGTGATCAGCTTGAAATAAAACGTCTCGGTTACGTATGTAACCTTAGTTCCCTGATAGGGAACGAGACGCTGCGTCAAGCTGTGGGAACGCCTCTGCGTTGTGCGTCCTGAAGCACGTATGGAATCAGCCCAATGGAGAGATGGAACGTCATAGGCGGGTGACGTCATCGACCAGGAAACTATAAAGCACCCCATAAACACAAGCGCAATAGCTTCTGATAGGCCTGAAGGAAGCGCTAGCGGGAATGCCGGGAGTATGGTGGAATGACGCAGCGTCTCGTTCCCTATCAGGGAACTAAGGTTACATACGTAACCGAGACGTTCCCTTTCAAGGGAACTCGAGCTGCGTCAAGCTGTGGGAACGCTAATACCCACGTCGCCATAGGACCAAGTGACCGCCATGTGAGAACTAGCGCACAGAGGGCGAGAGCACCTGTGCCCCAGGGGAAGGAATTAAGTCTAGGTCATAGATCTTAATGAAAGTATGCGGTGAAGACCATCCAGCCGCATCACAAACGTCACTGAGGGAAACTCCTGACAATAAGGCTTTAGAAGCCGCCATACTCCTGATAGAGTGGGCTCGTACAGCCAAGGTGAAGGCTGACCAGCCGACTCATAGGCAAGTGAGATAGCCTCGACCACACACTTGCTTATTCTCTGTTTAGACACGGGACACCCCTTCTTGGGTGGCCCAAAACATGCAAATAGTTGTTCTGAGTTCCTCACAGGGCAGTTCTGTGGATATAGGCGTCTAACGCCCTAGCAGGGCAGAGTAAATTAAGTTTCTCCTGGTCAGTACAGAAATGGAGGAGGACAGAAGGCCTGCAGAACTGTAGGTCTAACAACATTAGTAGGGACCTAGGGAACTTAACCTGGTCTAGGACGCAACCGAGCCAGGCGAAAATTCCAGGCACAAGGGTGAAACCGACAGAGCCTGCAAATCACTGATTCTCTTTAGAGAGGAGATAGCAAGAAGAAAGATAGTCTTAAACGTGAGAAACTTCTCAGGAACTTCTTCGATAGGTTCAAGAGGAGCTTGGGAAAGACCTTCTAATACGATGGCCACATCCCACGCCGGCACCCTCGTACGAACTGCTGGCCTCAGCCTCAATGTGCCACGAAGGAAACGAGTTATAAGCGGGTGTCTCCCCAGAGAAACTCCACTGAAAGGGACGTGGTGAGCAGCCAGTGCCGCCACATACACCCTTAGTGTGGAGGGGGATAGCCCTGTGGAGAAGCGCTCCTGCAGGAATTCCAGCACTGCACCCACTGGGCCGTTAACCGGGTCCTGCAGGTGTCCTCCACACCAAGAAGTGAAAAGTTTTCACTTCAAGGCATAAAGCTTCCTCGCGGATGGAGCTCTGGAGTGAAGAATGGTCTCAACAACCTCGGTTGAGAGACCAGAGTTCATGAGCTGGGCCCCCTCGGAGGCCAAGCCCACAGTACTGGGCGGGGATGAAATATCATGCTGCCCGCCTGAGAGAGTAGATCCCTCCTGACAGGGGGCTCCAAAGGAGAACCGTCCAGGAGAGAAATCAGGTCCGCAAACCATACTCGGGCCGGCCAGAACGGGGCTACTAGTAGTAGGCTGACCCCGTCCCGGCGAACCCTCTCCAGAACTCCAGGTAGCAGAGCAATCGGGGGAAAGGTGAACAGACGTGACCTCGGCCACGGCTGCCCCATAGCGTCCAACCTCAGAGGGGCTGGATGGCTGATGGAAACCACAGATGACAGTGCGTGGTCACCTTGGAAGTGAATAGGTCCACCTCGGCGCGACCGAAACACACCAAAGGAGCTCCACCACCTCGGGGTGGAGACTCCAACCCCCCGGCCTCGGCCCCTGCCTCGACAGGGAGTCTGCTACCACATTCAAATACCCAGGAAGATACATTGCTCTCAGAGATAGTAACCTCCCTTGGGACCACAGGAGGATCTGACGGGCCAACTTGTAAAGCCGGCGAAACCGCAGGCTCCCCTGATGATTTATATAAGAGACCACCGACGTGTTGTCTGACTGAACTAACACATGATGACCTCTCAGGTCTGCTAGGAAGTGTTTCAGAGCCTGGAACACCGCCAACATCTCCAGACAATTTATAAGCCATGATAGATGATGGTCCTGAGACAGACCTTGGGCTGGACGACCACTCGTGACCGCCCCCCACCCTGTGAGGGAAGCATCCGCCATTAGCGCCACGCGACCCAGCACAGGACCTTTGAATAGGAACCAAGTTTCTTTCCACATGACCAGAGCACGAAGGCAGCGCCACGTGACTTTGACCGTGCGGAGCGGATTTCCCCTCGGGGAGAATCCCTTGGTCCTGAGCCACCACTGCAGCGGTCTCATGTACAACAGGCCGCAAGGTATAACGTTGGACGCTGCTGCCATCAGACCCGACAGTCTCTAAAACTGTATTACAGTAAGTAGCTGGCCTAGCTTTACTTGTTTCACAGCTGAGAGAATCGAAGCGATGCGGGTCGGAGCGAGTCGCGCCTGCATCGAAACCGAAACCCAAACGACACCCAGAAAAGTGGTCTTCTGAGAAGGAGATAATACACTTTTCTTTGCGTTCAGCCTCAACCCCAACTTCCTGATATGAACGAGAACGACATCTCGATGCCGAACCACCATCGTGAAAGTGCGGGGAGATAAAGCTAGGTCAAACGGAAGAACCCTGTGCTGGTACACCTCGCCCCCAAAGGCGAACCTCAGGAACTTCCTGTGTTGTGGAAGGATGGAAATGTGGAAGTACGCGTCCCTTAGATCTATCGTGACAGACCAGTCCTCGGATCTGATCTGTGACACGATCTGCTTGATAGAGAGCAACCTGAATTTTGGCTTCCCTACCGAGCGATTCAATAGGCGCAGGTCTAAAATTGGACGCAACCCCCCATCCTACTTTGGAACGATGAAATATCGGCCGTAATAGCCTGACTCCACACTGGGAGGAGGAACCCGTTCTATAGCCTCCTTTTGAAGGAGTGCTTTCACCTTTTGTTCCATAACCAGAGCCTGCTCGGGGCCCACCACTGTAGGCAGAACCCCACTGAATCTTGGTGGACGACACCTGAATTGGATAGCATAATCCTTTTCTATTGTCTGCAGGACCCAATGAGATATTTTTGGAAGGCTTTTCCCCTCTGCCAGAAATTCTACTAAGGGTACCAGTCTCTCGAGACTGGCCTCTGGTGTAACTTGAGCAGCAAACGCAGCGCCCTGTAACGGCACACCGGCAGGGAACAACTGGTTTAACCGCTCTGAAACCCTCCTCAGAGGGAGCGAGCGTCCCTCGGGAAATCGCTCGCTGGGACCGTCTGTGCCCCGGCATTAAGGCGGGGTTGGCAGAACGGGCCCCTGAGGGCACCGAGGAGGAATGGGCACCGTAGAAAGAGGTGAACACCTTTCCGCCTCGGTGGGAACCACCCTCAGTGTCCTGCGCGCCGTGGCGCCAGGACTTCTTCTCAGCCGAAGCCTTCTTAGCTAATATAACTGTCCTCAGATCAGTTCTATTACTGGGAGATTTCGGCTGAGAGTGCCGCGGCTGAGCCCACTGTCCAGCAGGGGGAGCACGAGACGCGACACTCTGCTTCAGCGCCTATGTGATGAGCTCGCAGACGGCCGGGGCTGCTCCCGCCCAGCAGTCCCAGGGACATGAATTTTTAAAAGGGAGAAATTTGTTAAAAGCTGTTGTTTGCTTTTCCTTCTCCTGGAATTTATTGATGACAGAATTTACAGCATCGCCAAATAAACCCAGGGAGGGAGAGAGGAGTGTCTAAAAGGAAAGCTTTTCCTTTCCCCTTTATATTTGTCTGATTTAACCACAGATGTCTTTCTACGGCCACGCAGGGAAAAATCAGCCGCCTGACGCAGTTCGCGAACCACGTCAGCACTGACCTCCTCACTCTCACTCACGTCCCTCAGCAGGTCAGCCTGGTATGCCCGTATATATTTTTTTTCATAATAGACATAGCAGCAGACATGACCTGCTGCCGAATACGCTTTACCCACAAAAAATGAAATATTCATAAGAGGCTTGGTGGGTAATGCCGGTGCCTTAACAGATGACGCAGCCTCGAGGGAGAGAAAACTCGCAAGCGTCTCTACCACGCGAGGCATAGCCGAACAACCATATGATTTATCCCCCACCATATTTAAATATGTTGAAGTCTGGGGACTAAACATTTTCTCTATATGACACCGGTTTTTCCCACGATTTCGACACCTCAGTGTGGAGATCGGGAAAAAAAAGACGGCACGCACCGGCGTGGAGGTTGCACTCGTGACGGCGAAATCTCTCATCTAATTTTAATTTAGAAACAGACTCCTGTCTAGTCACTGGCCATACAATGCTGAGTTTTTCTACAGCTCTTGTTAATACCTCCACTAGCTCATCGCTTTCGGGAGTGTAAGGTGGCGAATCCTCCACATCTCCCTTATATATACTAGCAACATCCAGCTCCTCAGAACTGGATAGAAGCAACACTGGTGCCTCAGCCCGAGCGGAAGAAACCGCAGCGCGTGCTTCCGAATACGGGACTGAGGCACTGGATCTCACAGGTGAAGGGAGAGATAAGGCAGAGCCCGTCTCTAACCCCGCTGAGAGATCCATATGCGATCCCCACGATACGCGTCGTCGCTCTGCCTCGGCAAGAGCGGGACCCGAACCGCGGGGAGCGCGCCCCGAACCGCTCTCCTCGAAGAGCGCCCGGCGGGAGCGGAGCGTCCTTAATGGCAGACGCTCGCAATGCTCACAATCAGCTCCCTCGAGAGCTGACTGGGCATGCTACACTCCCAAACAAACAACACAAAGAACGTGTGTATCCCCACTCGTTAAATAACGCGAGCAGGGAGGGACACACTCCCTAAACTGCTGTTTGTTCGCCATATCTCTCTTAATATATATATATATATAAATTGTTTGTGTGGTGCAGAGTATGTAAGGACAGACAATATTCACACAGGGACAGATTCACATATAGCGCGACTGAAGGCACAGAAGCTATTGCGCTTGTGTTTATGGGGTGCTTTATAGTTTCCTGGTCGATGACGTCACCCGCCTATGATGTTCCATCTCTCCATTGGGCTGATTCCATACGTGCTTCAGGACGCACAACGCAGAGGCGTTCCCACAGCTTGACGCAGCTCGAGTTCCCTTGAAAGGGAACTTACAAGTTGTTCTTATGTTTACTCAATTAAGAAAAGATTTCACTGCAAAAAGCATGTAAAGATTGCACACGTAAACCACAACATGAAGAGGGATGTTTTAGAATTGCACAAAAGGCCTTTTACTTACTAAAAAAGTATAGACTATCAATCAGATGACAGAAGGCATGCAGTAGATTGTGTACAGCAGGATTTTCAGTAAAGTTTTGATCATGTTAATCATTTTGGAGGTTTTAGAAATGTATGCAAAAAAAAAAAAAAAAACATCCATTTGGGGCAAACTTAAATTGCTTTGCATTTCCTCATCTTCTAGGTGAGCTCAGAGATGGGCCTTGTCAAATATGTGGAAAAAACTCACTCAAAAAATAAACTTTTGAACAAAGGTAGAACAAAGCACAGGGGAAATATTTAGCCCTGTCACATTTGACTTATTCCTCTTTCCTCTGAGGTATTATGGGTCCTGCATTAGTTTTTCAGCCATCTCACATTGAAATGAGTGTTATAATGTAAGAACATTATGTGGCTGGAGCAGCAGTAGTTCGGCAGACATCATTTGTTGTGTTACATTAAAAATAGAGGAGTGAAGCTATAATAGGCACTGCTGCGTTGATGGCTACCAGCCACTGAAAAATAATTCCTCCAGTTACGCTTCTCTACTCTAATGTCTATGAAATTTCTATGAAAGGGCACATGAGGGTAGACAGTAAATGTGCCAACTAGAAGGTCAGGAATGAAGACAGTAGGTCCCTCCTCTGGCATAGAGTCATTCTGGAACCTGAGTGAAATTTTTCTTCTATTCTCTAACACAGGGATGATACAAATATATCCCTCTTAAATGAAGACATTTTATGGCTTGGCGGTTGCCTTTAGGACCTGACAGGTCACTTTTTTAATCTATATGCTTGCTAATCACTAAAAACAAACTGTCTCTTTACAAAAAAAAAAAGTATAAAGTTGCAACACTTGTGTGATACTGTAATCAGTTTATGGTAAGTAACAGGTAGAAATGTTCCCTGGAGACTTCACCTAATCACTGGCCCTCAGAAGATTTAGGAATCATAGGGGGCAGGAAACACACGGACCAGAATAGTTAGTTGGCCTACTAACATAAAAACTAAAAAAAATTATATCAGTATCACATTTCAAATGATTTGACCCTTCGAAAATCCGTAAATTGAGAAAAAATGGAAAGGAAAACAACTAAAAAACAAAGCACATCACATTCAAATTTTGGAAATTTCCCTTTTAGAACACTGGTTTCTAACGTTACTGTAGAACATTGATTATATGTTCTTAGTTATATCTGAATCGCAATTGTACTATTGGGGAATCCGTCGTTAGAACGTGATTAATGTATCCAGTTCTCCAGTAAAGAATCAACGTCATACTAAACTGAGTTAAGTGGCCATCATTCAACAGTTACTCTTATTTCCCCAGTATTATATTTGTGCTGTTCTAACCACTTCTTTAAATCCCTGTTTAAATACTCTTAATGTTTAGTTTTTTCTTTTCTTCCCTATTCATTTAAAACAAGGAACTATTTTTCTAAGTATTCCACAGGTTATATCAACATTAAATTTCACATATCAATGTCAGAACACATCACATGAACATTGAATACAATTATAAATGTACTCTGAGAATGAGCTATGTCCTTTTTTAAAAGTGCTCAGTTCATTCAGTGAGCAAGCGTTAACATTTTCTGTCCACTCAACTGTGAAATATAACATGTGAAAGAAAACTCAAGGATGTATCTAACCAGTTTATCCGACGCGAATCCAAGAAATTTCAGTCCATTCCACTCTTTGGGTGGCCCGCCATCAGTTTCTCTCCTCGAATACACAGTTCAGCGTCAGCGATTCAATTACTCAAACACAGGCTGAAAAACACAAGAAACCCAGCCTACACATAACCGGACAGCACACTTAATTCACTCACATTAAATCAAGACAACCTTGAAAGGATTTTCGATTCAATATCGTTCACTTAACAACTCAGATCACAAGATCAGTTGTTTACATCGTACAAGTGATATTACGAACATAAATCATGCACAAAACAAAATACATTTATCAGTCTATCTTCAAACAAACAAAACATTATTCAATTTGAATATTGAGCTCACCAATTCCCAATGCATGTGACGCAGCCGATATAAAGTTGATTGATTTGATCTCAAAGTCTATAACTCATTACAAAACTCACTCAAACCAGCAAATCTCATTCGATATATATTCCTAAACAATTCAGATCTTGGACTTAGAACTAAGAACTAATAACTTCTCTAATATTCTTCTCATTTCATGGTTTCTCTGCAGAAACAAATATTTTCCCAAGTTCAACCAAATCGTCTCCGTCTTCTCCGTCTAACTTGTGACTACAGTGCGATTTCATCATTTCCCTTGGGTAAGTTTTTCTGTAGTATGCCTTATATTAATGCCTATTGTAATCTGTGCAATTGGAGTTCTGCGTTAGGGCGAAAAAGTTCCCATGCAGATTTAGCTTTTGTTCAAGTTGTTCACACAAATATGCCATGTTGACCAACAGAAAGCCTCCTCACACTATTGACAATGAAGGTTTTTTTTTTTTTGCCAACAAAATTCTCACTGAATTTGCACTATTGTGACTGTACCTTTACAGCACACACCAGAACGGAGCTACATACAGCAGCTCCAGCATACAGTTATTGGCTATTGACCCCGGCCCACACAGTAATGATGATGTCAGCTGAAATGGAAAGTAAGTTCAGAGGTGGGGCAAGTTATTTTTGTTAACTTAAGTATTTTAATTTAAGATTATGAATATGAGCTGTTTTTTTTTCTTTGGAGTAACGCATTCCGACTTTTAACTTTTCTCAATAAGACCAGAAATGTGCACAAAGAAATAGCAATTTTTTTATCCAATAACTGGCTAATGTTTATGTCAAGAATGGATCTTGACTGCAAAGTGCAAACCATTTAAAATAAGGTCATATTTAAATAAATTCTAAACACCCTGATAAAACTGGGTTGCTCTCCTGATTCTAGAACTGCTGTTGTGAGGAAGGCAGGGCCACATTCAAAGGAATCAGTGTTTGCATTCTCCATCCTGTGCCTTTTTGTGTTATCACACCCTGTGAACCGTGCCATTCTGCATTCCTCTCCACACAAAACCCCTCAGCCCAGGCCCGACTGTCTCAACATGAGAGATGGTGGCGATGGGATCACAATTTTTTCAGATGGATGACGTATTTCAGAAGAGATGGTGATGCGTGCAGATGGTGAGGAATGTTGTGCGCTCTCTGCTTTAAAGGGAAAAAAGATGACGATGTGTAAAAATCTTAAAGGAATAGTTTACTTAACTAGCTTACTTCACTTCTTTACTTACTCTTTCTTGTGTGAGAAACTTGAGAAGATATCTAGTTTTTTATACAACAGAAGTGGACGAATATTCTACCAAACTACAAAAAGGACAAAAACAGCATCAAGCCTTCTTAGTATAAGTTAAAGTTGTGGTGCTTCCAATTTGGGTTGCTGCCCTGTCTCATGTGGCCAATTACAATCTATAAGGTCACACTTTCACATGCCAAGAGGCTGATGAGCAGACAAGTGAGGAAGTGGCTCGGGCAACCAAGATGCCTTAGCAGCTTATGTCTGTATTGGAAAAGAACCCTTTGTCTGTCTAAATCAAGTCTTGTGGAGGAGTAAAAATGCACCAATGCTAGACTGGAGATGACACTCTAGGACTCTTGTGACTCCTTTATAAGACACACTGGGTCCTATCAAGTTGATTGTACTGAAATGTGTGTTGGCAGTGCCTTTAACAATCATATAATGATAAAAATCCATCCAGTGTTTTTGTTTTAATCTCCTTATATGTTTTCCCCTGCCTCAAATTGAGCCATTCAATCTTGTGACGTCACTAGATCGGACGCCCCTCCCACGATTGATAATTGACAGCAACGTTTCAACACAGACACGCCCTGAGCGAGCTGTCATCGTAGTCCGCCATTGTTGATACACTGGAGCAGAATGGCGTCTAAGCGATTGTGGTGTTCTGTTCTTGGGTGTAATAACGAACACACCAGTCATTTTGGTGTTCCTAAATACGAACCGCTGAAGACGCAGTGGCTGAGGTTTGTTTTCGAAGGGAATATTCCCCACGATCAACGTCAATGCTTTCATGTTTGCACGAATCATTTCTGACAGTTTTACCTAACACTGCATAGATAAAGTTACACATCACCGACAAGCCTACATTTACCGAAAAAAAGGTTTTCATGACCATTAGCTGTAACATTAATCTGTCAATTAACTAACATATACATCAGTAAACACATAGCGTTCGTATCTCATTACTCTACCCTGCCAGTACATACAAAGATAGATCAAAGTGACATTACGTTAACCAACCATTCAGAAACTTCCTGTTCAAGCCTTACTTGTCGAACGTCATCTTGTTCCGGGTCCGACTCCGGTTCAAATTGATACGGTTGCACAGATGTGTCCTCAGAGACTCCCACTGACATTCTTTCTCCAAAATATACCCTAAACTGTTGTCAAGGCAACACTCCACGTGTGGTGTGTCAAAACCATAGTCAAAACGCCCCACAGAACAGAGGGGCGGGGTGAGCAAAGCTCATTATCATTTAAAGACACATGCACTTAAATGGCGTGCTGAAAACAGAGCTGTTTTTGACCAGGTAAAATTAGTGTTTTCTTACAATACTAATGAGAATTTTTAATTAAAGTATATTACAAACTTTTCATTTAGACCCTAAAGAATCATATTAACTTGTATAAAAATGGCCTTATATGACCCCTTTAAAAAGTAAATGCATTTGCACCCATCTGTTCGCCCATGGGCTACTGGTTTAAAAAGGAGGTGTGTTCAGGTGCATAGTTGGGGTGTTGCTATTGTGAACCTAGAATAAAATCAATGGTGCAATTTTGTTTAGGTTTTTTAAAGAGCTCGTTAGTAATGTGCACCTAAAGGCGGGTCCACATCACGCATACACTTTGTCCCGTAGATGGTCTGATTGTGCGCTTCAACCTCGCGCACGAGCAGATCCGCTTCCTCGCTAGAGAAGCGTTCAGTTTTTACGCTTTCAAATTCTGCCATGTAAATAGCGAATCCGCCATGGCGCGAACGCAACTGGCTTTTAAAGGGAATGGGAGATGAGTCTCTGATTGGTTGCACGTTACGCCCAAAACACACCCATTACTCATTAAGAGAATTTGGACAACCCTTTTAAACCATGCGCTGGGCACGCCAACCATTTTTCCCATTGTTAAACTAGCAAAAGTGGATTCGGACATGCCCTAATTGCACTTAAGCCCTACGCTTATGTAACCAGGTGATGGTTAGGGGCCTTAATGCTTTTAATTTGAATAAGAGACATATCTGCAGAGTATGTACTGAAGGGTCATTTAAGAGGTATCGGGTGACGTCATCGTAAATGCGAACGAACAAATGAGCGTGAACGCGCAAGGAGGAAGTCACAGAGTTATGCTGCATGTGTGTGTGACTACTGTTCGAGTGTAATTTGTCATCATCCAGGTACAGATCTATGTATAACGCTGTTATGATAGTGTAGATTTGCTGTTTACTGGAAGATTGCCTCGAATGTCGATTTGTATCCATAGGGAGTTGGATGTTTACGCAGGATTGCGTGAATGTGTGAGTGTGGCTGAGCTAACGCACCGCATGTACAGGCGAGGCCTGTTCGCATGGAAGAAGTGATTTATTAGTGTGTAACGTAAGAAACATGGGAAAAAGTGAGTAATATCCACACTATGTCATTTCAGGTGTATTTTGTGAGTGTTATTTCAGTCTAACTTGTAATGCAGTTCTAAGATGTTATGTTTTCTTTCCAGAAGTACTACTACCGTATTATTGTTATTGGCGTTGCATTATTTGCATTGTTCTCTATTATTGCACACAATAAGAGGCGACAAATTGTACTTTTATATTTCCTTTATTTTGGGGTGAACAATTTGCTGTGTAATCCTATACTGGCACTGTATTTTGTTTTGTTGTGGGTCTTCTGCCCAATGTACCTACAAGAAAAGAAACAGAAACTCCTAACTAATTATAAGGAATAAAATACAAACCCCACTTCTTTTTGTTGGTCCTGTGTCATTTCCCTGTGGCCACACTTAGATAATTAAAATAGGGCCCACTGTGCCGACCCTAGCAACTGGGATGAAATGGGATCCAGCTTTGGCAGTAACAAAAGCAAAGGTGGCCCTCAGACACCAAGACATCATGGGGCAAGTCCAACATACCAAACGAAGGCTTGTTTTGGGAACAACAACACCCACATGGCAAAAGGCTACACCATATGAATGCCGGCACCTGGTGGTAGAGGATGTGTGCTGCTAGGAGGAAGCAGCTAGATGTGCCAGAGCGGTCTCTCAAGCCCAGCAAGGATGCTGGATAAGGTCGGAGGGCCTAGAAAAGTGTTTCTCTAACCTGTCCTGGAGTACCACCAGCCCTGCACATTTTGTATGTCTCCCTATATCTGACACACCCATTTCAGGTCTTGCAGTCTCTACTAATGAGCTCATGAGTTGAATCAGGTGTGATAGATGAGGGAGACATACAAAATGTGCAGGGCTGGTGGTACTCCAGGACAGGTTTGAGAACCACTGGCCTAGGGTGACGTAAAATCACATGGAGTGATATGTGGCACATGGAAACTTACAGGTTATTTCCATGTTCCATCTTCTAATTCATCGTCAGGGCCACATATGATATGCTACCCACTCCAACAAACCTACATCTTTGGTATGGAGAGAACCCAGCCTGTCACCAGTGTGCAGCACCAGAAACCCTCAAGCACATTCTAGTGAGTTGTAAGAACAGCTTTACAACACAAGAGAGATACACTAGGTGTCATGACCAAGAAGACAAGAGAATATCAATCAATGC
Organism: Gila orcuttii; assembly: GCA_026230005.1. Classification (NCBI taxonomy): domain Eukaryota; kingdom Metazoa; phylum Chordata; class Actinopteri; order Cypriniformes; family Leuciscidae; genus Gila; species Gila orcuttii. The sequence goes on along the minus strand of JAPDVR010000019.1, from coordinate 37,208,401 downwards.
CATTTCCTTCCTTCTTGAATACAGCAAGGGACTGGCAAGTGCGTGTCGACCTAATCCAGAGAATAACCTTCCCACCTGGAAAGGCGGTGAGAAACCTCTCCAGCCCTGGTCCTCTGGTTTAACTCCTGCCATTGAGTCTTTATCGTGGAACTGACAGTCCCCTGGAAAGAGGGTATCGAGGATGCTTATGAAAGGAAGAAGCTGTGCCATGCCAAGTTGTGCAGCTGAAGCAGAGAAGTGGGGCTGTAAGGTGAAGGCTGGTCCAGTGGAGGTGGACTGCAGGAGTTTTGTAGCCAGTTCCACCATAATGCCGCTGAAGGAAGTTGGTATCAGAGACGTGGGCCAGTGGAAAACATTTAAGGAACTTTCCACTGTCGCCAAAAGAAGCTGTCACTTGCTGTGGCTGAAACGAAAGGAGACAGTGTGGACCGCCATACGACACACACCCAGGTCTGATCAGCCTGTGTTGGGTCTGCCTCGGCTGATGGTGTCTTGTGATAAAAGGCTAAAACACCCAATGAGGCGGGGGTACACAACTGATGAGCAAAAGTTAAGCAAAAGCCATTGGATCAAAATATCAGTCAATTTTAACTCTGGGACTCCAGATCTCATGTTTATCTCATTTGCAGTCATGTTTTTCAAACAATCTATGACACTTTGAGAAATAATGGTGCCTGATATCAGTAGAAAAAAAGGTGCAAATGTGCCAAAAGGTGCCATACCTGAACACAAGTTTGAACGAGATTTGTGAGCTCGAGCAGAGGGGAAAATTATCAGTGAAAAATTTCCATTTGCAAAATGAGGTTGAGTAAATGATGAAAAAATGAATAATTAAAATGTATTTTTTGGTGAATTATTTATTTTATTATTTGTTGTTGTTTTTCAACTTTAACTTTAACTTATGTTTTATAATGTACACTTAAAAATGGTGTATAAACAATTTTCACTCAGAAATTGCTAGTAAATTTTACAATTAATTACAAAGAAACTGCAAGTATCACATTGAATTAAATGTGACATTTAGACGTAGAAAGACTGAAGTTGTATTTTCAACATACACCAATAATATTTGTTTTACTTACAAATTCTAAAAATCATTTTTACTGCAAGTAACATCCAAACGGCAGTTTCTGCTGAAGAAATGTCAGAAACTAGAAATGGAGGTCCAGAGGGCTCAGTGGGCTCATGTCTGGTTTTAGAAATGAGGAAAGTTAGAAGTCGACAGAACTACAGAAAAGAAAAGCATCACTGAAGCAAATCTTTGAAAATTCACAAAAGATGCTGAGCGGATTAAAGCCTTTTCATCCAAGGCTTCAATGAGTTGATAAACTCAGAGAGAGAAAACCTGACGTGCCTTAAAAATCTTTCCATCTGTGTCCAAAATATGTTGCCTTTTCTTTAGCAAACCAGCAAAACTGGTTTTCTGTCTAAAATCCGATCCATCTTTGTCTTCTTTTATTCCACTACTCTCTCCACTCTCACCCTTTTCTCTTTTTCCATCAGCTAATTTAGATGGCATGCCGTCAGCACGTGGGGAAATTGCAATCGGTCTGAGATGTGGGCGCTGCATCTGTAAATGACAGCACTGCGACAGCTCTCTGTCTCTCCGCAGGCCTCGCCACCCTACACGGAAAGCCATCAGAGATAAGGAGAGAATAGACAGAGACAACACACGCAGCCAGTCAAAACACGCACAGGAGATGCTATCGGTGCAACCTGTATGGAATCAGCTGAGACCACAGGCTAGAGAGAGAGATAGTGAGATGCTGTTGGGGGAAGGCGGCAGGGAAAATGGAGAGAAAGTGAAATATTGAGTGATGCGACTGGCCTACAAGAGGCGGCAGCTTGTGTGTGATTTCTATGAATTCACATTTGTGTGGCCTTCCTATGTGGGCTTGTGGCTTCACAGTGTTGGCATAAGAGGACAGAGAGGTATTCATGAGGGTCATATTATGAAAAATCTCATTTTCCTTGATCTTTTAAGATAAAATAGTAGTGCATTGTACTAGGAAAACATACTGTTACTTTCAGAACCCAAAAATACCTCCCGGTTCCAAAACAAGCATCGATTGAAACTAAGTTGCACAAACAGCTCGTTTCAAAATCTGCAGCCTTCCAATTTAAGACAAATTAATACAAAATGACCATCCACATTTACACACAAAGTGATTAATTCTTGCTAGGTACCAACTGCTAAAAACTGGCTTTGGTGAGTGAATAAAGCTTGCTAGAGTGTTATTCACTAGTTTGCCAGTAACTGCAACATAATACATGGTTTAAATCAAACAGAAAGAATGAAAGTCTGGCCCTAATTGATGTATCTGACAATAGTTCTTCTAATTAAGGCCATACAAACAATAAGAAAACACATCTTCTAACTTTACCTCATTGGAAAAACGTACCTGTGGAAACATATTTGTAAAATGCGTACATATAACTGCAGTTTCCAACAGAAATGAACACTAGAGGCAGTAAAACCGCAAGCACTTTTAATCGTTTTCACACACAATTATGATTTCTGTGGCAGATTATGAATTAATGAAGACGGCTCCTTGCACAATTTTTTTATGACCTCAAAACACTTTTTACCATAGTGCATGATGCCTCACTTAAGCAGCTCATTATGTTCGGTTTAACTGACGTACTAAGTTTGCTCAGTAGCTCAGCTTGTATTGAATTGTACTTATGGTGCTGAGAGCTGGGGTACAAATCCCATGAAAGACGTGTCACGATAAAAGAGCTCAAAGACAAGAGTCCAAAAACAAGCTAAAATGCCATGGTTACTCTTGCATCTTTACGTCACATTTGCTTCAGCTAGGTTTAGGGTTTAGTGTAGGTGTACGTTATTTTAAAATGGAGCATTAATCGGTAACACTTTATTTTGATGGTCCCGTTTGAACATTCTGTTAACTATAAGTAACTTTATAACTACATGTCTCAGAGTATTAGTGGACTATCTGCTTCATATCTGCAAACTCCTTATTGTGTTGGTCCTCCAACAAACACTCTACTGACTATAAGTAACTTTGCAACTACATGTCAACTTATTCTAACCCTAACCCTACCAGTCTACTAATACTCTACTAATACTCTAATGAGAGTTAGTAGACATGAAGGTGCAATGTTACTTATAGACAACAGAATGTGTTAAAGGGACCATCAAAATAAAGTGAAACCCATTCATCTTTTAGCTCCACTCACCGGATATTTCAATTCAGAACTGCGGTGATACGTACAAACTGTAAGGTAATAAAATGTTGCCATATTCACGTTCATCTGTTCCAGAAAAAACTAAACACGCTTTTAGTGCCACTCACTGGACATTTCACTTTGAAACGGTCACAAAACGTGCAAGACGCAGCATATTTTGCAAAAATGTTGCCACAGGTACGTTTTTCTAATGAGCCTGAAATTAGAATTTGTATTAGTTTTCCCTCTCTCTCTGTCTATGTGTGTGTGCTTCTGGTATTGTCTACATTATGGTGACCAAATGTCTCCACAAGTATAGTAATACCAGTAAATTCTGACATTATGGGCACATTTTTTGGTCCCCATGAGGAAACACACGCTTATAAATCATACAGAATGATCTTTATTATGAATAATAATTATGCATAAATTATGCTCTAAATTATGCATAATTACATGCAACTAACCCTCAACCAAAACTTAATCCTACCCTAACCCTATAGTAAGTACGTTTTACTTATATATAAATAAATAAATAAATAAATAAATAAATAAATATATATATATATAATAAATATACAATTACACTGTAACAATGACACCTTAAAATAAAGTGTAACCAAGACTTTTTTCAATTCCAAACTTTTGAACAGTAGTCAGAACAGTATATCCCCATTGTAAAAATGTATATGTCAATGTTGCAAATTGCTAAGTTAATATGCAATTTCATGGTGTCAAGGAACCCAGAGTGATACTCATGGTGAGTATAACACAACCAGGTTAATTGAACAATTAGAGTAAACTAAGTAGCAATAAGAGATACGACAGATCACAGGCAACAGAGAGAATGCAGAGATTTAGAGTCCAACAGGTGAGTACAGCACCACACACAAATTAATGTTTAATTGTAATAGTTGTAATAGCAGTTTGGTGTTGTCTTACGGGTTCGCAAGGAGGAGACACAGGAGACTAAAGCTTGGGAATCAACAAGGAACTAATACAGGACGCCATTAATCAGGTAAGTATCACAGGAAGGTCCATCTCAAAAAATTAGCATATTGTGATAAAGTTCATTATTTTCCATAATGTAATGATAAAAATTAAACTTTCATATATTTTAGATTCATTGCACACCAACTGAAATATTTCAGGTCTTTTATTGTTTTAATACTGATGATTTTGGCATACAGCTCATGAAAACCCAAAATTCCTATCTCAAAAAATTAGCATATCATGAGAAGGTTCTCTAAACGAGCTATTAACCTAATCATCTGAATCAACTAATTAACTCTAAACACCTGCAAAAGATTCCTGAGGCTTTTAAAAACTCCCAGCCTGTTTCATTACTCAAAACCGCAATCATGGGTAAGACTGCCGACCTGACTGCTGTCCAGAAGGCCATCATTTACATTTACATTTATTCATTTAGCTGACGCTTTTATCCAAAGCGACTTACAATTGCTATGTATGTCAGAGGTCGCACGCCTCTGGAGCAACTAGGGGTTAAGTGTCTTGCTTAGGGACACATTGGTGTCTCACAGTGAATTCGAACCTGGGTCTCTCACACCAAAGGCATGTGACTTATCCACCAAAATCTCCTGATAGCTAGCTGCATTGACCCTGCCCTTGATAAAACACAGTGGACCAACACCAGCAGCTGACATGGCACCCCAGACCATCACTGACTGTGGGTACTCCAGTCCTGCTTCTCTGTAGCCCAGGTCAGGCACTTCTGCCGCTGTTTCTGGTTCAAAAGTGGCTTGGCCTGGGGAATGCGGCACCTGTAGCCCATTTCCTGCACACGCCTGTGCACGGTGGCTCTGGATGTTTCTACTCCAGACTCAGTCCACTGCTTCCGCAGGTCCCCCAAGGTCTGGAATCGGTCCTTCTCCACAATCTTCCTCAGGGTCCGGTCACCTCTTCTCGTTGTGCAGCGTTTTTTGCCACACTTTTTCCTTCCCACAGACTTCCCACTGAGGTGCCTTGATACAGCACTCTGGGAACAGCCTATTTGTTCAGATATTTCTTTCTGTGTCTTACCCTCTTGCTTGAGGGTGTCAATGATGGCCTTCTGGACAGCAGTCAGGTCGGCAGTCTTACCAATGATTGCGGTTTTGAGTAATGAAACAGGCTGGGAGTTTTTAAAAGCCTCAGGAATCTTTTGCAGGTGTTTAGAGTTAATTAGTTGATTCAGATGATTAGGTTAATAGCTCGTTTAGAGAACCTTTTCATGATATGCTAATTTTTTGAGACAGGAATTTGGGGTTTTCATGAGCTGGATACCAAAATCATCAGTATTAAAACAATAAAAGACCTGAAATATTTCAGTTGGTGTGCAATGAATCTAAAATATATGAAAGTTTAATTTTTATCTTTACATTATGGAAAATAATGAACTTTATCACAATATGCTTTTTTGAGAAGAGCCAATATGCACAATACACTTTTTTGAGAAGGACCTGTACATGTAGTCCTAATCAAGACCAGACAATGGACTGTGTGACTTAAAGGCTTATATGAGCTGCTGTTTGATGAAGGTTGGTGACAGGTGTGGGTGATGGTATAGTGTGTGCAGGTGGGAGCCAGGAAGGATGCTGGGAAACGTAGTGCAGAGGTGACTGGAGATAAGAGACCATATTTTCATGGCTATATTTATGGCTGGTCAATTTTCTCAATTCACTCTACTGTCAAGTGTGGCAAATACTGTAATAACTTTGGACCCTCTTTTCATGTCAATGACACCATATTGGTCCATTGTCATGACATGAATGCAGCAGCATGCAAAAGCAAATTTCAGTTACTGATGCCATTGTAGAAATGGCCTATTTACAGTTAACTGTGATTAAGTTACCGACACAGTCTTTTACTGGTCATGTGATCTCAACCTGTAGGGCCTAAGACGATCTGCTCTTGAAATGAAATAGCTTTCATCAGGCTACTAATATGGATGTCTTTTAAAAAGTACTACTAATTTTTTAGAAGTAAAACTTTTAATGAGAGAAAAAATGCTGAGTAAGTGACTTTTAAGTCTTCTCTGGTTTTATTCAGAAAAGAATATCAGCACTGCTTCACATATCACTGCATGGTGAAGCCAAGTATTCTTTGTTGACAATATTTTTTTCTCCTTAACGCATTACCAGTGCAGAAGATTATGTTAAACAGGGCTTAACTTGTAATCATTCGAAGCTTCTCTTGCGCCCCTGTTATTTTCTTTGATTTAGTTTTCAGGAACTAAGCCCATGTAAATGACCCATCACACCCTAGTGCTCTCTCTCTCTGTGTTTATCCCAGCCTGGACGAACCCAAAGACTTTGGCCTGAACATAAAGCACATCTGGGTTTGAGGCAGTCTGAAAAAAGAGACGGATGGATGGATAGATGCATGAAAAGAAAGACCAAAGAAACAAAGGCCAACATCCAAACTCAGAGCTGCTGCCGTTTAGCCCAGACTGAATGTTCCTTCATTCTACGTGAGGCGGATGCCAATGTGTGGTTAGCTTGCTGAGCTTAGTACTGGCCTCATTTAGAAGACCAATGCACAATCGGCTGCTCATAAGAACCCTGCAAATATCAATGGTCAGGACTGTAATGCCCCCCGAATGACACAATAATAGTCTTTTGTTTATGTAAGATTCATTTAAACTCAAATTGCATCTCTTTCCTTCAGGCAATTTACACATGATCAAGATTTTCAATTGGTCACAATTCTAAATCAGTGGTTCCCAATTGGTGGAAAAATGGGTTGCATGTTGTTTTGAGAGAGTACCATGGAGAAACAATGCTAAATGTAAATAAGAAAGGTAACATTGATTGCCCACTGACTATAAGTAACTTTGCAACTACCTATCAACCTGTAGTCATTAGAGTATCAGAAGACTGTCTGCTTAAAATCTGCTAACACTTTATTTTGATGATGCTCAGCAGACTATAAAGTAACTTTGCAAGTAGTCAATTTATTCTACTAACCCTAATCCTGACCATTACCTAACTCTAATGAGAGTTAGTTGACATGTAGTTTCAAATTATAATAATAATATATATATATATATATATATATATATATATATATATATATATATATATATATATATATATATATAATCTAAAGTTGACCATCGAAATATTGTAACCATAATAAAATGCAACAAAAAATTTTACACTATAGGCCAGCAACATAAATAAAGGCTTATCAACATTTAAAAGGACAGAAGAAATTGCTTCCCATATATTTTGTTGTTGCTGTCAAAAGTCCTGCATCTAATCAAACAGTTTGACACTAAGTCAGATTCTAACATGGACAGGTTGTGTAACAAAAACCTTAAAACAGTTACCAAAACTACTCAAGGTAAGATAATATACTTGTCAGACTACATCAAATACAGGTCAACACTATCAAAGCCGAAATGAATCTGCAGCAGTCAGTTGGCACAACTAGAGCTCTGTAAGTTGTTTACGTTGTTGTTGTTTGCAATTATTATTGTAATGGTATGTGCTTTGAGACATGAGGTAGTTTAACTCCGTCTCACTTTGCAGACTCTGCTGTATGCATTCATGTGTTTTGAATGAGGTGTGGTTTTGGAGACGCTCTTAAGGGAGTATGGGATCTTATGCTTTCAAAGCTAGCTTTCTATAGCTAGCATCTCCAAAATTGCCTACCCTACCTTTAAATGGTGATGCAAAAAGTGAACGCTACTCATATTTCCAAATGAAATAGACCATGCCACAAGGCTATTATGGAAGTGTAGATACAACAGTGTGTGATTCTGTGTGCCATCATTTTGAAACATGAGGTGAGATCTAATTAGCACTTATGGGATTAGATTATAAAACTCTCAGTTCCCTTTCGTTGTCACTCCGAGTTACGTCGGATGACGACGAATGGGGTTTCGCTTAGAAAGCCTATCAACTTCGAGTATTACAAAACGAGCAAATGGCAAAGAAATGCCATGGGTCTGCGGAATTTGCATGACGTAACTCCGCCCCACCTCGTGGGTATAAAAGGAGGAAGTCCGCAACAGCAGTTTATGTTTTCGCTTCGGAGCCAAGTGTATTCTTCTCTCCACAAGCCAACTCTGAATTATCAGCTTCACGAACGAGTGCCTCGAGTGTTGGTGTGACGGCGATCTCCGGCGAGTGCGTGCTTCCTGCTTATCTCTGCAGTGGTTCATCAGAGAGTGCGTGCTTCCCCGGGCGCTTCAACACGTGAGTTCTCTCTCTAAAAGAGCGCACGCGGCACGTCTTTTTAAAGACGGCTCGCCCGTGCATTTAAAAAAAAAAAAAAAAAAACGAATGGTTGCGGCAGCTTGGTATCGGACTCTGATGGGCACGAGCGTTGTCTAGTATGTTTGGGCTTGATCATACTAGAGCAGCGCTCGTGGATGACTCATGTTCTCTCTGTGGGAACATGATCATCGCGTCATATAGGTCGAGACTCGGTGAACTCGCAAGAGTGAGAGTCCCCTCATCCACCCCCCGATCTTCGGCTGGTGGCCAGGGTGACCTGAGGGTGTTGGTCTGGAACAAGGCGCCGACTCCGTGTCAGTGACCCCAGCCTCCCCTCAACGGCGGTGCCCGCTAGTGAATAGGTGATTCCCACGAGTCTACCCTCTGGTGGCCCGTGTGTTTCATTTAAAGCTACAGAGGATGATACTATGTTTGTAGCAGCTTCACAAGGTGGGTTTGATTCTCTGCGAAGTGACGACTCGTCACAGCTGCCACCCTCTGGTGTGCATACGGCTGTGCCTGAGCTTGATCCAGAGATGACGGCCATGCTTTCCTGGGACGATTGGTTTTTGGGTAAGGCCGCCGACCCTCGTCCACGGCAAACCCCAATACCTTCCCTCCCGGACGTGCATGATGAGATCTCGAAGTCCCAGAAGACCCCCTGGTTTTCTCGGGACCGCTCGCTGATCTCATCCGCCTTTCCCCCCTCGATGGGGCCGCTGTCACGGGTACACTGGGATTCCCCCGGCTGAACGCTCTGTTGCGATGCTATGTGTCCTCAGAGTGCTTCTTCTCGGCGCAATCCTAAGCACCCACCCGTGGTCTATAGTTTTCGTCTACATTTGTGGCGAGATCCTATAGCACCACGGGACTGGCAGCCGCCTCTCTGCAGGCCATGGCCATTCTGCTGGTCCTCGACCCAGATGCTCATGGACTTGCACGAGGGCGGGACTGACCCAGGGCTCTTCACTGAGTCGCGCGCCGCCACTGACCTTGCTCTCCGAGCGACGAAAGTGGCCGTACGCTCCCTGGGTCAGGTGATGCCTACCATTCTGTGGCTGAACCTGTCTGATGTGCTGAATGTCGCGCGGCCCCGTCTGCCCGACGTTCCCATATCCCAGGTCGGCCTCTTCGGCGGTGCGGTTGAGAACTTCGCCCAACAGCTCTCAACCGCCCATGTGCAGACTGACGTGATTCTGTCCCGATGGCCCGCCGTCCGCTCGGTCTGCCCACTGCCGAAGGCGCCCCCCCACGGCTCCTACCCCGCCCGTTTAAAGAGACGGGCCGGCTCTGGAAGCCGCGGGCGGACGCCACAGCCCTCTCCAGCCCCGCCCCCCGCTACGTGCCGGGTTAAGCGGCGCTCCTGAGACGGGCTCCACAGAGATGGGACTCAGTTCTTCCAGAAGTTGGTAGCAGGACCACTCCTTTCCCCGGTGGAGGGCCGGGGAAAAATCCTTATTCTCCTAAGAACTGACTCTCCCCTCTCTGGGAAGACAGAGTTCTCGGACGACACAGAGCGCCGCCCACAAGCCGTGCTCTCCTCGTCCCCCTCTGTCCCAGAGGTGCTTGACACGGCGTGCCGTCCACGGACCGCTTCGCCCCTGTCCCCCTCTGTCGCCAGACCCCTGGCAGAGCAGGCCCCCGCGGGACGACCAGCATGGTCCTCCCCTGGCCCCCTCTGCCAGGGCGCGGATGCTAACCGTGCCCCCACACCGGGCCGCTATGCCGTCCACGTCTGGGCCAGTTACTCCGCTTCGCTGCCCCCCCGGGGGGACGCCTGTGGCCCGCGTGACCCCGCTGGTTCAGTTCCTGGGAGCCTGGCTAGAGCTCCCCGTCTGTCCCGCTGGGTCACGCGCGCCATCAGGCTCGGCTATGCGATTCAGTTCGCACGGTCTCCTCCCCGCTTCCGGGGAGTCCGCTCCATTGTGGTCGGTGGCAATGCCCCCATCATGAGAGCTGAGATTCTCACCCTGCTGGCGAAGGGTGCGATCGAGACTGTCCCTCCAGCCGAAATGAGGTCCGGCTTCTACAGCCCCTACTTCATTGTCCCCAAGAAAACCGGTGGGTTACGGCCAATCCTGGACTTGCGCGTGCTGAACCGCTCCCTTCACAGGCTGCCGTTCAAGATGCTCTCCGCCAAACGCGTTCTCGAATGCGTGCGGCCCCAGGATTGGTTTGCAGCGATCGACCTGAAGGACGCCTACTTTCATGTCTCCATTCTTCCTCGACACAGACCGTTCCTACGGTTTGCTTTCGAGGGGCAGGCATACCAGTACGCGGTTCTCCCTTTCGGGCTAGCCCTGTCTCCTCGCACCTTCACGAAGGTCGTCGAGGCTGCTCTTGTTCCCCTTCGGGAACACGGGGTTCGCATCCTGAGTTATATCGACGACTGGCTGATCCTAGTTCACTCTCGAGTTCAGGTTTGCGAACACAGGGACCTCCGGCACCTAGCTCGTCTGGGCCTTCGGGTCAACTGGGGAAGAGCAAACTTTGCCCCGTGCAGAGGATCTCTTTTCTCGGTATGGACATCGACTCGGTCGCCATGTCCGCACAGCTTACGAGCGAGCGCGCGCGCAGTCACTGCTGACTTGCCTGAGACATCTCAGGAGCAAGAATGCGGTTCCACTGAAACATTTTCAGAGGCTCCTGGGGCATATGGCATCTGCAGCCGCGGTCACGCCGCTCGGGTTGCTTCATATGAGACCGCTTCAGCTTTGGCTTCGCTACCGAGTCCCGAGGTGGGCATGGCATCAAGGCACGCTCCGGGTACCAGTTACTCCGACCTGCCGTCAGTTCCTCACCCCGTGGTCGAACCTCAGTTTCTCAGGGCGGGTGTCCCCCTGGAACGAGCTTCCCGGCACGTTGTGGTCTCCATGGATGCCTCCACCACGGGCTGGGGCGCCATGTGCAATGGACATGCTGCTGCGGGCTCCTGGACAGGACCCCAGCGGCTATGGCATGTCAATTGCCTCGAGTTGTTGGCAGTACGCCTTGCCCTGCACCGCTTCCGGGCGTTGCTCAGGGGTCAACACGTACTAGTCCGCTCAGACAATACCGCTACTGTGGCGTACATCAACCATCAAGGTGGTCTACGCTCCCGCCGTATGTCACAACTCGCCCGTCACCTCCTTCTATGGAGTCAGAAGCATCTGAGGTCGCTTCGAGCCATTTTCATTTTCGGAGCCCTGAACTGTGCAGCCGACGAGCTCACAGCTTCAGCCCCTCCCTGGAGAATGGCGACTCCATCCCCAGTCGGTCAGCTGGTTTGGGACCAGTTCGGGGACGCACAGATAGATCTGTTTGCCTCTCACGACTCGACCCATTGCGCCCTGTATTTTTCCCTGACCGAGGGCACGCTCGGCACGGATGCACTGGCGCACAGCTGGCCGCCGGGCCTCAAATATGCGTTTCCCCCAGTGAGCCTTCTTGCGCAGACCTTGCGCAAGGTCAGGGAGGACGAGGAGCAGGTCATTTTGGTCGCGCCGTATTGGCCCGGCCGGACCTGGTTCCCCGAACTTGCACTCCTCGCGACAGCACCTCCCTGGCCCATTCCTCTGAGGAAGGACCTTCTTTCTCAGGGACGGGGCACCCTGTGGCACCCTCGCCCCGATCTCTGGAGCCTCCACGTGTGGCTCCTGGACGGCTCGAGGTAGGTTTGAGTACCCTTCCACCAGCGGTGGCGGCTACCATCACTTCCGCTAGAGCGTCGTCCACGAGACACGTCTACGCGTTGAAGTGGAACCTCTTCGTCGACTGGTGCTCTTCTCACCGAGAAGACCCCCGGAGATGCTCGATCAGCGTTGTGCTTTCCTCCTTCAGCAAGGGTTGGAGCGAAGGCTGTCTCCCTCCAACCTTAAGGTCTATGTTGCCGCCATTGCCGCACACCATGACCTAGTCGAAGGTAAGTCGGTAGGGAAGCACGACCTGGTCATTAAGTTCCTGAGAGGAGCGAGGAGACTAAATCCTCCTCGTCCTCCTCTCGTTCCCTCTTGGGACCTCTCAGTAGTTCTAACTGCCCTGAAGAGTGCTCCCTTTGAGCCCCTGCAATCAGTTGAGCTTAAGTTCCTGTCAATGAAGACAGCGCTCCTGGTTGCACTGGCCTCCATCAAGAGGGTAGGGGACCTGCACGCATTCTCCGTCGACGAAGCGTGCCTGGAATTCGGACCGGCTTTCTCTCACGTGATCCTGAGACCCCGGCCCGGATATGTGCCCAAGGTTCCTACCACTCCCTTTCGGGACCAGGTGGTGAACCTGCAAGCGCTGCCCCTGGAGGTGGCAGACCCAGCCTTGGCACTGCTCTGTCCAGTACGCGCTCTTCGCGCCTATGTAGACAGGACCTCAGACCAGCTCTTTGTCTGTTATGGTGGGAAGCTGAAGGGAAAGGCTCTCTCCAAGCAAAGGTTGTCTCACTGGATAGTGGACGCCATTGCCTTGGCTTACCAGCAGCAAGGTCGACCGTGCCCCCTTGGTGTGACGGCCCACTCCACCCGGAGTGTGGCATCCTCTTGGGCTCTAGCGCATGGCGCCTCGCTAACAGACATCTGCAGAGCTGCAGGCTGGGCGACACCTAACACATTCGCCAGATTCTATAATCTCCGAGTGGAGCCAGTGTCCTCTCATGTACTCGCTTCAACTAGCTAGTACCGGACCCGCTCAGGTGTCTTCGCTTGCTCGCCATTCCACTCCACGGACTGGATACGTGCGATATTCTCCTCAGGTGAGCTTCCCCGAAAGCCCTGAGTTCCTCCAGCACTCCTGACGTCGGCGCCAGTGTCTATTGCCTGCGCGTCGGCTAGGTGCCTCCCGTGTGCATGGTCCCTCCCCTGAGCGACCCCCACATGTGTATTTCCACTGTAAGCCTCTCTGAGCATGTGTCTTTCCCTTGGCAAGCCACCTTGCCACCCCTGGGGTTGAAATATTCCACCTGCGGCTGGACACCCCAGTGTTCTCCATATGTTTCCTTCGGGTCATATGTGTATTCTCTAAGTCCCCCCCCTCTGGGTTGGCATTAATTACATACTTCCCCTAGCTTGGGATATGCTTCCCAGTGTACCTTGGTATTCCTGTGTTAAATGGAGTCCTTCGTCCAGTCTATGACAGGGATCTCGATTTACGCAGGGCACTGGAAGACAGCTGAGAAGGTGGCGTGATTAGACTGGTAACCCCATTCGTCGTCATCCGACGTAACTCGGAGTGACAACGAAAGGGAACGTCTCAGTTACGTATGTAACCCTCGTTCCCTGAGTAGGGAACGGAGACGTTACGTCTGCCTGCCACTTTCCGCTGTACCGCGGGGATCGCCTGAGCTCAGTCTTGGCTCCTCAGCGAAGAAACATAAACTGCTGTTGCGGACTTCCTCCTTTTATACCCACGAGGTGGGGCGGAGTTACGTCATGCAAATTCCGCAGACCCATGGCATTTCTTTGCCATTTGCTCGTTTTGTAATACTCGAAGTTGATAGGCTTTCTAAGCGAAACCCCATTCGTCGTCATCCGACGTAACGTCTCCGTTCCCTACTCAGGGAACGAGGGTTACATACGTAACTGAGACGTTTCTCTTGTACACTCAAAAGCTATCAGTGGAAAATGTTTATTTGTTTTTACTAAACTCGAGACAAGAGAAACAATACAAGTTGAAATAAATAAAAAATTAACAATTTAAAACATTTTTTATTAGAAACAATTATATAAAAGTTAAGAAGAGGCTATGTTTGAGGCTAGAATCTTAACAGCTGCAAACATCAATATTATATACACAACTGTTTAAAAGTTTGGGATCAGTAAGATTTTTTTAAGACATTAATATGTATTATTATTCAGCAAGACATTGAACCAAAAGTTACAGTAAAGATGTTTACATTGTTACAAAATATTTCTAATAATAATCATAAATGTCTCTTGAACAGCAAATCAGCATATTAGAATGATTTCTGAAGGATCATGTGACACTAATTTTACAATTACTGGAGTAATTATTGCTGAAAATTCATCTTTGATCACAAGAATAAATTACAAAGCCTTGGTGTATACATAAGAGATTTTTTTTTTTCAAAAAAACTTTTTACCGACCCTAAACTTTTTAAATGATAGTGTTGGATAAAATTCCAATTTAAAAAAGTGGTAGTAACATGGATGTCTATGTTTATGATATACAAAATACGCACATATGTAGGGATGCACACTTTCAGTTGCAATTCACCCAGAATGACCAGTTGTCCTCTTTATTTGTCATTTAAATAAAAGTTATTTGTGTTATGCTTTTGTACGATAAACAATTTTGGTTCTGCGATAGGTCACCACTTCATGTTCAATGTAAAATCAGGCTCCTGATTCAAAACTGATCGACCAGACAACAGTTATTAAACACAGAGCTTTGATTACATTTTTATACACACCTGCTCTGAGCAGAAGCGCATCATACCGTAAATCTGGCATAATGCTAGCGGTCCACGCTGCTCTATTTCCTGCGGTACGTGCTGTTTCCAGGGCTCATTTTGGTTATTCTTCTACGGTGCTGTTGTCAGCATGAAGGGCAATTTTTTTGTCATTGCGTATCAGTCACCAGCTCCTGTGTGATTAGAGAGAGTTTGGCTTTTTATTTGTGTGTTTCCGTCTCCGTTTAGGCAGCAGCCATATTGCGCCGCTCCCAATTCATTCGGCTGTCAGAGTGCATTAAAAGCGATCTTCATCATCAAATCTTGAACAGTCGCTCTGATTCCGTCTGATGTTCCCTGGCTAACCGAATCAATTCTATCTCTCGGAAAGGTAAAATGTAATTACATCAAACAAGTTTGATTGTTGTTGCTTCTCATTTAAATGACAATGATCCATGTATGCCGCAGCACTGACAGCAGGTAAACATGTTTCCCCAGGGCTAGTTAATAGGCTTTCCATCAGTAGTGCAGTGCTTTCTGAAACATAGGCATACATAAACACATGCCGGCATCTTTTTGATTGGGCCAAAACTCGGCGACCCATACGCATATGTGTTGTTGTTGTATTTTTCAAAGAGACATTGAATGAAGCAGGCCTGACTTTGATCTTGTGTGACCTGCAATTGAAATGGATTCGCATTATAATTTGTCTATCTATCAGTTGAACCTCGTCTGGTTTTCAAATAGACTATGTCATGCTTTTCTCTAGAGACGGGCAAAGGCCTCCGAGTCGTCTCTTCTGCCTTTGAACAATCACATTGCCTCTGGCTGCCTGCACCAGAGTGGCTTATCGAGAGCGGAAAAAAATTTTCTGACAGTAATATTTCATTCTTGGTATTTATGCTGCAGAATGCCCCAACAATTCAATCACGGTGCATTTGACTACATTAAAGACTTCATACAAGAAAAAAAAGAAAGACTTTTTTTCCTTAGCTGATGGGTTGAGCTTTTAATGCACAATGTCTTTATTATATGAAGGTCAATTTGTCCTTTGAAACAAAATGTTCTCTAAACATTTCCAAAGCTGCTTTAATTGTGTCTGATTCATGAAACAGAATATATATATATATATAAGTTAGACAACGCAAATTCTGACATGACATGTCTCACGTTCTTAGTCTTTTTAGTCATGTCTTTTTATTTTGAAATTTCTTCATAGGCTGCATCCGAAATCGTATACGTCCCTACTGTATAGAAAGTAAAAAACAGTATGTGACAAAAGAAGTGTCCAAATTCACAGTACCTGGTAAATAAGTAGGCAAAAAGTACCTGGATGACCTGCTACTTCCGCTGAGATTCTGAAGTATGCATACGATGGACACTTTACTTTCCCGATGGAAAGTCACATGATAATGACAACATGGCGAATGCAGTTCGTCCAGATTACATTCATACTATAAAGGGCCAGATTTACTAACAGCTTGCTCAAGCGCAAACCCTCTTATGG
The DNA here is from genome assembly GCA_026230005.1 of Gila orcuttii. Lineage (NCBI taxonomy): Eukaryota > Metazoa > Chordata > Actinopteri > Cypriniformes > Leuciscidae > Gila > Gila orcuttii. The sequence continues at coordinate 37,192,110 of JAPDVR010000019.1, read as the reverse complement.
CGTTAAACAACAACTGTCAGGATTTACTAAAGACACGCAGTGAAAAATTAGCGCTGAAAAGGCGTGGACAGGGTTATTTTTGCGGCTGAGCTTATTGCATATGAATTTGTAGAAGTTTCCCTTCCAGAAGCGAAATTTATTTGAGGAGAGTATTTAAATTAATAATGCAAGCTGATTTACTAAGGTTTGTGCTCGTCAATTCACTGGTATTTGTGCCATTATTTACTGCCCAAAAAATCATGTTTTAAACCAGACTCTATTCTGGAAATGATCCGGCTGTGTCTGTGTTCTTTAATGTGTGTGTCGTCAGTAGATCATGCGCTGAACTTTACACTCACATCTGCGCTTTTATGGAATTGCGCTCTCACGCTAACTTGCCCTGTTTAATAAATCTGGCCAATAGGACATATTTTTTTTTAGCGGATTAATTACTTTTTCAAAATAAGTACCTACTCAAGAGAGAATGCGGTTTCGGATGCAGCCATGTGTTCTCTGTTCCCCTAGTGTGATCTAGTCATGTGATCTTTGTTTCCCGCTTGTTTATGTGTCTTGTTTTCATTGGTTCATTGTTTCATTATCTTGCTATCAGTTCTGTCTCCTCCTTGGTTCGTGTTCATTGCCTTATTATCTTGTTTGTTAGTTCTGTTTTGTCAGTGGTTATTGTTGTCATGTGTTCCCCATAGTCTTAGTGTCTTCAACTGCAGCTGGATTTCAACAGTCGACAAGATTTGCCGCTTCCAGTCGAGGAGGAGTTGAAAACGGAGATGTGAAGTTGAACACATTCTGCTTTCCCCTAGTGACGCTTGTGCAGTGTTTGCGTATTTTATCACAAAAGTGCTTATGCTGTAAAATAACAAAAAATAAACAATTCATATTTGTGAGCATTAGTGGAACTGAATGTATCAGAATAAACATGAAACATGTGATCGTTGTCATCTGTGAATCCGGCCAATCGTGAAACAACGTTGTCGTCATCAGAGCTCATACAGAGAAGCTTTACAAAATAAACGAACCAACTCTCGAATCAGTCCTGTGGTACTTTAATGGCATACATCACAGTCATGCGGCCTCGGCGCCGTCTCAAGTCAGACAACATTTCTGACCGGTATATCTTCAAGTCAGACTTATTGGTCTGAAAGTCGAACACTCCTGTATTTAATCCCTCATGTTTGCCATGCTTTTTTGTCATGCATTGAGTAAGCCGATCTATGTCATTGTTTAATGTTTCAAGACAGGCTTTTGTTTTGTGTCATGTCAAGATTTAGTTTGTGTTTTATGTTTTGGATATCACCATTGTCAGTCAAATTGCACGTGAGTTCTTTACACCATCGTCTTCGTCTGCTCCATGGCTAACGTTACTTACAGTACATGCTAAGTGTTTCTAGAAACCAGAATATTGTCTTAAGGTCTGTTCACACAAAGGACTATAACTATAAAGTTATCATCTTTTTCTATATCGATAAGTTAGAATAGCTATAAAGAGCAACAGAGCCTAGCATGCCTACATCTTGTATGTACATTTTACATTAACTGCGCTCAAAGGATCTGCCCTTATGTTGTTAAAGTTTGCTTATTTAAGAAATTAAAAAAAAAGCAAGATGCCCTGTTGAAAATGTATGGTTTATTTCAACTGCAAAGACAAAACATAAATTAAAATTATTGTGACAGATTTGAAGGGGGAGGAGTGTCAGGATTTTCTACATGAAAGACCTCCGCATTGAATACATCTCTGCATCCTCACGAATAGCTCCTCGCCTCCTCGTGGGGCAGTTCGAGAAATGTGATGTCCTTCAAGATGGCTTTCTTTGATCGGTTTCCAGGTCACAGGATGGATGGAGGACGGAGTAATGAGAAAACGTGGAAGCATCAATTTGAGTATTGAGAAGCACCCTGTGTACTTAACATCTTTAATCCCATGAAGCATTGCCAATGACCTAATCAAATTAAAAACCATGGAGAAATATAAAACTACTGATTCACAGATGTTGATTACACACACACACGCATGCACGCACGCACGCACGCACACACACACACACACACACACTCAAACTTGTTGGGTTTCCATGTTTTTTGGGGACATTCGATAGACATAATGAATTTTATACTGTACAAACTGTATATTCTATCCTCTTAAACTAACCCTACCTCTAAACTTACCCATCACAGAAAACGTTCTGCTATTCTGGATAATCAAAAAAGCTTGTTTCCTCATGGGGACCAAAAAATTGTCCCCACAAGGTCAACATTTACTGGTATTACCATACTTGTGGGGACATTTGGTCACAATAAAGTAATTCACACACACACACACACACACACACACACACACACACACACACACACACACACACACACACACACACACACACACACACACGTTTTATGTAGTTTGAGTGTGTCGCAGTGCTTCATGGGAGAGGGCGTGTTTTATAGGGTTCTTTTGGCATGATTTTATTAGTGTGATTTCTTGACAGGATCATGGGTAATGTAGTTTTTCACCAGGAATTCTGCTGTTACAAAAAAGATGTTGCAATAAGGTTAATGCATAATGCAAGTCTTTAAGGCACTTACAGAACTTGCTTATTACTGTATTCCAAATAATAGTGAACAGTATGTTTTTGCTTGTGTTTCACTTATTCTTATTTGTCCAAATTCACTTAAACATTATACTGACACCTATTGGCATGGATACAAGTATTAACAAAGATCTTCACTTTCCTCATTTTCAGCTATGTTCTGTTTTTAGGTTGTTTCTATGCCTCAATCAATAATAAAAGAATTGCAAGAATTCCTGTGTATTTCCATGTGGTTGTCAAGTGTTCGCATTCCATCATTGCTTTACAAGAAAAACTGTGAGCTTTTTTAACCATTAAAGTCACCATGAAATCAGAATGGACAATTCTTCTTTTCATGGAGTATTGCAGTATGTATTATAAATGATTTATTTGTGTATGCACATAATTTTTCATGTTCCCTTGTAATCTTAAATCAAAATAACTCCCCGTCCCTCTCGCAGTGACATCTCTTCTCTTCTCTGAGGACATGTTTACTGGCGGGAGGGAGGGCGGGGCAACCTGTCACTCACATAAGGTCCACCAATAGCAAGCCACAACCATTCAGTCAATTCTGACTTTAAGTTGTTACAATGGTCAAAATTTGGAACTTGATGTAAAAGGAAACACAATGGCAATGTTAGCTGTTCAAGTATTCAATCGTCAACAAATAAGTCTCCTGAAAAAATAATTGCAGAGTGTGCAATGCTATCACTGCAACAATCCGATTAAAAGTTTAAATCAAAGTATTACCCCAGGGGTTTCCTAATTGTAAGTCTTCAAGTTGTGTTCAGTTGCACTTTTCCCACTCAAAAAGATGAACGAGGAATGTTGTGCACTTTACATAATATATTTATATTTAGTTTACTTATAATAATTGTGTTTTTTTACTTGAAATGTTTTTTTCTATTAAGGTCCACGTAATTATGTCTCAACTTAACAGTACAAAATCCTAACGCATTGTCTAAACACAAACCATTTTATGTTAAGTAAAAAATTCTTACATCCAAAGTGTGGCAGTATAGTGCGACGCCAACTGCCATTTTGCCCTAACTTAATTTGATTGTGTTCAATCTGCTTAAATATGTGTAAAATTTAAGTTTACTTAATCCGTTTGTGTTGGATTACATGATTGATTTGTGTTGCATTAACTGAAACTGGGCGGTGCTTGTTAGTTCCCAGCATGCTTTGCATATGGTTGAATTAAGAGAGAATAAATGTTAAAATTAAGTGTTATTTTATGTTTTCTTTTGAGAAAATTAGAAAAGGGGAAGACTTGATATTGTGTAATTGTGTTTAATGTTCAATTACATTGGACTTATTAGAATCGTTTAAATAACAGTGGGTTACCATTGTGGAGAAGAGTGGAGCATTTTGTTTGACTGTGGACTGATTTAATTATTTTCAACTGCTTTGGTTGAAGGAGCATGTAAATCTTAGCAATTAAGATGCTAATATGTGCTACTGCTAGCAAATAGCTAGCTATAGTCTATCAGTTTAATTATGTATCACTAAAATAAATGAAATATTAATGGATGAATGAATATATAAAATACTTGAATCATGTCAGGAAGCCTTTTTAAAAATTTTAATTGGGTCGCTTAAAATGACTTAATTCCATGACGTTGAAGTTACATGAACAAATAATGTTTGTTTAACGTAACCCAGTTATGTGGAACCTGTTGACCAAAAAAAATAAAGCAAAAAATAAATCAAATTGTCCAAAATGAAACCTTGTTTTCTAGGCCAGTGAGTGACTGGAGTCTTTCAAAAGTTCTCTTCATTTCTCTATGTGTATACTTTTTAATGAGGAAAACAATGGCTGACCTTTAAACCAAACCCATAATGCCAAGCTTTCCTCTCAGCTTGAGTAGCACATCTGTGAATTCAGTGTAAGGTTTAGGTCTTTTCCTGCAGCAGGTACAGCTTGATGTGGGTGAAGCTCATTCAAAGCCTCTCAAATCCAGAGGATTCACAACAATCAGACGCCACTCTCGAGGTGCAAGCAGCGGGAAATGATAACAGAGATCAGTTTCTTCTGATTCAAACGTAAGTCCCCTCTTCTGTTTCTCCCTGATGACCTTGTCTTCAGAGCAATGGGTTCATTGATCTGCCTATCAGCCTGACCGCTGATCAATAATCAATCAGCCTTGCCCTGTCAGTCTCTTACGATGGGGAAATCACTGGAGATGTACCATCAATAAAGTGAAGGACTAGATTGTTGATTCTAAACAACAAGACGTTAATCTGTGATTAAAAGGTCTACGGGACTTTATTCAAAAAATAAAAACTCATGAACGTGGCTTTCTTTCACCTGCGGAATAAAAAAGAAGAAGATGCTCGAACTATCCATATGACTTGTGCGTTATACTTCAGTCTTCTGAACATGTTAAATCAGAAACTGTGGATGAGCTTATTGATTAAAAGATGAAGAGGGGACTGAAAGAATTGCTTTAGCAGAGGTGAGTAAAGATAGGAACGAAAGGATTAGGTAGAGAAGTGAAACTGAAGGATAAGAGGGATCTAATGAGACTCGAGGTGTCTTCTGTCCCAGGGGTCTGGGAGCCTATCAGTAATTACCATCTATTGTATTGCACTCAGTGTAGAACTGCAGACAGAGGAGCGGCGTGGGTTTTTTTTTTAATGATAATTTGAATCTAGACCAGATCAAATGTTATTTTAACATTTAAAACAGCTCTTTGCTAATGTTTGATTGTTAAATAAAATAATATGTCAATATTTAGATATGTTTACTCTGCCGTTCAAAAGCTTGGGGTCAGAAAACTTTTTAACATGAATACTTTTATTAAGCAAGGACACATACAACTGATCAAAACTGGCAGTAAAACATCTGATAATGTTACAAGTGATTTCTATTTCAAATAAATGCTGTTGGTTTGAACTTTTTATACATCAAAGCATCCTGAAAAAAAGTAACATGTTTGCCAAAAAAAGAAGAAAAAAGAAAAAGTAAAACTTTTTCACATTGATAATATTAAGAAATGTATCTTGAGCAACAAATCAGCATGAAGGATCATGTGACACTGAAGACTGGAGTAATGATACCTGAAAATTCAGCTTTGATCACAGGAATAATATATATTAAAATACAAAACAGTAATAATACTTCACTATGCTAGTGTTTTTACTGTATTTTTGATCAAATGAATGCAGCCTTGATGAGCATAAGAGACTTCTTGAAATAATATACAGTAGAAATAATACATTAACAGTGATTCGTTTTATTGACTCTGTGGAGGTTTTGTCATAATGTGTGATTGCTCCATCTTCTGTCAAAGCATTAGCCATGAGTGCCTTTACCTAGCCACTCCTGGATGGCCTTTATATCAGTTTGGCCTTAAAAACAGGCACTGAAATGGACGACCGTGAAACTTGCGCATTATCCCAATGGCCCTTTCCCATGGCCCTCTCAATCAATCACAATGAAAAGCCCCCCCAATCGTGTTCCACTGGCCCCCACCACTGTCGCCAGTAAACAGTTTTCTTTTACTAAGTAAATAGAAAGAGAACGGGGAATGGAGAGAGACCTGTGGGGAAAAAAAAGAAACAGGCCAATTATCCCAGGCATGAACACTGGCTCTGTCACCACTGCTTCCCCTTTAAAGGTACTTAGGGTGTACTCACACTAGGCACGATTGCCATGAACCGGGCCCGAGTACGATTGTCCCCCCTCCCCACTCCCCCTCTGGCCTGCACTCACATAGGGTTTCAGCATTCGTGCCGGAGCACGCTTACGTCATTATGGTGCGACGGTTTCGGGATAAACAAGAAGAGCGGCGCTCTCTGAACACAATGGAGTCCATCGCTCCAGCACGGTTAGCACTCACACTGCATGCGAACCGCGCCCGAGTCCAACTGAACCGTGCTCTGGCCCACCTCTTCCAAGCGGGCCAGGGTCGGCTAATCGAGCCGCGCCCGGGCACGGTTCGGAACACTCACACTAGTCAAACGAACCACGCTTTGGTGGTCAAACGCACTCGGGCACGGTTCAAACTGGCTAGTGTGAGTACACCCTTAGTGTGAATACAGCCGTTCTTCCTCCTGGAGTGGCTGGGCCTTTGATTTCCCACTGCCTCTCACAGAACACCTTGAGGTATTGTTGTCTTTGCTTTTCTCTGAGGTCAAGTGTGACAGTTGCAATTGACAGACACAATGAAATTATGTAAAAACAAGGACAAACATTGCCAGACTATTGGGAACATCCTAAACTCAGGTTTTAACAAGTCAAGGCTTATGCAGGCTATCATGGAATCCATGATGACAGAAGAATATGAACGTGTTATGCCTCGTTCACAACAAGAGCAAAATATAAAAAGATAACTTTACTGATTACTATATTAGCATCCACACCAACGGATGATACTCAAGCGGATTGCAGTTATGTCGTCTACCACTTTAAATGCTCGAGTTCCTTATTCTGATTGGCTGTCATTATTTTTATCATTCATCAGCTGGGGAAAAAAATAATTCTAAAAGAGATTCTATTCTCATAGAGTTAGAACAATTAATACAACAATGGGCTATAGTTCGAAAGGTCGAGGAAAAACAGACAAAATTATTTTTTTTTAACTAGAAAAGTCATTAAAATGTCTATAAGACTGGCTTTGCTCAACTCTAAAATATTGAATTGGCTTGAAATTGATTTTAATTGGTAACATTTTACAATAAGGTTTCATTAGTTAAGATTAGTTAACTGATTTAGTTAACATGAACTAGTAATTAATTCTACAGCATTTATTAATCGTAGTTCATGTTTATTTTAACATTTACTAAAACATTATTAAAATCAAAAGTTATATTTGTTAACATTAGTTAATGCACTGTTAACTAACATGAACAAACCGCTGGATTTTCATTAACTAACATTAACAAAGATTAATAAATACTGTTACAAATGTATTGCTCATTATTAGTTAATACATTAACTAATGTTAACTAATACTCTACTAACACCCTAATGAGAGTTAGTAGACATGAAGGTGCAATGTTACTTATAGACAACAGAATGTGTTAAAGGGACCATCAAAATAAAGTGAAACCTTATTTTATTTTATTTTATGTTATGTTATTTTATTTTATTTTATTTTATTTTATTTTATTTTATTTTATTTTATTTTATTTTATTTTATTTTATTTTATCCAATCCAGGAAGAGTAGACTGTAGATTTTGTCTTGTCCTTAAGGCTTTCAGGACTTAATTATGCACACTTAACATGATGGGAATCAAAATGAGGAAGGACCTGAAGCAAGTCGGATTTGTATTTAAATGGAAGATTTGTATTCAACCACACGACATTGCTTCAAATACAGACTGACGGCAGTATATCCACTGACACAAGTATAGCACATTCAATATTTGGGAAGCATTAAGATAGAAATCATGCAAAAAAACATAAATATTTCCTTCACTTGCACAAAAGAAAAGCTTTGAAAAAAAGTGAGCGAGAAAGAGAATAGAAACTAGAAAGAAAAAGTATAAAGAACAGAGCGCCTCGGGCACATCAGCAGGGAATCCTAATAAGAAATATTGATTTCCCTGTTTTCTTTAAATGGGCCTGAAGCCCCGGCTGTGCAAAACACAGAGTAACCGTTTTAAAGGTTTGTGTAACGATCGGGATGCTACACATGCTGTGTGTCTGAGGGATTAGACTCCTAAAAGTGGGAAATTGAGGAGGGGGATTTCTATCATGTCAAAGTGAGAGAGAGAGAGAGAGAGAAACAGAGAGAGGCTGGAGATGCATGAGTCTAAATGAAACAGAACATTCTCATTATGGAAGCCCAGTGCAAAACTGTCTCCTGGAAAGCTGCATTTTGAGCCGGATTACGGAATGCCGAAGTGGAAGGGATGAATACAATGCAGGAGACAAAAAGGGGAAAAGAGGTAGGAAGCACCCTGCTCTTTGTTACAACATTATTTAGTCTCACAAGCTTGCTCAGCTATTCGGCAGCACAGTCCCAGCTCTGTTCTGATCTCTTCCTTTGGGATCGTATGGGCATCTGAAAATTGGCTATTGTTCGATGAATGAGAGAACAATGCCCACATCTCCCACTGGTAACCACGGCATGAAAGTCATGCGCTCGCTGCAGTGGGTGATGCCATTACATTACTGCCCCGTCCCCCCTCAGAGAGATAAGACTGTGTTGACCCGTCAGAGTGCTTGCTGAGCGGACACTTGCTCAGATTGTACCAAAGAATGTGGTAGGCGACTTTTGACTGTCGGCATGTAGTCCGCCCGCTTACTGTGCCAAAAAACACCCACTTAGATTGCAAAGTCCTGACTGACATATACAAACAAACAAACAAACACAGTGGGGGTTTTCTTGAAATATTTCATGCCACAATAAATGACTGGAGTGAAATGAATTAATATATTTGCAGTTCAGAAGCTGTACAAATGAACAAAAGGTAGAAAAATAGGGGACATATGTAATGTTTATGTAACTTTTTTGTCCACCCAAAAAGTACCATTAGTGGAAGTATTATATTGACAATAAAGTTTATGTGAATAGCATAGCTCAGATATTTCAGTTTGAAATCTGACTTTTAATTTGAAGACTGGCAAATCTAAGCACAGTTTGAAGAATGTCTTGGTTTTTATCTCAGAAGAAAAGTCTGGAAAGCAGGAGACATCTCCATATGCTCTCTATTCAATCTCTAGCTACATTTGTATGAGAAACAAGTGCACTGTAAAATCTAACATTGTTCTTACTAACTATTGTTTAGTTAACTTTAATTAATCTCCGGCAATGTGTTGAACTTACTGAAAAAAAATTAGTAATCTGTACTGTTTGCATGCTATGCCTTCATTACTCAGAAAACCCTTTTAAACATTACTTGACTGGTTTGAGTACCATTTTGCCAAAGCAAAAAAAAAAAAAAAAAAAAAAGCAGGCGGGGCAAATGGTTTTTGATGCGGGGCAATTCTTAATAGACTTTTCACTAATTTCTTCCACTTCTGCAGTCATCATTCTTCTTAGTTGCATACGCTCATTTTCCAGTCTTGTTGAATGTTATTGTCAATACAACTAAACATTTTGGGAGAACTTATGTGACATAAGTTGACTTCATAAATTCATGTTGATTTCCTAAAATCAACCTAAAATTCCTCACCATTATTGTGACTGGTGTTCCCTTTGGTTGGGCACTTGGAACTTCATTTATATCATTCTGATTCTCTTCCAATTGATGCAGTGATGCAACATGAAATCACAGTTATTTGATTTCAAAGGAAGTGAAGTAATAAATATTATATATATACAGTATTTATACTTAAATTATTTCCATGTTCTTAATGAATGTATTTATGATGTATAACATGATTATGTTAAATAATTATCTTTTTACATTTTAATTGCAAACACTTATAGCATAAACTTTTAATTGGGTTGATATAATCCCTCTATATTTGTGACAATATCTTGCAATTTTGCTTGAGTCACACACAGACTTCAACATTCAGCATGCAAACCACAACAATGGTAACAAGCTTTTTTTAAATTACTTTAATTAATTAGACCATTGCAATTTTATTTGCTGTCTCTTGTCAGTATAACCCCAATAACGATAGCAAATACAATTTTAATGGTTAAATAAAGCCAAAAATGGTAAAACAAAGCAATTAATTTATTCATGCCGCAATGCACTCTGGGAGTACACTTCCTCAGATCACAGATAGAATTAAGTTGACAGAACTTAAATAGATTAAGTAAGAAGAACTTGATGTAATTAAGTTATGCTTACTTACTTAAATTAAGGCAACGAGTTTGCACAATTTAATTAAGTAAACTGAACTAATTAGTTTTTACGGTGTGAGATCTTTGGGCGGAGAAAAAACACTTTATTGTTCAGATGCTGCTATTTCATTCTTATTAGAGTTTTCAATTATATTAAAAGTAAACTATTACTTTGTCTCAGATGTTTCTCTGAAAATTAATTTGAAGAAACAAAAACAGAAACAAAATAGACAACTGTTGATATAAAGTACCAGTAGATATACAATAGATATGTAGATATCTGTTTAGAAAATTTTGTCATGGGAGAATTTGATCTAAAAGATATTTTGAAACCGCTTGGGTAACACTTTATAATAACTGCACGCTATTAATCATTAGTAAACAGTTAATTCATCATTTATAAAGCATTAATAGACATTAATAAGCAGTTTATAAATACAGCTATAAATGCTTTATTTTTGATTTAAAAGAATATCTATAATGTGTTTAATAATTGTATTTTCATACTTTATTAATTATCAATTTATCATTTCTAAATGAAGTATTGCATTATGTACAAACCAGTTATGTAGGAACTGCCGGTGGTTCATAAGATCACTTAGAAAGTGTAAGTAAATGATTAATAAACTATTAAAATGTACATTCGTACATCTTATTATTTAGACATATAGTAATAGTTACTTAGTGTGTTAGTAAATGCTTTATTAACATGTATTTCTACTGTAATTCAGGGTTAATTCAAGTAGTTATAAAGCATTCAGCACTTATAAAGCACTTATCAACTCCCAAATAACTGGTTTGTAAATAATGCTATACTTCATTTAGAAATTATAAATTGATCATTAACAAAGTATGAAAATACAATTATTAAACACATTATATATATGCTTATAAATCAAGAATAAAGCATTTAAAGCTGTATTTTTAAACTACTTATTAATGTCTATTTATGCTTTATAAATTATGAATTAACTGTTTACTAATGCTTAACTAATGATTAATAGCATGCAGTTATTATAAAGTGTTACCAAAGCGGGTGATGTTGAGAAACACAAGATTACTGCATTTTTCTTTTCCAGGAGAAATATCTGAGAAGTATGAGACATAAGGTTCAGATCATTTAATCTGATGAGTATTTTAGTTAAAACTTTGGTATCTTGGCATACACTGATGAGGTCTATTCTAGAAGACACACATGAGTTCACTGGCCTCTTTTTCTCAAGAGAAAGTCTCCATTTGCTCTCAACTGAATCGTATTGCTGTGTCGCAGAAATATTGTGATCATTCTTATGGAAATACCCCCACGACAAGGAGGAGCAAAGGTTCACAATGTGAGGTTGGCCATGTAAAATGGGAAAAAGACTCATCCAACTCATGCCAGGCATTTCAAAGAGCCAGGAAAAGTGAAAGGCCTTTCTTTGTTTTGTTTGCAAGACGCACACCCAAATCTGCATTTATGTCTTTCTGTTTCACACACACACTCTGAATCTCGCCACTGGGTTTGGTACACTCAGACCATTGTGTGAAGGTTGTGAGAAAGGCTGGTCTGTTTAAGCCGAGGCCGGGGGGAGGATAAGTGAATGACTGTGTGTGGATGTGAGGATGGATGTCACTGCCCATCGGTTCCACTGGTGAGCTGGTACTGGGACGCGCACCAAACAAGCAGTGCATTCTAATGCTACCGTGCTCCTGCCCCGCTCCGACAGGGACGTTTATGGAAGCCCGTCTGATGAGAATCTGTTTCTTTATCTCGCCCATTAACAGTAGCTGACAGTTCTTGGTCTGAATGTGTGTGTGTGTGTGTGTGTGTGTGTGTGTGTGTGTGTGTGTGTGTGTGTGTGTGTGTGTGTGTGTGTGTGTGTGTGTGTGGATGTGCTTCCTCTATCTTTCCTGACATCCAGCAACTGTGTCTCTATCTCTGTCAAGATCCTCCCTCCTCTTTTATGCAGCTGCAGGGCTCACTCTCTTCCCAGAGGAACATTTTATTGTGAATTCATACTTGGGAAGATGTAAAGCGTTAGTTGACCCAGAAATGAAAAATATTGTTGTCATTTATTTACCTTTATGTCACTACTAAGATGTGTGATTTTATTTCTTCAGACAAAAACACAAAATGAAGGTGGGGTAAAAATAACAACAACAAAAAAATAGTCTATATGGGTCTCATACTATATTGCAAGTCTTCTGGAGTCACAAAAACAGTGTGGGATTTTAGTAATTATTAAAAGGGAGTTTAATTTGCACTATTTGAATATGTGCACATTTGGATTCAAAAAGCATCATGATTGGTTATGAAACACGTGAAAGCAAATTATGCTTTGCACCAGTGAAATTAAACCTGGCATGTTTAAATATATAGACACATGAATAATATTTGAGAGGTGTGATGAATGGGAAGATTACCAGTGAATGATGGCTTATAGTTGTCATCAAATAGAAATTCACCCTACATATTTTTTACATCTGTTTTGGATCTTATAATGAAAGACTCAAGTCAAGTCAAGTCACATTTATTTATATAGTGCTTTTTATAATAACGATTGTTTCAAAGCAGTTTTACAGAGATAATAATGCAAAAAAAAAGTTTGTTTCCAGAAGAAAATAGCATCACAGTCCAGCTTAAGTAAGTTCAGTGATGTTTCACAATCTGACACAATCTCTGCTGACACTTCAGGGATGCGTTGTGGTCGTGTCCAGGCGCAGGTCCACCATCTGATCTGGATACGGACCGGGTCCGGATGATTACAGGAAACCTCGGAATAAACAGAAAGACTAACATTAGCGTAGATGCCATTCTTCTTATGATGTAACGAGTACATCGGTGTTATTGGAAGTGTTCCCGGTTCCGGCTGACCTAATTTATGCAGCCTAATAATCATTTAACTGATTTGAATAATAGGAATGTATAATTTTCTATGTATATGCCAGGTTAAAGAGATGTTTTTTTAGTCTAGATTTAAACTGACAGAGTGTGTCTGCTTCCCGGACAATGTTAGGAAGATCGTTCCAAAGTTTTAGTGCTAAAAAGGAAAAGGATCTACCGCCAGCAGTCGATTTTGATATTCTAGATATTATCAACTGGCCAGAATTTTGTGATCGCAATAGACGTGAAGGACTATAATGCGTTAAGAGCTCGCTCAAGTACTGGGGAGCTAAACCATTTAGTGCTTTGTAAGTAATCACCAAAATTTTAAAATGTAGGTATACAATGTTTAATAGGGAGCCAATGCAGTGTTGACAGAACCGGGCTAATATGGTCATACTTCCTGGTTATGGTAAGAACTCTAGCGGCTGCATTTTGGACCAGCTGTAGTTTGTTTATTATCATCCATGCATGTTTTTTTTTACCTTGTTATTTTTAATCAATAATATACAGACAGATATAATGACAGATTCTCTGGTAATGTCTTCTATAATTTAGCCCACTTAAATCCCGCCCCTTTCTTACAATCGACTGCAAGCTCGCATTCAGATCTGCCTCCATCCAATCGCCACCGATAGATAGAACCAGTCTTCGAAATTATCCGTTTCATTCAGATGTACATCACAATTCGGAAGAAAAAACTTATTTTTCATTGTTACTTTAAATCTCAGTCTGCTCCTCACACAGAGCTATCATATGACTTGAGAAGAATAGAGTATATATGTGATACAGACTGTTTTCTCTGATGTTGACAGACCCTGGTCACCATTTACTTTTTTTTCTAGAAAAGAGCAGCATCAGTGTTCTGCTAAACATCTCCTATTCCATGGAAGAATGACCACATGGTGAATACAATTTTTAATTTTGGGTTATATTTACTGTATGTTGGGTAATATTTTTGAGAAATAAAACTTTTTCTCCATTGTTTATTTTTAGAATCATCAACTTTATATGTTTCTTCTAAGATGAAACAGTTGTTGACATACAGGGACAAGAAAGTTATCCAATGAATGTCGACAGGGCAGGACAGCATAGCTCAGGTCATTTGGTTTGAAAGAAAAAGTAGGTATGAGAAATGTTTGAGATCTTTTGACTTTATTGCAGACACTAGGATCTTTACGGACCTCAGTGCAGTTTGAGACATTGTTGAGATCTCTTCTGTCTCTAGAAGAGACACATCTGAGGATCAGTTGACCTTCACAACAGTCTCCATTGGTTCTCCATATCACTGCTGTCTAAGAGAAACAACTGAGACTTCAAGAGCATGTACAACCCAGGCTCATTTGAAAAACGTGCCTGTGGTGACATTTCTGCAAAATTATATTATGCTTATATATATAAAAAACGAATTCAAAATATGAATAAAAGCTATAATAGTTCTTCAGTGATACTAAAATAGCCCTGGTGAGTGGCACTAGAAGCGTGTTCAGTTACCCAGAAACATGAACGTGAATGTGGAAAGTTTTATTAGGTTAGTTGCTGTATAGCAGCAGTTCAGTAATGAAATGTCCTGTGAGTTTGAATTGTGTGTATAGTTACATTTTGGAGTTGTGCAAAAATTTAGGTAGAGGCATATTTTTTCAATGAGCTTATGTTGGGATGGGAGTGTATATAAATATAAAGAGATAATTTATCATTTTTCTTTACTGCAGTCGTGGTAGTTTTGGTAAATGTGTGTGGAAGTTTTTGAGGTCAGCATATGAATGAATCAAATTTTCTTCAGATGTCTTTATCTATATGTTCATCCTCACAGAGATGTTTGAGTACCATATTTCCCTGAGATACATTTCAAAGATCTGCATTTTGGCATTGGCTCCCATTAAATGGCAAATAAAATGCATTTCCAATTACGCTTCTTTTTATCTTGGACAATAAGTATTTTTATGTCCTCCCCAGACTCTGCGCTGCTTTGATGAGACAAAAACAAATTAACATCGTCTGAGCGTCTGAGTTCATCTTCGCACCTGCACACCTGTCCCCCCCCCCCCCATCCCATCCCTTCAACGGTCTCCACGGTGACAGAGAGAGAGGGAGAGAGAGCGGAAAATTATGCTCTTCGGGCGAGTGTTTCGGCACGCTCCCTCACACACCCTCTTTCACATCTCCTAATGGCCTGGAAAGGTGTTAATGTGTTTTTTCAGTTAATTAACTACTTCAATTAGAACTGGGGAGCTGTGGTGGAACAAGGGAGATGGAAAGCAAGGGGAAAGAGATGAGTGCACATATAAAGAGAGAGAGGCCGGGTAATGCTAATGCCCTCAGAGGCAGACATGGAGCGTGTGGATAGTATGTTCCCATGGCAGGCGCTCTGATTAGGACGGGAGCGAAATGAGATTTCCCCTCATTAATTTGGAGCCTCGCTTAATGACCTGTAAATTTTCTAATGTTCGACTTGACTGTTATTGTCTAGACATTGTTGCAGGTATTTAGGCATAAGCTTAATAAATGAGTATTATGATTAATCCTGAAAATGCCATTCCAAGCATAGTCTCATTTGCATCGACTGTTCTTGTGCGAGTCTTTGAATGAATTGAAAGCTCAGACCTGCAAAGTATCAAAGCATTTTCTTGACATTCATATACTGTATTGTTATTTAACAGATAGTTCTGCCTCTAAAACATGATTTACCATGGGTAAAGGCACAGTGCAAAGCAAAGTTTATTATTAACTGTTTATTAATAAAAGATCATGCATTACAGGGATTTTACCACGGACACTGCCACGATCCTTGTGTTTTGTAAAGACTTTTATCTTTTGGTAAGCCTATTCTTAGTTTATATTGTTTCTTTGTTCACTTCCTGCATTTGGTTCCTGTTTTGCCTTGTTTGTCGCTATAGTTACTCTCATTAGTACATAGTAGTACTTGTCCCTTCAGCCCATTGTAAACCTGTCTATTTAAGGCCCCGTTTACACGAAGGGAAAACGCAGATATTTCCCTGCGGTTTGGCCTCTCGTTTACACGAAAACCCCGTTTTTATCACAGAAAACGATTATTTCTAAAAACTCCGGCCAAAGTGGAGATTTCTGAAAACACCGGTTATTTGTTGCCGTGTCAACTGGGAGAAACGGGGTTTTAGGTTCTCTCTTGTCGATTCTGAGGATTTTGATTGGCTTGCATGGCTTTATCCTTCTCCCTACACTGCCGCCGATAGGTTTGGCATAGTTATGATGGCGCTCGCAGCGTATTTATGCGGGCTGTGTGCACGATGTTATTATTGAAAACGGAGGGGGGGAAAATATTTGTTTCTCTAAATACCCGGCTATGTGTAAACGTAGCCTAAACCTCTGTGCTTCAGTATGTGTGTATGTGTGTTCCTGTCGTTGCTGTCCTGCTCTCTGTGGATTAGGCCTAGTCTTGTTCTTGGTTTATCTGTGTTATGTTTTTTGTTAATAAACTTTTGTGCTTGCATTTAGATTCTCGCTCCGTCTCATGCCTGCTCACACGTAACAAACACACAGTAAAAAGTTAGTTAACAACAACTAAAAACTAAAAAAACTAAAAAACAATGCAACCAGCTTCAAAGTATTTTTTGAGATTTCTCAACTTCCGTAGTTGTGTCAACTAATTTCTATACTTTTATTTCTTTTTCACCCAAAGTGAAAAACTTAAGGGCCAGATTCCCCAACAGCTTGCTCTCTTTTGGCGTTAAAAAAAGTTCTGTCCAGGTTTACTTAAGACATGCAGTGAAAAATGTGCGCTGAAAAGGCGTGAACAGGGTTATTTTTGCGGCTGATCTTATTGGATATGCATTTGTAGGAGTTTCCCCTCTTAGATGCAAAATTTATGTGAGGAGAGTATTTAAATGAATAATGCAAGCTGATTTACTAAGGTTTGCGCTAGTCAGTTCACTGGTATCTGCGCCATTATTTACTGCCCAAAAAGCATGTTTTAAACCAGACGCTAGTCTGCGCTGCTCTTGGTAGATTGTGTTGGTCATTATGGAAATGATCCGGCTGTGTCTGTGTTCTTTGTGTGTGTGATAATGTGTGTGTTGTCAGTAGATCACGTGCTGAACTTTACACTCACATCTACACTTTTTTGGAATTGCGCTATCACGCTAATTTGCCCTGTTTAGTAAATCTGGCCCAATGTTAAATCAAACTTTCTCGGCAAGAACATTAATTAAAGTGAAATAATTGTGTATCGATCTGTTGTGTAAAAGTGATGTCACAATCACAATCGTGCTACAACCATAGACTGTAAAAAAAGATGGACGACGTTTCTCCACTTCGTTACACCGTAGAAAAATGAAGCCAACATGTCCCAGAAATGGCCGTTGACATCTTGAGCTGATAACGTGATTTGGAGGCCGAGTCTGCGCACCAGTGATCGTCTCATTCGTAGGCACAGCTGTCAATCATGATGTTACACCCTGTTTTTAAAACTTTCTAAAACCAAACTTAGTAGAAAGATAACACTTAGACATACAGTTCCCTTTCGAGGGAACTCGCGATGCGTCGATGACGCTTTGGGAACGCCTTTGCGTGACTGAGTCTGAAGCACTACTGTCAACTAGTCCAATGGAATGAATGAAGCGTCACGGGCGGGTGACGTCATGACCAGGAAGATATAAAAGCACATCCGGTGCAATGCTCGCGCTAGCTTTTGTGCCTCAGCAAAGCGCTCTGTGTCAAAACTGTCTGTTATATTTATTGTTGTCTGTCTCTCATTATATTGTATTATGGCGAAACAACTATTTAAAGCCTGTGCTTCTCCTTGCCCTCGTTATATCACGGGTGGAGATACACATGAGCTTTGTGTAGTTTGTTTGGGAGTGGAGCATGCGATGTCAGCCTTCGAGGGGGCTGACTGTCAGCATTGTGAGCGTCTCCCGCTCCGCATGCTCCGCTCCCGTCTGTCCACATTTGAGGATGATGGACAGGCTCGCGAACCTCGGGGTTCTGGACCCGCGGCTGCCGAGGCAGCTCGGAGAAGGCTTACTTGGGGTTCGCAAATGGATCTCTCGGCGGGGTTGGAGACGGGCTCTGCCTTATCTCCTCCTTTACCCGAGGGATCCATTGCTCTCTTGCCGGTGTCGGAAGCCCGCGCTGCGGCTTCTTCCGCCCGGGAAGAGAGCCCGATGCTTCAGTGCTCTAGCTCTGAGGAGGTAGAGTTACTGAGCATCGGTGAGAGTCACACAAACACTAATAAAGAATCAATAAGGGGAGAGGATTCCCCATCCCTCTCCCCAGCATATGAGGAGCTTATTGAGGTGATAACTCGTGCTGTCTGTCTCCTGGGTCAGCATCGTCCCTGAAGGATCCTGTGTTGCCGAATAAACCACTAAAAACCACATCTAATTTAGTGGGTAAGGCTTATACGGCAGCAGGTGAAGCTGGAGCCTGTCTGCACACGATGGCAGTACTCCAAGCCTATCAGGCAGATCTGCTGGGGGATATCGATAAGAGTGAGGGAGTAAGTCCCGACGAAATTCGAGAACTTCGTCGGGCTACAGATCTTTCTCTCAGAGCTACGAAGGAGACCGCCCGTGCTATTGGGCGGTCTATGGCAGCCCTCGTAGCTACTGAGAGACATCTTTGGTTAAATCTTGCAGATATTAAAGATAAAGATCGGGCTTTTCTTTTAGATGCCCCTATTTCTCCCTCTGGTCTTTTTGGTGACTCGGTGAATTCGGTTGTTGAAAGATTTCAAGAAAATAAAAAACAATCTGAGGCTTTTAAAAAATTCCTTCCTCGCCGAGTCCATCCCCCTGGGGATGCTGGGCGTGAGCATCCCCAGCCAAGCTCCTCGCACCGTGTGCAACAGAAAATGAGTGTTGCGTCTCGTGTTCCCCCGAATAAATCTTGGGGATCGAGCCAACACTCTCAGCCGAAGTCGGCTAAGTCTAAGCCGGATCTGAGGACCGTTCTTATGGCTAGGAAGGCTTCGGCTCAGAAAAGGTCCTGACGCTATGTACGTCAGACCATCGAGGACAGCCCCAACCGGGGTGGAGCAGTGTACACCTCAGAATACGGTGCCCGCTCCACTTCGGGGTCCTCATGGGACCGGACTGCCAACCCCGCCACCCTTGGTGCTTCGGGGCGCAGTGGTATCCAGCGAAAGTTCGGCGCAGTGTCAACTCGACATTGCGTCGGACGTGAGCCCTCTGAGGGGGGTTCAAAAACAGTCAGTTCGGTTGTTTCCTGCCAACATGCTTCAGGTCGCCGAAGTGTCTGTTCCTTTAACACCAGAGGCCAGTCTCGAGAGACTGGTACCCTTAGTAGATTTTCTAACAGAATGGAAGAATCTGGCGAATATATCTCCTTGGGTCCTGCAGATAATAGAGAAAGGTTACAGAATCCAATTTGGTTCTCCTCCGCCTCGTTACAACGGGGTGTTACTCACGGTAGTACATCCCGAGCAGGCTCTGGTAATGGAGCAAGAAGTACAGTCACTCTTAGCAAAGGGAGCTATAGAACAGGTGTACTCTCCCAACAGAGAATAGGGATTTTACAGCCGATACTTCATTGTTCCAAAAAAGGATGGGGGGTTGCGTCCAATTTTAGATCTCCATTTGCTGAATCGTGCAGTCATGAAATTGAAATTCAAGATGCTCACACTCAAACAGATAGTGACTCAAATCAGATCCGAGGACTGGTTTGTCACGATAGATTTGAAGGATGCCTACTTCCATATCTCCATCCTCCCTCAACACACGAAGTTCCTGAGGTTTTCTTTCAGGGGCAAAGAATACCAATATCGGGTGCTTCCATTCGGCCTAGCTCTGTCACCCCGCACGTTCACGAAGTGCGTAGATGCAGCTCTGGCCCCGCTCAGGCTGCAGGGCATACGCATTCTGAACTACATCGACGACTGGCTGATTCTGGCGGAATCAGAGCAGTCAGCGGTTCGGCATCGAGATGTCGTTCTCGCTCATATGAAGAAATTGGGGTTGAGACTCAATGCCAAGAAGAGTGTGCTTTCTCCACTACAGAGAACCACTTTCCTTGGTGTGGTATGGGATTCAGTCACGATGCGGGCCACACTATCGCCCGTTCATGTAGCTGCTATCATCGCAGCCACAAAAGAGTTGAAGCTAGGCCAGTCACACACTGCAAAACAGTTCGAGAGACTGTTAGGCCTCATGGCAGCGGCGTCCAATGTGATCCCCTTTGGCCTGCTGTACATGAGACCTTTGCAGTGGTGGCTCAGGACCAGAGGGTTCTCCCCGAGGGGAAACCCACTTAGTATGATCAAGATCACGCGGCGGTGCATCCGCGCCTTGATTATATGGAGGAAACATTGGTTCCTGTCCCAGGGTCCGGTGTTGGGAGCTCTTTGCCATCGAGTTGCTATCTCGACAGACGCTTCTCTCACCGGCTGGGGAGCGGTAATGGAAGGCCGCTCAGCTCAGGGTCTGTGGGGGAACCATCATCTCTCTTGGCACATAAATTGCCTGGAGATGATGGCCGTCTTCAATGCGTTGAGACATTTCCTCCCAGATCTGAGGGGCCATCATGTGCTCGTCCGTACAGACAACACATCGGTGGTCTCTTATTTAAATCGACAGGGGGGTCTGCGTTCGCGTCCACTCTGCAAACTGGCGCACCAGATCCTCTTGTGGTCCCTCGGGAAGATACTCTCCCTGAGGGCAGTGTATATCCCAGGGTACCAGAATATAGGAGCAGACACCCTGTCGAGGCAGGGGCTGAGGCCAGGGGAATGGAGACTCCACCCCGAGGCGGTGGAGCTCATTTGGGAATTTTACGGCCAAGCAGAAGTGGATCTGTTTGCGTCTCAGCATACGACGCACTGTCCACTTTGGTTCTCCCTCACGCAACCAGCCCCCTTGGGGTTGGACGCTATGGTACAGACGTGGCCGAGGCTACGTCTGTACGCATTTCCCCCTGTTGCTCTGCTCCCAGGAGTTCTGGAGAGAGTCCGCCAGGACGGAGTAAGTCTATTATTAGTAGCTCCACGCTGGCCGAGTCAAATTTGGTTTGCGGACCTAATTCATCTCCTCGACGGCCCTCCTTTCGAGATACCTGTCAGGAGAGACCTTCTGTCTCAGGCAGGGGGCACAGTATTTCACCCCCGACCGGAGGTTTGGAACCTATGGGTTTGGCCTCTGAGGGGGCCCAACTTTTAGAGAGTGGTCTCTCGACTGAGGTCGTTGAGACCATTCTTAGCTCCAGAGCTCCAGCCACGATGAAATTATATATACTTAAGTGGAAAGTTTTCACGTCTTGGTGTCACCAACAGCAGCGAGATCCAGTTAACTGTTCAGTCAACACAGTACTTGAGTTTCTCCAGTCTCGTTTCACGTCAGGTTTATGTCCTTCTACCTTAAAGGTTTACGTGGCGGCCATTGCGGCTTTCCATGCCCCTGTGGGTATTACATCTTTGGGTCGAGACCCCCTGATTATTCGTTTCCTTCGTGGCACCTTGAGGCTGAGGCCTGCAGTTCGAACTAGGGTGCCGGCATGGGATCTGGCGATAGTTTTGGAAGGCTTGTCTGGGGCTCCCTTCGAGCCCCTAGAGTTAGTTTCAGAAAAATTTCTGACGTTCAAGACTATCTTTCTGTTAGTCATTTCGTCCCTAAAAAGAGTCGGAGACCTTCAGGCTCTTTCTGTGTTTCCCACCTGTTTGGAATTTGCACCGGGTATGGTTAAGGCGTTCTTATACCCTAAGCACGGTTACGTTCCTAAGGTGCCAACCAACATTCCAAGGCCTATTGTACTGCAGGCATTATGTCCTCCTCCGTTTACATCTTCGGACCAGGAAAAACTGAATCTCTTGTGTCCAGTGCGAGCACTGGACACTTATGTCCACAGGACTGCCCCGTGGAGGAGATCTGATCAGTTGTTTGTCTGTTTTGGTTCACCTAAGAAAGGTTTTCCTGCTTCTAAACAGACAATCAGTAAGTGGATAGTCAAGGCTATTTCTCTTGCATATGAGTCCTCTGGCCAGCCATGCCCTTTGGTGGTCAGAGCTCACTCTACCCGAAGTAGGCCTCTAAAGCCCTCTTATCAGGAGTTTCCCTTCAGGAGGTTTGTGATGCGGCGGGTTGGTCCTCGCCGCTAACATTTGTGAGGTTTTATAGCCTGGACCTGGAAGCTGCCCCAGGATCCCAGGTGCTTTTTACTTAATTTGCCGACAGTTTTATCATCTGGCATTTTGTAATTATGGCGTATTGGGTATTATCGTTCCCAAAGCGTCATCGACGCATCGCGAGTTCCCTTGAAAGGGAACGTCTCGGGTTACGACTGTAACCCTTGTTCCCTGAGAAGGGAACGAGACGATGCGTCTCCCTGCCATACTTCCTGCATCCCTGCGATCGTCTTTGCTTCGGCTCTATAAGCTAACGCGAGCATTGCACCGGATCTGCTTTTATATCTTCCTGGTCATGACGTCACCCGCCCGTGACGCTTCATTCATTCCATTGGACTAGTTGACAGTAGTGCTTCAGACTCAGTCACGCAAAGGCGTTCCCAAAGCGTCATCGACGCATCGCGAGTTCCCTCGAAAGGGAACTGTATGTCTAAGTGTTATCTTTCTACTAAGTTTGGTTTTAGAAAGTTTTAAAAACAGGGTGTAACATCATGATTGACAGCTGTGCCTACGAATGAGACGATCACTGGTGCGCAGAGACATGAAATGACATGAAAGTAGCACACTATCCTTGGAAAAAGAAGTTAGCTTGGAAATAAAGGTGAATTAGTGTAATTATATGTAAACACAACAGAATATGATTTAGATAAACATAGATAGTTTGACTGAATGCTTATTGAGGTCCTGTTGTATCCTAGTCAACATCCTCCAAACCTCCCCCTCCCCTCCATCTATTCCCCTCTTCATTCCCTTTCTCCACCTACCTCATATATCTCTATGACAGCGCTTAATAACTGTCCTGAATGAGGTAACTTTTTTCCTGAGCTCATTCTATCTCAGAGACGCTGTCAGCGGTGGCGCTTTAACTATAATGTCCACGGAGGCCCACAGCAGCCACACATCACCCATTCATCCCCATTTACCCTGTCTGTCCGCGTCTTCTCGTTTTCTCATTCACGTCCGCATGGCAGCCCGAGAGGAAGAGTTTATGCATGTTTCCCCGTGCTCAAATTCCTCACAGATTGGTGTTGATCGATCGATGAGCCCTCAAACTGGCACGACCAACTCACTGTGACAGTCACTCGCGCCGGGATCAGAATTCCAGCTCTATTAATAGCCACTGACAGAAGCAGGACAGTGGTGCTACTATTTGAGTAGTCATCTTTGTGTTTTTATGCAATTCTTTCCTTTTGAATGTGCGAGAGAAGCTTCACAGCTCTGTATTGACAGTTCAATGTATATATACATTAAAATATATAATGCACAAAAATAGGTATTGTAAACAGAGGCCTGATGCTGACGACTAAGTTGGTTGTTGCTCAAACCAACAACTCAAGTGCTGAATCTGATGCTCAAACGAGAACTTAAAGGGATTGTTGAACCAAAAATGAAAATGTTGTCATCATTTACTCACCCTCATGTTGTTTAAAACCTGTACGAGTTGCTTTGTTCTGTTGAATACAAAATAAGATAATTTTGAAGAACGTTGATAACCAAACAGTTGCTGGTCCCCGTTGACTTCCATGGTCATGTTTTTTCATACTATGGAAGTCAATGGGGATTAACAACTGTTTAGAACAACTTGAGGGTGAGTAAATGATGGCAGAATTTTTATTTTTGGATCAACTATCCCTAAAATTGATAGAGCATAAGCTCAAACCGACATCTTATATGAAGAATCAAATGTTTACACTGCTTTTGGGTGGGTAGTTGCGCTCAATGGAGGCAAAAAAACAACCTTGCTTTTTGTGTCCCTTTTGATACTTTATTTGCCAACCTGGTGTAATTTAATACGCAGGTATTATTAGTAGTATAACATTGACAGTTATAAAAGCATACCGTACTTTTTTGGATAGATACTGAAATGTACAAACTTATTGATATCTAATGTTAATTACGTAACATAATTACGTATTTACAGCTATATAAATGTAAAATATGTACAAATCAGGATTTCAGGATGCAGGGCTACTAAGGATGGAGACAATGATTGTTGAATAAAGGCTTGAATTTGAGTCTCACATAAAGCCATCATACGGGTTTTGAAGATTTGGATTACTTTTACGGTCATGTGATCACAGCATATTGAGAATCACAGCTTCTGTCCCACAGCAAAAAAAAAAAATATATATTTCCATGACTTCAGAATTCATAAATAAGCCTTCGTAAACGTGTACATGTATAAAGTTATTCATTTACATTTTAGATGCAGTCAGTAGGTCAGAATTGTATGTTTTATTGTCTATTAAAATGTAAGTAAATGTACGTTTGGTGGAAGCACACTTTATGTAAACTACATACTACTCATGAGATCTGCTGGTGTCACTGTTGGACAGTCTTCACAAAATGATTTACACAGCATTTGATGTCATATTTTGTATTTTTTTTTTCTTGTTTTATTTTTGTACTCAATTATGTTATCATCCAAAGTTTTTGGCGGAGACATTGCGTCCCAAGCCACCTCGAACAAAGCACCCGTGCCATTGAGGCATGCTTGCTGAATGGTGTCAAGGCTGTAGAAATTGCTAGATTGTTTGGTGTATCAGATATGATGTTTTGATGCCGAGGGAGGGTTGGTAATGATGTGGAACTCTGCTCCAGTATCTCTTTAAAGCTTGGATATTGTGCTCTTGCCATTGAACAGATTTTTATAAATAAAACGATTTTTTAAAGCTCCGTCCATAGGTCTTCATTGACATACCTCAAGTAGCGTGTCATTTTCATTTGATTTGTCGAGTCCAAGTTTTTTGGATTGAGCATCGAGTTATCTTTTGCATTATGACACTGTTTTAATGAGGCCTCCTAGTCTTGTGTAGCCAGATTTTTTACTTAATAATATGACATTTGATATGTAAAGCAATAACAGTTAGTTGTGTTCCACGTCATGTTTAGTGGTGTGAAAATGTAACATCGATGTCCCTACAATAACAGACCTGTGTGTAAAACTCTTGGATGTATTTGAAATAGTCTATGCCACAAACTTTACATACTTTACATACTTTTGAAAATCCAGCGTTTCGTTGATCCTGACAAGCACACATTGTCACAGTTGTAAACACGACTGCTTTCTTCTTCCATGAGGGGGTTTGGCATCACGATGGCTTTGTTTCCAGGCGGACCTTTAAGGAACACGACACACACGTCTCCCGGAAATCCTAGGGAATTCAACCAATCAAATGACGACTTCGAAAATCCTGAAGTGTTTCCAGTTAAATGTGCCATATGCATCAGACATTGTGATGTTTGAGGCTGAGACTAGGTC
Organism: Gila orcuttii; assembly: GCA_026230005.1. Classification (NCBI taxonomy): domain Eukaryota; kingdom Metazoa; phylum Chordata; class Actinopteri; order Cypriniformes; family Leuciscidae; genus Gila; species Gila orcuttii. The sequence continues at coordinate 37,166,563 of JAPDVR010000019.1, read as the reverse complement.
CTCCCTGCAGCTTATTCTAGCCAAAAATCAAGATCAACACAAAGAGTGACCAACCACAGTTCAATTTGTTTTCAAGTGTCGTTTGAAGACCAGATGCGACCCCTGTGAAGGCCAAGCCCACTGGTGGCATGCTTCCGTGACCCATCGCATCTGTGTGTTTAGTATAGTGGGAAAGCATTGTGTGACATTCTATGGCCTTCGTTTAATTGAGTTGAGCTGAACTGTGATATTTGTGATGTGCTGCACACACTGTTCTCTGGCAAGATAACAAGCGCTGTGGTCACTTAGAAGCCCTTTGGAACTACAAGAGGTTCTGAGAAAGTTACAAAATTGTTGAAAGTTCCACAGGAGGATCACACGTACATGGTTATTGTTCTGGGTCACTGACTGTTATATTTAGTCATCAGCACCTAAATATACTCTTTGCATTTGCTTATGGATACAAATAGTTTAAAGGATACAAAAACAGTGGTGGTACTGATGATTACCATATTCTTATACTGAGGTATTTACATGGTGATCCAAACCTTACCATGGTATAGAGCTTTTGAGTTTGTAATCCTAAAGCGTCATGGCTGTGTCAATCTGAAGTGTGACATCTAGTTATATATAGATCAATCCCTGTTTTTTTAGAAAGAGGTGAAAAACACTACAAATCTGGTCAGGTGACTCCCAGAGGTTGTTTTTTAGGTCTCTGTCCACTTTTGGTTCTGTATTAAGTGCACTGGGCACAATAGGCTATTTCTAGTGCTGTCCCTTTGTTCTGATCTTTTTTTTTTTTTTTTTTTTTGCTTGGTCGAAAGTCACCATACTCACTTACCAGAAATGTTGTCTTTTCTTCTTAAGCTTATTTTCTGTTATTAAAAGAGATTTTGTTTGTAATTGTCTTTCATCCCTAATGTGCATGAAAGGGAAACAAATCTGCAAAACTCTTAAGAATTACAGAGGAATTAGAGTTGTAAGAAGATGATTAACACCCCACCCTCTTTTATTTCTACATCAGTACAAAATTAACTAGTTTGAAATTATGTACGCTTTGTACTGATGTACTAATATTTATATTGTATGCATTTATATCTGTTTAATGGCTAAATTGGATAAGTGCATGTTTCATAATGGCACTGTAATTTCTTGCAGCCACAATGGAGTATGATGACGTTTTATAGTATATGTTTATAAATTCAGTTGGATGCAGAAGTATTTTTTATTTTATTTTATTATTTAATAAAACCTGCTATTCTAAAAAACAACTGTAAAATATACAGGGAACCCAAATGATACTACCACTATGGCTTAATAATTGACCTCATGTCCAAACATCTCTACCATGTACTCTTACAATAATATCTTAATTGTACTTTTTCACACTTTTTATAAGTGTACCCTGTCCTGTACACATTGGCCATCTTTACATTCACTGTATTTCAGCAGGAGACGTTACAGATGATTATCTTTAGAAGTTTGCAACCTCAAAATGTCATACAGGGGGCAAAGGTGGTTTAAAAATAAAGTGTGAATGATTCCCCTCTATATGAACTGATTAAAGTGTCATGACCAACTCAATTATGTCATTATTTCAAATGTGTGCCTTTGATTAATATAGATGATGTCAGACTAAGAAGATCTCCTACGCGGCAAGGAACAACAACAGGCCGTATCAATGGAATATTCCCAGCGCACGGATGAATGTCACACCTGAGGTATCCCGGCGCTCATGACGAGATGTGAAAGCTTCCCTCACCCTTGTTCAAATGGCTGTTGACCTCCTCTCAAATTATAAAGCCATTGATGAACATCTTAGAATCCTTCACCGGGCTAGCAATAAGAAATTCCCTCTCGTATCCCTGTTTGATTGGTTTGTCATATCCTGGCCTTGTGTTCTTGACTGAAGGCTTATCAGTGTCTGGAATTGTAAGAGCTGTTCAGATTATAATTACCCAACACTTCAGCCGAGTCAAATGAAGAGGGTGAGGGAGGTTAATGGGGTCTCATCAGTAAAATTATCTCTACATCTCAAACCCAGATTGCTACAAACGCAGGCTGTATTCATCACTTATAGCAGGTTTATGGAGGATTCAGGGGTCTGAGAAAAAGAATTGCAAGGAGTTTTGACTTAAATGTTAATGCTCCAATGACTCACCTATTCAGGAGTTTCTCAGTTTTGGCACATGAAATGGTTTGTTTATAACATGCTTTGGTCCTGATTCACTTAAAGGGATAGTTCACCCAAAAATGAAAATTCTGTCAGTATTTACTCTCCCTCATGTTGTTCAACCCCGTAAGACCTTCGTTCATCTTCAGAACACGAATTAAGATATTTTTGATTAAATCTGAGAGCTGGATCACTCCTCCATAGGCTTCTTCAGGGATTGACACTTGTTCCCCGAAAAGCTATTAAAGATATCGTTAAAATAGTCCAAGTGACTACAGTGACTCAATCCTAAGTTTATCAAACAACGAAAATACTTTTTGTGCGCAAAAAAAACAAAAATAATGATTTTTGTCTTTATTTCAACTATTCATCTCCTTCTCTGTGGGCCTCGAGTCAGTTCACTAGTGTAATAGCGTAAGCTTCTGTTGTTATACGTCACACGCATCACACACATGACCAGAGTCGGCCAATAGTGAGCCTACGTGTGACCAGTGGCGGATCTAGAAAATTTTACATGGGGGGGCAAAGGGGTGGCAAGAGGTCTTGGCAGGGTGGCAGGGGTAGACGGTGGGAATCCCTATGTGAATTGCTTTAACAAAACAAACACAAAAACACAGTAGTTATTGTTTAATCATGCCCTTACACACTACAAAGGTTTTTAATTCACAACAGGAATAAGCCCAGTGCAGTGTTCAAACAAAACAAAACAAAACTGTGCATCTTTTAAAAAGTAAAAGTATAAAAAGCTAAATGAAAATATTAAAAAAAGTACAATAATTGTGTCCAAGGACTTTTAGCCTTAATGGTTAGGCTCCAGCTACTTTCTTCAACTACTCTTGCCTGCAAAAGTCAATATGTGAAAACCTCTGGTTATCCTTGTATTACATTACACTGTAGGGCCATGTAGCCAATAATAGCCTATATAACAAATATAAAATCAGAAACATTTATCACATGCACACACACCAGTTATGTTTAGACTACTTAATATAATAATCCTAATTGTATTTGTTATTTCCCCAGTTGTAACCTGGTTTCATTGCTGTGATATCTGAGAGGAATTGGATTTGCTTAGCTAATCAAATGATCGATCTCCTAACTGGCACTGTATTGTGTGTTGTAACGTAACGTCGGCGTAACGGCGACCATCAGTAAGCATTATGGATACAAACAATTTATATTTTTTATTAAGCTGTTCTTGTCTTTACTAAAATCAAAATTAGGCTAATCAAAGTGAAGAGTGCTCTTACAAATCACGAGGGAGCGATTTGACCACTGATTTTGGCTAACGTAATAGACTCGCTGTTTTTGCTGATGCTGAATCGTCTTTAGCATGTATACATTCATTACAAATGTAACTTTAAGTTAAACGTGTGTTTAACTACACCTGGGGAAACTCACTTCACCTTCAGAGGCTCTGGGGCAGCTCAGTCTCTCCAGTCGGGTTGCAGGGCCACCGCACCGCTGCAGACTCACTGTGTGTGTGTGTGTGTGTGTGAGCCAGACTGAGCGAACGGCGCTCTACGTTTGAATCAGGGACGTACTAAGTATTTGAGGGGGAGGGGGAAGAGGCTTTAATAAAAATTAAATTGTTCACTTTTGGTAAATGTATCGTTTAGTTCACTGTTTTGAGAAGCTTGTGGGTTGTTTTTACAGGTACAGTTTTTGGATCATCAAAGTTAGGGGGGCAGCTGGGGGGGGCAAGGCTCTAGAGTGGGGGGGGCACCTGCCCCCCCTTGCCCCCCTGTAGATCCGCCCCTGCGTGTGACGTAGCTCTACGGAACCACACTAAGTTAACTGACTAGAGGCCCAAAGAGAAGGAAATGAATAGTTGAAATAAAGTCGTTATTTTTGTTTGTTTTTGCGCACAAAAAGTATTCTCGTCGCTTGATAAACTTAAGATTGAGCCACTGTAGTCACTTGGACTATTTTAACGATGTCTTTAATAACTATTCGGGGCTGCCAAGTGTCAATCCCTTAGAAGCCTATGGAGGAGTGATCCAGCTCTCAGATTTAATCAAAAATATCTTAATTCGAGTTCCGAAGATGAACGAAGGTCTTACGGGGTTGAACAACATGAGGGTGAGTAATTACTGACAGAATTTTCATTTTTGGGTGAACTATCCCTTTAACATTTGTCTGTCAATAAATGTGAGCATATTTGACAGCACAATCAAAAGCTGATCTGATCTAATAACATTACTAAACAATTAAAATTATCTTTCAGATGTGTAAAATAATGTCTTGTCAATGATTGTATTTTTTTATTTGTTAATGTTTTGGCTCATAAGTAAAGGCCTGTGATTTTTCAGTCCTGAAAGTGATTTCAGAAATGTAACCATATGAGCAAAGTAATACAACTGTAACATGGTTAATAATCTGATTTGAGCCGTACACTGCTACTGTGGCAAAGCGAGGATAAATAGTAGGCTTAAACCCTGGATTTTCAATTAAATTCACTTTCAATTCATATTTATTTATGTAGTGCTTTTCACAATACATTTAATTTTAAAGCAGCTTTAAAAAATACTGCATGTTTCTATGTTATAAGTAAGGGATAATATACATCCAGCCAGTTGTTATCTCAGAATAAACACCCGACAGGGTGATGAGGGCCCCGACACGAAGCCAAAGGGCCAGTAAAGATGCTTATAGTCAGTAGAATGTTTAAGATGGTCTAATACTCTAATGACTGCTAGTTGACATGTAGTTGCAAATTCACATATAGTAAGTAGAATGTCTTAAGTGGAGTATTGAAATAAAGCATTACATAGTAATAATAATAATAATAAGAAGAAGAAGAATAACAAAGTAATAACTGATTCATATTTTAAATATATTATTGCAGTGGTCAAAAAATTGACCAAAATATAAAAAATCCAAATGCCATTTATGTTTAAGATCAGGGACCGTGTGAATACAAAGAGAAGGGTTGATTTTCACTCTGTGCAGTTATTGACCACTTAAAGTCAACATGAAACGCTGTTCACATTCTATTTTACTCAAAATGGAAAATTGCTCACTCTGAAAAATAAATAATGTAATGTAATAAAGTAATGTTTGTATAAAGTAAATATGCTTTATTTTGATTTCATGGTTGTCTGTTTGTTCTTTAAAATGACTACAGTATTTAATCAGACTATAAAAAAATATTGTAGGATATAAATATAACTGTGTATCTTAATGTATTTCTTTGTTGGGTAATTAAAGGGAAAAAAATGTAACTATTGTTTGGCTCCTTTACTCGATATTTCCATGCCTGTTCAAATGAGGCTCCTTATTTAAAGTTTCTGGTGGCTGTAGAAATGCGCACGACGAAGGGGATAGATACAACGTCTTTTAATGAAATGACAAACGTACTCGGTTACTAACGTAACCTCGGTTCTCTCTAGAGAGGGAACGAGTACTGCGTAATATCTTACGCTATGGGAAAACCTCTTTTCCACGAGATATTGAAGCCAAAAATTATCCTTAATTTTGAATTAATGCAAAACGCTGTGCAGCAGCATGCAGACATAGGCAAGACGGCTTGCGTGCCTATTGGCTGCCCTGCGGCAACAGCAGCAGCCTATCGAGAGTGGCCCTGCGTGACACATACCCAATGGGGGCACTTTGCGCCCATTTCGTCACGTCCCGCCAGAAAGGGCGTGGTCCCGCCCTTATGAATACGGCTCGATTAGGCTGGTATACTGGTTTTCATCGCCGAAGCGAACCAGAGCTGTGTATGCACGGCAAGATACGCAGTACTCGTTCCCTCTCTAGAGAGAACCGAGGTTACGTTAGTAACCGAGTACGTTCTCTTACGAGAGTATCTCTCGTACTGCGTAATATCTTACGCTATGGGGAACACAATGCAAAACGCCGTGCGTACTGGGATCCGACACCAAAGTCCCAAGGGCAGTAGCCCGGGGCTCATATAGTGCATAATCACCATAGACTCACAGAGAGTCGGAGAAGAGAGGCTGCAAGCATCATTCCTCATAAAATAGCATCCTACAGGAGCTAGTTATGTTAACAGTGTTTCACGCAGACAGGGTGAACGTGTTCAGCCTGAACTGGGTAATAGTACGGGTTATTCAACACCCAAGGGGCAGTTTCTATCGCTCAGTGAGCGATGCACAGGCAAACTCAGCATCTGGGCCGCACTGCGGGGCAGATAGCACTGAATTCTAAACCGACAGAAGCTTGGCTTGTAAGGCGGGAACCTCTAGGTTATAAAACCTTATAAATGTAGACGGCGAGGCCCAGCCCGCGGCCGTACAGATATCTTGCAAGGTAACCCCACTATACCACGCCCACGACGAGGCCACGCCTCTTGTGGAGTGCGCTCTGACACCCAAAGGACACTGCAGGCCCTTAGAAGTGTAAGCCAGTGCTATGGCGTCGACTACCCATCTGGATAGGCTCTGTTTTGATGCGGCCAGGCCCTTGGAGCGTCCGCCAAACAAAACAAAGAGCTGCTCGGTCTGTCTGAAGACAGACGAGCGGGACACATAAGCTCTCAGTGCCCTGACAGGGCAAAGGAGACTAGCATCTTTCTCCTCATCATGAACCGAGAGAGCGCACAGGGAAATGACCTGGGCCCTGAACGGTGTGTTGAGGGATTTGGGCACGTACCCGTGCCTTGGTTTGAGTATGACCTTAGAGTCATTAGGCCCAAACTCCATACATGACGCGCTTACCGAAAGCGCTTGTAAGTCCCCTATGCGCTTCACTGAAGCGAGAGCCAAAAGGAACACCGTTTTGAAAGACAGATGCTTCATGTCTGACAAATGGAGTGGCTCGAACGGGGCACCTTTCATGGCTTCCAAAACCGTAGAAAGGTCCCACACCGGGACTGAAGGAGGTCTGGGAGGGTTCAGCCTCCGAGCTCCCTTGAGGAATCGCACGACTAGGTCGTTCTTCCCCAGTGACTGGCCAGACACAGGTTTTATAAACGCTGCTATGGCCGCCACGTACACTTTGAGCGTGGATGGGGACCTGCCCTTATCCAGCAGCTCTTGAAGGAAGGAGAGTACTTCCGTGACCCCGCAGTCTACAGGTGAAAAGCGCTGAGCTTGACACCAAGCAGAGAACACAGACCATTTCGAGGAATAGAGCCGTCTAGTAGACAGGGCCCTTGCCTGCGTGATCGTGTTTAGCACTCCCTCCGGGAGGCTAGCGGGTACCCGTTGATGGCCCATGCATGTAGGGACCATAGTTCCGGGCGAGGATGCCAAATCGAGCCCTCGGCCTGAGAGAGGAGGTCTTTCCTCAACGGTACTGGCCACGGGGCAGTGCTGGTCAGCCGCATCAGGACTGGGAACCAAGTCTGGTTTGTCCAGAGCGGAGCCACAAGCAGCACTGGGCATCCATTTTCCCTGATTCGTTCCAGCACTTGAGGCAGGAGCGAGACGGGGGGAAAAGCATAGAGGGGACAGCGGGGCCAGACGTGGGCCAGCGCGTCCCTGCTCTTGGAGAAGTATTTCGGACAGTGAGCGTTCTCGTGGGACGCGAACAGGTCCACTTGCGCTCTGCCGAATGTCTCCCACAGCAGTTGGATCGTCTGCGGGTGCAGCGACCATTCCCCTGCTGGGACATTGTTTCTGGACAGTCTGTCTGGTCCCAGATTCAGGTGACCAGGCACGTGCGCCGCTCTCAGTGAAAGCAGGTTGTGCTGAGCCCAGACCAGGAGGCGTTCCGTTAGCCTGTAAAGGTTTCGGGACTTGGTGCCGCCCTGGCGATTTATGTATGCCACCACTGACATGTTGTCCGACCGGACCAAGACGTGGTGGCCCATTATCTGGGGACAGAAGCGCCGTAGCGCGTTGTCGACTGCCATCATTTCCAGACAGTTTATGTGTAGGAGCTTTTCCTGTTCTGACCACTGGCCAAAGAACGGTCTGCCCTCGAGCAGCGCTCCCCATCCCGAGGTGGAGGCGTCCGTGGACACCACCTTCACACTCGAGGGAGTCCCCAGACTCACACCTGACTGATACCAGTCGGTTATCTTCCAAGGTTCCCGAGCTGAAACGCATTTCAGATCGACCCGGAGGCGAAACCGACCAGCGGTCCATGCCCTGGGAGGAACTCGCGCTTTCAGCCACAGCTGCAGTGGGCGCATGCGAAGCAGACCCAGCTGGAGCACTGAAGCTGCTGAGGCCATGAGGCCCAGCATTTTCTGAAACCTTTTGAGCTGGACAACCGAGCCGCGGCGGAAGGATTTCGCGGCGCTCTGAATGTCCCGTTCGCGCTCTGGCGTCAGACGCGCTGTCATGGATAGCGAGTCCAGCACTGTTCCCAGAAAAGAAATTTTCTGGCTGGGAAACAGCGAGCTCTTCGCCCAATTGACTGTGAGACCCAGATTCTCGAGATGCTCGAGTAATGTGGCCCTGTGTTCTATGAGCTCTGATCGTGATCGAGCTAGAATCAGCCAATCGTCCAAGTAGTTCAAAATTCGCATGCCCTGGAGTCTCAGGGGTGCGAGAGCCGCGTCCATGCACTTCGTAAATGTACGGGGTGCCAGGGACAGGCCGAACGGCAGGACTTTGTATTGGTATGCCTGGCCCTCGAAGGCGAATCTCAAGAATTGCCTGTGACGTGACGCTATTTGTATTTGAAAATAGGCGTCTTTCAGATCTATTGACATAAACCAGTCTTCCCGGCGAACTTGCGCGAGGATTTTCCTGGTTGTAATCATTCTGAACTGGCGCTTCACGAGCGCTCTGTTCAGCTGTCGCAGATCTAGAATGGGTCTGAGACCCCCGTCTTTTTTGGGTACCAGAAAATACCTGCTGTATAAACCCCCTTCGCTCTGAGCCTGAGATAAAGGTTCTATCGCCCCTTTGCTCAGTAGTTTCGCTATCTCGGCTCGAAGTAGATGAGATACTTCGTTTTTTACCGTCGTTTCGACTCGCGCCGCACAACGGCGGGGGCGTCGAGCGAACTGCAGCGAATAGCCTCTTTTTATAGTGTTCAGCACCCATTCTGATACCCCGGGAAGCTTTGCCCACGCATGTGCGTGAATAGCTAGAGGTAGAATGAAATCTGGGCTCTGGCCGCGGCATAGCGGCGGCCGGAGAGCTCCGGTGTGCTGAGAAACAAACACTGTGTTTGCAATGCGCGAGGCGGGGGGTGCGCTGATCACAGCGGGCAGCCTGACCGCGCTCGGCTTCTCTCTGACAGATTGTGGAGAGAAGGCGAGCGGGACGAACCCCGTGGGCTTCGGCATGTCTGTGAGGGAATGTGGGCGCGGGATAGCGGGCACACTCACTGCACTGAGAACACTGTCGGCTCGCGCCGACTGAAAATGTGTTGGTTTCGTTTTTATAGAAACCGTGGGACATGCTTCGTGTAGTGTTTGTGGGCACTGTGTCGTGGGCACGTACACTACATTCATTGCACAATCGACATGAGTCGATTTTATTCGTGTTAGCCCTGTATTGTGGTGGGCTGTGTCTGCGTGTGGGAATGGGCACTGAGACGTGGGCATTCTTACAACACTCATAACACCATCGGCCGTGGCCGGAACACCAGAAAATACACTCTTTTGGGATTTATCTGGGTCGCCGTAAAAATGGCATTTGTGTGCAGGCAAGCGGGCTGTGGTGCCGGCTTGTTTACTGCGAAATACACTGGAACAGTCACATCGTTTGGAACTGAACGAGCGAGAAGTTTCGGTGGAGTCTGGCCGCGGCGAGACTTAAACACCGTGGGTTTTAGCTGACTGTATGTGTGTTGGTTTCGTTTTACAGAAAACGTGGCACATGCAGTGTGTAGTGTTTGTGGGCACTGGGTTGTGGGCACATTCACTACATTTAATGCACAATGACATGAGTCAATCTCATTTGTGCGTGCCCTGCACTGTGGCGGGCTGTGTTTGTGTGTAGAAATGAACACTGGGCTGTGGGCATTTTTATTACACTCATAACACCATCGGCTTTGGCCGGAATACCAGAAAATACACTGCTTATATGATTTTTCTGGGTCGCCGTGGAAACGGCATTTTTGTGCAGGCAAGCGGGCCATGGTACCGGCTTGTTTACTGCAAAATACACTGGAACAGTCACATTTTCTTGGAACTGAACGAGCGAAAAGTTTCGGTGCAAGTCTGGCCGCAGCGAGACTAAATTTTTATCTGCTGCGAGACCTGGGATCGAACACGGGTCTCCCGTGCGAAGGGCTTTGGGTTTCGCCACTGAGCCACAGGGGGAAATGACAAAAGCTTAAAACAGCTCGAGCAGATAAGAGAGCGTCATCACAGTTTGTGTGTGTTGGCGTTTGTTTGCAGGCGTGCGTGTTATACAACAGGCTCATTGCTGCAATATTGACATTTTCAGCCGCTCAAACTAAGAGGAGCTGAGAAATGTTTGAGAAATGGAGATTGGTCCGACCTCGGCGGGACTAAAAACACACTCTTTCCTCATTTCGCCGGTGACGCATGCCCACGGGGGGCGGGGGTGGGGTAGCTTTCTTATAACGTAAAGAAAGCTAGCCGCGGTTTTGAAGCTGGCCTTCTCTACAGATGCAGCTATCTCGTCGTCATCATGGCGGAAGCGGCGGCGCGCGGCGGCCGTTGTCCGTCAGCGAGCGACTCGAGTGAAGCTGGTGAAGCTGGCGGGCGAACCGGCGAGCTATCACGGGCTGGAGAAGGCTCGGGGCTGTTTCGTCGACCTCAATGGCGGAAGCGGCGGCAGACGGCGGCCGCTGTCCGTCGGTGAGGGACTCGAGCGATGCCGGCGAAGCTGGCGGGCGAACCGGCGAGCTTTGGCGGGCAGGAGAAGGCTCGGGGCCGCGCTGGGCACGGCGCTTTTTACGGCGCGGCGCTACAGCGGGTTGAAGTGCAGGCTCTGAGAATGATGCCAGGCGAGTCCTCAGAGTCACCATAGGCAATAGCTCACAGTGAGGGCATCCGCCGTCGAAGAGAGCGAGAGCCGCGTGATCCTCACCCAGGCAGGAAACGCAGAATGGCGATCCTCTTCACTGAGTGTGGCTCGGCACGAGCCGCAGGATCTATGCATCTTGAAAAAGACGCAGCTCTTTTAGGAGAGAGAGAGACAGTGAAAAAATGTGTGTCGCAGCGGCGAACACACACACACACTTGCAATAAAAGGATATGACGCCGGAAAGCGTAGCAGGTACGGCGGCTAAAGGCGGCGATGCCAGCGACTTCAGACTCAAAGGCTCGTCCCGCTGTGTGCTTATCTCAGACGGCGCGGCTTCTCACTCCGGATCCAGCGATGCGTGATGCTTCGCTGAAGAGATGAAAATCAGTATACCAGCCTAATCGAGCCGTATTCATAAGGGCGGGACCACGCCCTTTCTGGCGGGACGTGACGAAATGGGCGCAAAGTGCCCCCATTGGGTATGTGTCACGCAGGGCCACTCTCGATAGGCTGCTGCTGTTGCCGCAGGGCAGCCAATAGGCACGCAAGCCGTCTTGCCTATGTCTGCATGCTGCTGCACAGCGTTTTGCATTAATTCAAAATTAAGGATAATTTTTGGCTTCAATATCTCGTGGAAAAGAGGTTTTCCCATAGCGTAAGATATTACGCAGTACGAGAGATACTCTCGTAAGAGAACTAAGAGGGTCCATGACCCCGTTCACACAAACAATAACCGACAAGTTACTGAACAGAGCAAGGAGTATACACATAGCAAATGAGGTACTAAACTAATTAGAAACCATAGTGACAAACGAGAACTAATAAAGACAAGACAGAGGGTGCGTCCCAATTCGCATACTATCCGTCCTAAATAGTATTTGAAAATAGAAATAGTACATCCCAAATCGTGGTATGTTGAAATGAGGGTTTCAAAAAGACCCGGGTGGTCTACTGTTTCCGGTCAGAATCCGAAGTGCAGATCGATGCGCACGGTAACGGCTAATATAACAACCCATCGCGCGTTGGACGAGGATTCGGTTAGAACTACAAAAACGAGTGAAAAGTGTTAAAAAACTACAGACATGGAGGACGCGCGAGTCCGGTGGTTATGTAGAGAGGTTTAGATAAAGGGGTTTGAGTGATTAATTATCAGTATCTAACCTGACGAAAATGTAGCCTATTTATTCAACGTTGTCTACATTATATTTAATCTGCAGCAGCATTGTGAACTTTTGTAAAGATACGTTTAGCCATTAACTTGTAAATGCATCATTATATTCAAATTGCAAACACACGAGGAGAGTCTCCGCACGAAAGACCCACGACTGGCAGATCAACGTGCGACTACATTTCTCTCCGAAACGCTAGGAAATCAAATTAGATTGAATGGAGGATCTTAACTGACAAGATGATTGACAGGCCAGTTTACGGTGATGCACGCAACAGAGCTGTCCGTTAAAGATGACGAAGTAGTACGTCCCAAAGCTTGCCTACTCTTTTGCTCAAAAGTATGTACTTTTTCTTCACAAAAAGAGTACATAGGGTAAACGTACCTGTTAAGCTCAAGTACCCATTAAGCACACTACTATATTTCAGCTCAGATTATAATAAGAAAAAATTAATGTTTTATTCTACTTGATGTCTTAACCAATTGATGTGTTTGTTACTACATACCTCCTGTAATTTCAAGCAAATCAGACCATTGCACACTGAGATATGGGTATCTATGTGTTCACACTGTCTGGTGGCCATTTTGAAAGCTGTCTGAAAACTTTCACCAAAAGAGGAGCCCCTTAAATGTGCATTTTTTAAATGTTTAAGCCTTTATTTTGGGTTAGTATAACTACTTGCTGCAAAATTAAGAGATTAATGTTTAGACCTTTGCATATTATAACCTGTGACATGGAAGTGGGAAATAATTACGATAGATCCAAAAGATAGTTTTAGCAACATAACGCAGATGCTACAGAACATAGTTACCTTATTAGTTGTATAAGATTGTGTGCTACACTAATATATTACTTCACAGGCATTAATGGCTTGTACTTTTAAATCCAAAATATTATAAATTTATAGTTTATTGATGGTGTGTGATTTTACACTGCTTTAATTTTAATACTACTTCATATTATTGTAGGGTGAGCTTAAAGGGTGCACTACAATGAAAATCACAGAGCTTCAGTGTGACATCAATTAGAAAAAGTATAATTTCACAGATATTGTAAATAATAGTTATTCATATTAAAATATGCATAAAAGTGATACATGACCTAGATTATTTATTTAGCAAAATCTTGTCCTTTAAATTTCAATCCTTTAATATTTATCAATTCAAAATTGTTGCTGCTCCAATTAAGCTCAGTGTGTGCTCCCTTTAAGCTCATCCACATTGAACGTCTATGTAAATACCTCATAAACAGACTTTAAATATTAACTGATGGTTGTCACTTTAAGTTAATCTTTATAAGATAATTAATAACTTATTTTTTTTCACAGCCTTGAGATGACAAAATCTAGACAGAATTATAGTTTATTCTGATATAACGACTTCAGAGCTCTTACACATACACACGGGAGTGTTTCAAAGCAGGCGTCTACCAGCGGATCAGTTTATCAGTGGATATATTAGGGATCCTCTGATAGACGCCTGCTTTCAAACACTGATAAGAAAAGCGCTCGGTGATACATGTTTTTTAGGCGTTGATCATTGTAGCCAATCACAGACATAGCTATATTGAGCGTGTGAACGCATTGGCCAATCAGAGGTGTTTAAAGGAGTAGTTCACTTTAAAATGAAAATTACCCCATGATTTACTCACCCTCAAGACATGGGTGTATATGACTTTCTTCTTTCAGAAGAATACAATCGGAGTTATATTAATAAACACCCTGACACTTCTGAATTTTATAGTGGCAGTGAATTGCAACCATCAGTTTGAAGCTCAAAAAAAGTGCATCCATCCATCGTAAAAGTGCATCTATCATGATAAAAGTGTATCCATCCATCATAAAAGTGCATCTATCCATCGTTAAAGTGCATCTATCCATCATTAAAGTGCATCTATCCGTCATAAAAGTGCTCCACACTGCTCCGGGGGGTTAATAAAGGCCTTCTAAAGCAAAGTCATGAGTTTGTGTAACAAAAATATTCATATTTCAAACTTTATGAAGTAAAGTAACCACCTTATGGTCAAACTAGCATACGGATTCAACTTAAGTCTAAAGCGCAACTTATGCGAGTATTGTGACGCACTGCTGATATTTACGCTACACCATGACACACTTCGCTACTTCTGACATCACCAGTTGCGCAAGTTGCGCTTTAGACGCAAGTGCAGTACCAGATCTGATCTTTTAGAATCTGTGCTTGATTTTAGAGTTCTGTTTTTTTTTTTTTTGTGATTGACTCTGTACCTTCAAATATTTTTTTTTTCAATTATTCTTTAAAAAGGTTGCTTAAAATAAACATAAAACATTTTGTGAGCTTATTGGGAACAGGGGTGTGCTTAAAGGGTACAAAATGTACCCATTAAGCACAGCCAGACTTTTTATATTTAATGATGTACATCTTAATTGAAATACTTTTGTCTTTTAAAATAAAATTAAATATTATGGTGTGAGAGATTAATATTTTATTTTAAAATAACTTCTTGTACTAAAACCAATATCTTGTGCACTAAAAATGTCTCAATGTAGATTTTGGTGAGCTTAATAGGTACGTTTACCCTACTTTTAGGGTGTACACTGTAAAATCTAACATTGTTCTTACTAACTATTGTTTAGTTAACTTTAATTAATCTCCGGCAATGTGTTGAACTTACTGAAAAAAAATTAGTAATCTGTACTGTTTGCATGCTATGCCTTCATTACTCAGAAAACCCTTTTAAACATTACTTGACTGGTTTGAGTACCATTTTGCCAAAGCAAAAAAAAAAAAAAAAAAGCAGGCGGGGCAAATGGTTTTTGATGCGGGGCAATTCTTAATAGACTTTTCACTAATTTCTTCCACTTCTGCAGTCATCATTCTTCTTAGTTGCATACGCTCATTTTCCAGTCTTGTTGAATGTTATTGTCAATACAACTAAACATTTTGGGAGAACTTATGTGACATAAGTTGACTTCATAAATTCATGTTGATTTCCTAAAATCAACCTAAAATTCCTCACCATTATTGTGACTAGTGTTCCCTTTGGTTGGGCACTTGGAACTTCATTTATATCATTCTGATTCTCTTCCAATTGATGCAGTGATGCAACATGAAATCACAGTTATTTGATTTCAAAGGAAGTGAAGTAATAAATATTATATATATACAGTATTTATACTTAAATTATTTCCATGTTCTTAATGAAGGTATTTATGATGTATAACATGATTATGTTAAATAATTATCTTTTTACATTTTAATTGCAAACACTTATAGCATAAACTTTTAATTGGGTTGATATAATCCCTCTATATTTGTGACAATATCTTGCAATTTTGCTTGAGTCACACACAGACTTCAACATTCAGCATGCAAACCACAACAATGGTAACAAGCTTTTTTTAAATTACTTTAATTAATTAGACCATTGCAATTTTATTTGCTGTCTCTTGTCACTATAACCCCAATAACGATAGCAAATACAATTTTAATGGTTAAATAAAGCCAAAAATGGTAAAACAAAGCAATTAATTTATTCATGCCGCAATGCACTCTGGGAGTACACTTCCTCAGATCACAGATAGAATTAAGTTGACAGAACTTAAATAGATTAAGTAAGAAGAACTTGATGTAATTAAGTTATGCTTACTTACTTAAATTAAGGCAACGAGTTTGCACAATTTAATTAAGTAAACTGAACTAATTAGTTTTTACGGTGTAGTACAACTAGGCGAATTGGGACGCAACAAGAGACTGAACTAGGGCTGTCAAAAGATTAATCGCGATTAATCGCATCCAAAATAAACGTTTGTGTTTACATAATATATGTGTGTGCACTGTGTATAATTATTTTGTAAATATATAAATACACACACATGCATGTATATATTTAAGAAATATTTGCATGTATATACTGTATATATTTATATGTAATTTATATTATATATAAATATAAATATTTTATATATAAATAAAAAAAATCTTAAATGTATACATGCATGTGTGTGTATTTATATATACCAAATAATTATACACAGTGCACACACATATATTATGTAAACACAAACTTTTATTTTGGATGCGATTAATCGTGATTCATTTTTGACAGCCCTAGACTGAACTAAACTGACCATACATGTGACACCTTGAGAAGGGATCCAGGCTTTTTATTGACCTCCATATAGGATATCTACTGTGTCCCAAACCTCTAATGTCCTCTGACATCCCTTTCAGAGAGAGAGATACAGCTTAATAGCTACCCAGGCTGAAATGATAAAGCCTCCTTTATGTTCCACTGAATTTCTTTATCTTGTGAAAGAATCTGAGAGGGAGGACGCTGGAGTGAGATTGTGCTGTGCTCGTACTTTTACATGACAATGTCCTCTCATTGATTCTAGAGGGTCCTGACTTTCATGTCCAGCAAGAAATTAGTCAAGTAGAATGACTGAAGTGCCAGTTAAAAGGTCAGAGGTCACTCACTCTCTCCAGAGTTCATTTATGATGAGGGATTACTGTATGTGCTGGTCAGTAACATGTTCTCCTGTTTCTGACAGGGTCTCTTGTGTCAGCTGTCTGTCCCCTTTAGAAAAACCCTTTAAGGAATCCACTAGTAGGAATGCTGCTGGAAATCAGGACTCAGAGGAGGAATACTTCCATTATTAAATAACAGAGTTGACCTGATAACCATGGGTAACCATGTCAGGGTCAAGTGAGGCAATCCATTTTCACTTAAAAGAATAGTTCATGACTTTCTGACCCTGACATTTTTTTCTTTCTTCCATGAAACCGAAAGATTTTAGTCAGAATATCTGAGCTGCTCTGTTACATCAAATGAAAAGGTGATTTCAGTATGTGTCTTACATAAAGCTGTGGTATGACTTCAAAAGACTTTAGTATTATGTATGAGTTGTTTGGTCTACTTTTATGACAGTTTTGGGGTTTGCTTGTGTTGTAGAAATCACCATTCACGTTTGTTTCATGTAAAAGAGCAGTTTATAACTCTTATAACCACTCTTTATAAATCATAGGAATCACTTTGCCATGAAATGGAAATTCACCCTTTCAATTTTCTAAATACATGTTATTGATATTAATGTGAATGTTTAATCTATGCATATGTTTTATTTATTTATCTATTTATAATAAATATCATAACTCAATCTTCCGATGACATGATTCTCTGGTGATGCTGGACAACATTTTTGTCTGCCTAAACTCTGTCCTTGTCTTGCATGCTCGCATTCAGATCTGCCTCCATCCAATCAACAATTAATGAAATGAACCAAGTCCAAGTTTTTTCTCTTTGATAATCCGTTTTATTTGGATATGCCACAATACATTATAAAGAATCTGACAATAGTTTCATTGTATTGTTAAACTTGTTTACTTCCACATCCAAGTATTTGAGAACGTCAATGATAATGTTTTAATCAACACTGGTTTAACTGGACATTAGCGATCAGTATTGATAGAGAAATCAGCATATAAAACCAAAGCAAGCCTGAACTCGTCTAATCTCAGAAGCTAAGCAATGATAGGATCCTTGGTTTGGAGATCATCAGGGAAATACCAGGAGCTGTAGGTTTTCTGACCGTCAGTCCAGGGAATTTCACTGCCTCCAGCATCCCTGCGACTCTAGGACAAACGATTTAGAGAATAGATGGAAGAGTGGTTTAAGTGAGAAAATTACACACAATCCAATGTGAAAATTTAGAAATTTATCCTGACACATACAAGCATGTATTTGCTAAATTTATTAGCACAAAGAGTATTACATATTTGCATTGTACATATGCTCAGGCCCATAGGGAATCTGGGCACACAGAACTCAGAACAAACTACTACGTTCTACTTATTTTTCGCCCCTTGCATGTTCGTTTATTAAATATTTGGGCTAATTTGATTATGGTTTCAGCTACCAGGAAGAGCTCTGCTTAGCATATTTTACCATATATAAATCCATTCCACAGAATTTCCCTGAAATTCAGCAGAGATTATATGAAAAACAGCCCCTGAGTCTCTCTGGGCCTGGCAATTCTAGTTTTGTTTTTGTGTTCATCTGGTTTGTGTACTTTTGTTGTGTTGGTGGATACTGCCTAGCGGCTGACCCCTCGTCCTTTGAAACCTACAATAGAATATCATCATTACGAAAGCGGCACCATAGACCTGTCATTTATCTGCCCTGTAGGGGGCTAATTACATATCTGCACTCTTCTGAGTAAGCAAAGTCAAAAAGCACACACATATATATACACAATATGCACATCTAAAAACAACATTTTGCATCGGCAGCAAAATGTAAAAGAAGAATGCGGATGCAAAATACTTTAAAACAGGTCAATAGATGGAGGTTTATTTTAAAAACCACTATAGCTGTTTATGCCATCTCAATAAAGTAATGTTACCGAGTGCTCTAATCAAAACACCCACCAGCTCCACGAGTACAGAATAATGCAGGCAGGTCTTCTGAGACACTTATTCAAACCAATCTCCAAAGTGATCCAACAAAACAAAGCCATTAGTGCTAATTAAAGCCATTCAAAAGTACGGCTATACCCTTTCCAATTAACAGAGAAAAGAGGGAAAGTCACTCTTTTGAGACTGAGCTAATTCTACTTGAGTGCTTAAACTTTAGCTCTGGTAAGCCACTGCTTGGAAAGTGGCCATCATGATACAGTTATTCACTGAAGGAGAGGCAACGGCAGGAAGGCCCTTAATTAGGTGGCGCAGAGCTAAAGAGGCCCTTCATTAACAGAGCTAGCAGCTAACGATCAGAGAGGAGGGGGCAGGCCTCATCAACTAAATGAGAGAGCTGTGAGTGACCCTTGGTTAAAAGACGCGGCCCTGATCTGCCCTTGAACCCTGAACTCAAACTACAGAAAGGCTCTGCTGTTTAAAAATGTCAGAGGAAATTTGTTTCAGCTCGTCATACTAAACATCCTCTAAATCTTGCCTAACATTAAATTTGAGTCAAAAACCTTTTGTAACGATGGAACTATCACAAAGGTCACATTGAACGTTACAAAAACACGCTCAGTGATGTACCACAAATCTATTTATCAATTTTTGTTCATCTTTCCAGATATCTATCATTTACAAACCAACCCTGATGGGCTCAGGAGATTAAAAGGTAAAGCACCCAATAAACATTTAATAGAAATGAGAGAAAAGCAGTTCAATTATAAGAACTTTCCTTCGAATCACATTAAAGCAATTAGACTTGCAGCGGTTGCTCATTCAGCTCCACCATGTCTATCAGAGTGTGTTTTCCCAAACCAATAATATACATTAGAGGAAAATATAATTCCCCGATTATGATTTCTATGTACACTGATGAGCCAAAATATTATGACCAGACAAAGGTGAAGCGAATATCCTTGATAATCTCCTATCGAGGCTAATCTCCTAATTTATTATTATAATAAAATAAGTTGAACGAGTCATTGGTGAAATGTGTCAGGCATGCCAGGTCGAGGAAATCTTGGGTGTGATCCCTAAGCAAACGGTCCCTCTGCTTCAAAAATAAAACACACAAAAGAGATGCCGCAACTATCTTATTTTGGTCAAGTCTTCTGGTACCAATGGTTGTAGGTAGAAGCACGACGATGATGAATCAGATGAGTGTTTAATGGTATCAAAAGGTAGTTACACATAAACCAGGCAAGGAAATACAACCGTAGAACGAGACCAGACAAAACTCAAATGAAACACAAGGACTTAAATACACACATCAAACAAGGTGATAAATGACAAACAGCTGAACATAATGACAAAATCAAAACAGTTACTATGGTGACAAACTAAGGCAGGAAAATGCCAAACAAAGTGCAAACACAACATAATTGTGACAGTACGCCCCCTTCCAAAGAGGCACGACCTCGCACCAACAGAGGAAGAAGGAGGCTCTGGTGGAGGACGGGAATCCAGGAAAAGTGACAACTGATTAAACCAAGGTGGTATAGATGGTGGGAGAACCCTGGGAGAAGCCAGGAGCAGGGAAAGCCAGCTGAAATCCCAGAGTCCAGCCAAAATGGAAACCAACAGTGGCATTGAAGGAGGGAGGAGCCATGGCGGAGAGTGGGTGGAAGGACTGCCTGAGGTCTGTAGAGGACACGGGAGAGGCAAGCTAAGCGGGATCTGCAGTTCAGGATATGAATAATCTGATTCCGGTGGGATCAGGGGGTCAGAGAATCATTCTCTCGAAAATCAAAACAGTTAATTTAGTCCAACACAAGCTCACTTACAGTGGCGGAAGTGTGGGCGGTGCTCCAATCCATTTCCGTTGATCTCCATTAAAACTGCCACGGCGATGGACAATGTAGCCGGCTCACACACCTGGTTAGACATGCACTCAGGCTCAGTCACTCCTTCTTGCACTGTCTCTCCGTCTGGGGTGGGTTCAGGCATCGTGTCCATCTCTTGTGGTGGTGTCTGGCTGGACTCGGAGTCGGGATTGGGGCTGGTGCCCTCCTTGGGGCCGAAAGAGGAATCCAGTCCATTCATCACACAAAATCTTTCATGGGAGCATTCGCTGGCAGGTGTAATAGAATAAGTTGAGCAGGTCATTGGTGAAATGTGTCAGGCATGCCAACAGTGGTCCAAGGAGGGACAAATTACAAACCGGTGACAAGGAGTTGGGAGCCCAAAGCTGATTGTTGCATGAGGGCAACGATTGATATCCTGTCTTGTCCGAGCCAGCAGAAGGACTACTGTGGCACACAGCATTTTAATGATGGTTATGGGAGGAATGTGTCACAACACACAGTGCATCGCACTCTGCTGCGTATGGGACTGCGTAGCCTCAGTCCGGTTGAAGTACCTAAGTGATGACCCCTGTCCAGTGTTGAAAGCGTGTAGCATCTGAACTGGACCTTGGAGCAGTGGAAGAAGGTCACCTGGTCTGATGATTCCCGTTTTCTTTTTACACGTCGTTTACCTGGGGAAGTGATGGCACCAGGATGCACTGTGGGACGACAACAAGCCGAAGGAGGGAGTGTGATGCTCTGGGCAATGTTTTGCTAGGAAACCCTGGGTACGGCCATTCACGTGGATATAAATCTAACACGTGGCACCTATCTACAAATTGTACCTTCATGGCAATGGTGTTCCCTAGTGGAAATGGCCTCTTTCAGCAGAGAAATGCACCCTGCCACACTGCACACATTGTTCAGGAATGGTTTGAGGAACATGATGAAGAGTGCAAGGTGTTGCCCTGGCCTCCAAATTCCCCAGATCTCCATCCAATTGAGGATCTGTGGGATGTGCTGGACCAACAAGTTCAATCCACGGTGGCTCCACCTCACAACCTACAGGACTTGAAGGATCTGCTGCCAGTGTCTTGGTGCCAGAGACCACAGGACACCTTCAGGGGTCTTGTAGAGTTCATACCTCGGCGGGTCGGTGATGTTTGGCAGCACGTAAAGGACCGACAGCATATTAGGCAGGTGCTTGTAATGTTTTGGCTCACTGGTGTATATACATGTATGTAAAATCACTCTAGATACACCAATGATTCGGATCCTCATTCATTGTGGTGGCTGCTGGCCTGTCCCCTACATGGATGAGTTAACTATACTCTGTTCACTGAATGGTTTTACTTTTTGCTAAAAAGAATAATCTTCGCTGATGAAAACTCTGAAGAACTGTCACTTCAATACAGAAAATTCTAATCAACAAATCTGTTCAATTAAGCAATGTTTCTAGTTCAATATCTGTTAATCAAATTTACATTATTTCATGTGGTTATCAACAGCACACCACAGAAACTGACAGTAGAGCTACTTTGTATTGAACCTGAAACATTTCTGAAGAATGAAGCAACTTCTTAAGTATACTTAAGTACAGTATACTATTATACTTTAATAATATAATATTGTATTATATTGTAATACTTAATTCTAATATAGATCTGGCAGTGTCTGGCATCACAATATAATGACCTTTCCACATGAATCTCCATTATTCTATATAGGTGCAGGATAGGAACAGGAAATATGGTTTAATAATAAATAATAGCTATAGTTGATAGTGTTAAGCTGTGAATAAGATAGGAACTGTGAAGACTAGTTTTATGAAAGTAGGTCTACTGCAATTAGGAAATCTATGGGGCACAAGACCAGTATTACTCTCCTGCCATGACCATTTTAAGCTATTAACATTCACAATAAAATAAAATACTTTACATAAAGCAAACTCCACCAACAAGAATGACTTCTTCAAAGTATATTCATCCAACTAAAAAAATGTTATCCCACTGTCAAAAGATCATTTACCATTTTTTAGTGCTGTAAGAAAGCAATTTCACAAAAACCAAGCTACATATTTATGCTTTTAAGTTATTTTAAAGTGCCTTGCTCCATAGACCTCCATTACTGTAGATGTAGATTTATGTTTTACAAACCAAGGGCGAATCTAAATTATTTTCTGTGGTAATCAACAGCATGCCACATATACTGTCGATAAAGCCTTTAACATTCCTCTCTGTCTGTTTTTAATCCTCAAATAGAGCATTTCTGAGCTGTGAAAATGAGTATATAATCCTGCTTAATTTCCATGCATCACCAGATATTAACGACATTAGATGCGGAACTTTAATCATCTCAGTAATAAAAATCAGATGAGTTAGTTTGGTTAATTTAGAGCCAAACTGCTCATTTGAGAAGGACATCAAAGTATTGATGATACATTTTTATGAGCTGGTTTCTAAAAGTCTATTCTTGGGGTCACAGCTACAGTAAGGATGGTGGAGCATACGGATAAGAATCACAGGAATGTTTGAGGAATGTCAAGTCAAATTTGTCAGAAGGACATTGGTTGTTGCGTCTTGTGGGGCAATGTTACAAAAAAGGTTAAAGAAAAGCCCTTTTTTGTAAAGTTTTAATCAATCAGTTCTCTGGTACAAAAAAATATGACTTTTGCCAGCGTAATCAAGAAGTAAATTTCTTATTGTTCAGTGTTTCATAGATCATAGCCTGGTGGCGTTCTGCCCTCTCGCGCTTTCACTCTTTTAGATTTACAGCCATCTGTTTCCCATTACCGTTTGTGACAAGGGCACTGGGACCTTGTGGGAGTCACAACTGAAATTCATGTGTAAACCCCACATTGAAGATGAGGTGCGATATTCACAAATGATAAATATAGACAACGCAAACATACTGTACAGCGTTCAGTGTTCACATACATGTGAACATATTCCTAGGATGTTCATGAACCTTCCACCCACACATATGTGGATCAATTAACTAAGATTCCACCAAGTTCTATACTTACTTTGATCCACAATGGGATACCTATATCCATATGTGTGCGAAAAAGGCAGATGGTAAATAAGACATGTTAATGATGACATGTGTGGGGACCTTAAATATTCTTCTTTCTTCTTAACATTCTTATTTTGTGGGAAAAAAACATCATTATTCTTCTGTAATCCTCCTTTTGTTTCTATGCAACACAGTCTGACCTTTCTTTTTTATATCCCCTGCAAACTCATGTTCATCTGCTTTGTGTGGGTGTTGCACTGTAGAGTAAATGATATTCAATATTAAGAGGACTAAATGACTCTATGGTGTCTCAGAGACTGTTACAGTATATATTTAGCTTTGCATGTTTGTTTCCCCAGACTCTGTCCGCTCCTCATTAGTATAAACCAAACAACAAAACATTGAATAAGACGGAACAAAGGAAAAAAGGAGATGTAGAAGGGAAATACTAAATCTTTGTTCCATTCTACACTACAAATATTAGGTTGAAAGTAACCCAATTTGGATTTTGACCTAGCATGTAGGATTCATTTAACTCAGCATAATGGGTTGATTTAGTTCATTTTAGATCATTTTTTGCAGAACTGCTTTATATATTAAATAAATAAATTTTTAATCTTTACAACTGAATTGAATCAACACTGAACTGACTTCAGCTGAACAATGACTATTTTCTTTTAGAGTTGCTGTACAGACGAAATGAACTCTATTTGAATCATTGAATCATTATCCCTGTAAAATAATTTGGATTGTATAAAGCGCTATAGAAATAAAGGTGACATAGGAATACTAGCATTGTTTTACCTCATACATGGGATAATATTTCCAAATGAACTTAGCTCCTGTAAAATGGAATATATGTTTTGTTTTTACAATTGCAATAATAATGCCAAATTACTCAAAATGCTAATTACTTAAATTGATTACTTACTAATTTCTGAAATTGATTACTTAATTTTTTACCAAATTCTTATCATTATATAGGCAACAGTTGTACTATATTTCATGATTTTGTTTTAAAGAGCACATGATATCTTTATTTTTTAGTCCATGTCTGACAACAGTAAGGTCATCTACTCTACATCCTAGTCTGCTTCTTAGAGTTTACGAAAGTAACCTGTAGCAGATATACACATTAAAAAATGTATAGCATTTCTCCAAAATATTGTTCCAAAAATATCGATGACTCATCTTGCATGCAGGGGTATGTAAATAAATGCTATTATAAAATGTATAATAAAATGCTGTCTGGGATAAAAAAAGACTCTTCACCGCAATACCACCTGCAACCAACTAAAAATACCAAGCAGCAAACCATGGGTTTCCCTGTGATGTAACCAGAGACTAAATCTAACTTTTTGCCACACCTGTCATAAAATGACTTAATATGAAGAAACAGTTTTTTTGCAAAAACAGGCAATAATGGGAAAATTCACAATCCTCAACTCCAATTTTGATACCACAGCCAAAAAGCCTTACTAATATAAATCACACTCCGGAAACTACTGCATTGATTGAAGGGCGAGAGAACAAACGCGCTAAAAAGGTGACGCAGACCCAGCTGAAGCTGAAAGCGAAGCGCCCTCGAATTCTTATCAAGCGAATTATGGCCAGTATGAAAATACTTTGGATGTAGAAAAAAGTGTGGTTGTCCTCGAGGATAGATATCCAATTAGCAAAAAATCTGGAAACAAAGTGGCTGCAAAAGGAGGATACATAGGACACCTCCCTCCTGCAGATAAAGGTATGTCCAGATTATAACGTGAGGCCGAATGATTTAGGTGATGCAGAGGGAATCCCGGAATCCAGTCATGAAAATGGAATTTACATAACGCAGAAGATGTCAGGTAAAACACGCAAAATGATGGATGGATGAATACATGGAAAGCAGAAATGTGCAATAAATCCAATCGCGACATGGTCTGTGAATATTTAAGCGCAAAAATACTGCTATGTAAATATATAACCTGCTTGTTCTGCGTTTCTGTGTGAATCGGTGTGAATGAGCTGCTCCGCTTTGTCTACTACATACTCAAGTACGCATAGTGTTTTCAGCGTCTCACAAACAATTTGAGGACATGAATACATGAACATTTCCAGAGCTGCTCTGAGAGAACGCCTAATGGGCATTTTCATCATTTTATTTCAGGAAAAACCATTGTCAAATACACTTTGAAACACTACAACCCGTCAAAATAAAAGTTTGGTTTAACTAGAAGAAATTATGACAGAAATAAATATATTACTATTGTAGGCATAGAATGTACTTCTCAAAATAATAATAATAATAATAATAATAATAATAATAATAATAACAACAATAATAATACAATCTATTTAAACATTATTTAAGGAATATATTTTTTGTCCATGGTTTAATTTAGTAAATCTGTTTTTGCAGCTCTTCCCCAAAAAATAAAAGGACACAAGTTTCAATTTTCATTTGATTACCACAGTTTTGATAATATATTTGGATTAAATCATAAAAAGAAACATTAATTTTCTGAATAAAATACATTTCATAGGACTATATTATTCTTAAACATTTTAATAAATTATTAATGTTAAAAATAAGTTGTTAATCTAATTCATTATCAATAATTGAATTCAATTGATTAGACATGTTTTATTGAATTTTTAATAAACAAAACATACAAATGTTTTCAAGTTTGTTATAATAAAAGCATTTGTTATAAAAAATTTAATTTGTAATAAAAGCCCAAAAAAACTGTTTTCTTTAATTTAACTGTCATTTTAACTGATGATAATAATAATAATAACCATAATTTAATAATACCGTTTATTTATTTAATAATTGATTAATACTGTAAACCGTGATATTTTCTGAGACGTTATCATACTGTGAAAATTGTTAGTATTCATAAAAATGTTAATGGCCAACTGGCGAATGACACCGTTTCATATACTCACCAACACCGATTTTCACTCTCATTTGGTACTTGACGAGTGTTCATTTTAGGTCCTAGATGTAACCCAAAGGCTATCGGCAATTAAAAATAGGATACACCTTTGATATATCTCACCCCAACTTTCTGTTTCAACAGGAAATGTCAAAACCGGACAGAAAATGTGTGCATCCCACCCCTTCATGGGACTTTTAAAGCAAAATATGATTTGAGACAGAAATCAGATTTGCTTTACTGTTAGGAATTGTCTACCTCTCTTCCTGCCAAGTGTTTCTGAGGTGTCGACCTGCTTTTCTGTGAAGTCTGTACTCATGTTCAATCAACAGAGCAGGACCTTGACTAAACAGAAAAAGATTCTTCATATGTGGAGCACAGCACTGGGAGATTGCACAAGCCCTTTGTAGGTGTTTGCTTGAGGACAGTTAACGGGGAAATATGATCTCATTGAGTTCCAACATAGTCCCGGGCCTGGGGGACGACGCTGGAGGGTGATGATGACAGGTGACACAGCACGATACACTGGGGTGACAGTGGATGACAGCTCCTATTCTTAGCAGGCAGTCGCTGACTACACAAGTGTTATTGGCTACATTATCCTGTCACTTCGGGCAGAGATTGATGTTTGATTTGTTAACTGTTGTTTAGTGGTCGTGTGCGTGTGTGTGTCTGCACATACTTAAGCATGTTTGATTATGTGTATGTGTGCATTTGCTTATGTGAATGTGTGGATAATGAGTTTTCATAAAGAGATGGTCTTTTGGGAGAAGCCACCTGTTTGAAGTAAAAATTTGAAAGAAAAGCCGCCTCGAACTCTATGATCAGTATTGTCTAGCACAGTCAGGGTTTTCCCAGGGGTTTAGTACTGTGGGTGGTTTTCATCTGCACATTTCTTCTCATTTTGCAAATCTCTCAGGTCTACCAGTCTAGGAGGAGAAGATACATGAATCCCTCTATATCTTAAGGGCTTTTTGCTAATGTTACCAGCTACACAAGCTCACTTTTATGTGTTGTTGTGTTCCACAAAGAGTCAAATCGCAAACATAACAGGACTTTATTAACCGTTAGTGTAAGCCATTCTCCTGTGGCTAGGTTTGTCCATTCAGTCAGCTACAGTCATGGCGGAGAAACAGCTTGAGGAGAATCTTGGACTGTGTTCAAAATCGAATACTTCCCTATATAGGGCCCTATCATACACCCTGCGCAGGGCGGCACCAGGTGCGACGCAAGTGTTTTTTGCTAGTTTCAGCCCGACGCAGTTATCATTTTCACATCCTGCGCCATGTTGTTTAAACAGCAAATGCATTTGTGCCCATTTGTTCGCCCATGGGCCACTGGTCTGAAAACGATCTGTGTTCGGGCGCATTGTTGGCGTGCTGCTATTTTGAGGCAACTGAAGCAACACAATATTTTTATTTTTTTTTAAACAGCATGTTGTGTTATTGGCACACATTACTGATGCGCTCTTTAAATAACAAAAAAAATATTGCGTTGCCTAATCAGTTGCCTCAAAATAGCAGCACGCCAACAATGCGCCCGAACACAGATCATTTTCAGACCAGCAGCCCATGGGCGAAC
This sequence comes from Gila orcuttii, assembly GCA_026230005.1. Lineage (NCBI taxonomy): Eukaryota > Metazoa > Chordata > Actinopteri > Cypriniformes > Leuciscidae > Gila > Gila orcuttii. Next base: position 37,138,640 of record JAPDVR010000019.1, on the reverse strand, counting down.
AAATGGGTGCAAATGCATACTTTTTATAAAAAATACTTTTTAACAGTCATGAAGCAGGTATCAAACCAAATGTTGTACCTTCTATACAGAAGGTGCTACGGTGTTACTGTGCAAGTTTGTTAAATTTGATATGTCTATAGCTAGCTACCTGAATCTGGTAATCGGGCACATCTGGTAGGCTATAATGGCAAACGTAACTCTGTGACCCCTTTGAATACTATAATTTGATTGGTCAATGTGTTTTATTCACAATAAAACACGGCTATGACCGCTTCACCCAACGGTTCCATGTATCACTACACTACACAACCCCTAAAACACGGCTATGACCGCTTCACCCAACGGTTCCATGTATCACTACACTACACAACCCCTAGCAACCACTCTTGGCAAAGTAAACATATGCTCTCATTGATATTGTTCATTGAAGCTAAGGTCGTGTGTCCACCAAAGCTTTTTTTCACGCAGCTGGTGTATTTTTCCAATTGATTTCAATGGGAGCGCTGCGTTTTTTAAACGCTATGAGCGTAACTGAGCGTTTTTTTCACGCTTGAAGCGCCCGGCGTTTTTTACTGGTCGCCGAGAGTTGAAGAATGTTCAAAATGAAAAAAAAAAAACTAGTAATAGATTAATATCAATGAATACACACAAAAAAAAGTATAATACATAAGCAACATGAATAATCAACCATGTATATACAATAGGCTATACAAGAAAAGACATCTCAACAAAATGCATGGAAACACATGTGTTCAATGTAATAAAGCAATGTAAAATATTTTAATTTTGACTAATTAAAAATGTCCATCTTCACTTAAAGGGTAACTAAACCCCTGGTCAGAGCCTGACTCCACCCACTGGCAATATTTGAAAAATGCTGGAAAAGTGTGCAGAGCCCAGCGGAGGGGGGGCGTGCACCTGAGACGCATCTCTCTGTAGGCAAGGGCGTGGTTAGCTGGTACTCTGACATCAGAGGGCACCACAACTTCCAATAGGAAAATTCAACTGCAGTAGCCACCGTTCATAGGGTACTCTGGGTTCGGGGCCCTCTCCTCGGACAGCACGCCAAATAGGCATTAAACTTTACTCCCTCTAATTGTATGTAAGTGTGAACTCGTGAAACTGTGCTAATATACACTCATTGTGCTGTAATATTCCTGAAAATTATGATCCTAACCTTTATCTCTATACCGAAATCTCAGATGGTTAGTTATTCAGCTATTTTGAATTATAAAATGTTGAAGTCTGGGATGTCGTGAGACTGGAGACTGTAATGTACACTATGGCCTTTGAAAAGCTTAAATGTGTGACTTGAACCAACAGTGCTCATAAATGGTTGTTGAGTATTCTCACTAGAAACAAGATAGAGGAAGTAGAAGTAGAGGCTTTGACCCGGAAACAGTATTCCTTATGTCACAACAATCAGAAAACATTTTCCATTTTAACAGAGTTAAGGTGCAGTAAAATTATCTGTTGTTCTGTGAATTTTCACTGGTGAATTCCAGTCATTTCAATAAGAATCCACACGATCAACAATTTCATGTGTGGTCAAAAATTTCACTATGGGACCAAGTTGGTCACTGGAATTCTCTGGATTTGACCAACAGAAAGCTGCTTGAAAGTGACTCCTGTGTGAGCTGTGCTTCATACATTACGTCACTACAGTGCTGACAATAGTCAATGGACTTTTTTGCCAATATAATTTCACGAAATTTACAAATGTGACTGCACCTTTACTCGCTGCAACATAAAATGCAATCAATAATAAAATATTTACAAGGGATATGTGAGGTACTTAACGAGTTATAAAAGTGAGAAGGTGCAGCAGCTTCGTTTTCCGTTTGTTTTTCCTCTTTTCTGGTGGATGGTCCAGGCACTTCAATGATTTTCAGGTCTACAGGATGATTTTTATTCTTGTTTAAACTTGTATTTCAGCTTAATGAGGTCCCTGCAAAGTACAAAATTTACTGTTAGTAATCTTATTAAAGTCATAGTTGTGACCTTAAAATAATTTCCTCAGCCTTGTGACATTCCAAACCTGTTTGACTTTCTGTCTGTGAACCCAAACTCAGATCTCGGGCATAATGCAATCCCAGTCACTGTTCGCTTTCACTGCATGGAACACAAACATAAAACGATTGTGTAAATCATTCATGAAATCATTCTTATGTACACTTGTCTCGTTCAATTCAATGCAACAATTTATGTAAAAATGTTTAAATATTCTGTTAAGCTCCAAAAATGTCCCAGAAAAGATCCTAAAAATATGCAAAATGAAAAAAACAAAAATGGAAAAAAAAAAACGAGTCCACAACTCATGTGTTATGAGTTGTGTTGTAAGTCTTTGAAGCCATATAATAGCTTTTTTGTCTAAAAAGACTAAACTTGAAGTTATAATCCAGAGTTCAAATGTCTTATATTCAAATGCAAATTATTAAGGTATAAGAAAAAATGCATAGCATTATTGGCGCCAAACCTGTGATATTTTGTTTTGTGAGTAACATAAATGAGATTTAAGAGCATGAGGGAAGATTTTCAGAGAATAACTGATTAACAAACACAAGTACACAGTCAAACAATACAATTTCACACATAAATGTTCATCGTAATAAAGTACTTGAATGTGGTGCAGGTAACTTACTGTATAGGCTAATTCAATGTTGCCTCTGAAATTTTCAGATTATTTTAGAAATGTAGCTACTGGTTGTTCTGGGGAAACAAAAGAACAACGCTGATTATTCATTAACAACATAATATGTATTGGCCAGTAAAGGGCTTTAAAATAGTATTTAAGAGAATGAGGGCGCCTGTAAGTAAACAAAAACAGACCAAACTATATAACAACTTGTGTTTATAACAAACGACAGCAGGAATCAGCTATTAATTAGTTATATAAGCAATTTGAAGACACAGTTGTAGGCTACAGAAGATGTTGAATTGAATGACTAAAACAATCTAAGACAATAAGTCAATGATTTCCATTTGTTCATTAGATAGTTAGCACCGCGGCTAAAACCTTCATACCACAGGCATGCTGTGCAATAAACAAGTGATAAACACTGTAAAAACACTGTTTATATATGTATGTCTTTGAATATATAGCGATTAGACTCTGTATTTATATTTATTTGGCGAGTTTACAAACGGAGAGCCGAACAAAAGACTTAAGCTTTGATGAGAGGAGCCGTTTTCAAATCCGATGATGATCAGCTGAGCTTTGTTGCGCGCGAGCAGCGCGATGATCAATGAAGCGATGACAGAAGCTTGAGTCAGAATAAAGCTTTTCTCCTCCTGCTTCTTCTTCTTCATATTATTATTATTTATTGTTGTTGTTTAAGGTTTAAATTAATCAATAAAATAGGCCTATACTAAATAAATGTAAGCCTATGTATACTGAATCAAACTTCCCAGCTAACACAGTTACGTTGTGAAGACGTAACAGGACCGGCCCATATTCGTCGTAGCGACGTACCACATAACGTTCCAGCAACGTAACTTTGTGATTCCCATAATCGTCGTGGCGACGTTATAGTGGTACGTCGCAAGAACATGATGAGTACGTCTTAATGACCAAACTGGCATGTTGCGAGGACGTAACATCAAAGGACCATATTAGTCGTAGCGACGCGCCAAATAACGTTCCAGCAACGTAACCTTGTGATTCCCGTATTCGTTGTGGCGACGTTATTGTGGTACGTTGCTGGAGCGTGGCAGGTACGTCTTCCGCATTTATTTTTAATATCTCACCTTTAGTCCTGGGAATGAAGATGTGCTTGAACCATAACCTTAAAATCAGCATAGAACTGATAAACTCAAACATTTCATTCTCTCTTGTAAAACCTTATAAATTATAAAAGGAATTGTGTACTGTTTTCAGTTAATACATTTAGGGATTAATACATGTAATGGAAACCAATACAAACCCCTATTAAATAGAAAATGGCCCAAAACCATGCATTAATTTATTAATCAGCATTAATTCAGTGTTACTTTGTACAATTACTAAGCCAATACATTTTGAACATTAACGATTTTTTAAGTAAAGTGTTAACAAGTTATGAGTACAGAAATTGAACACGTCAATTAATTAATCAAAAAAACATAATCAATGAATAATGCAACCAACTATTATTCTTTTTATTGAAAAAAGTGTCTTATCATTAGGGATGGGTGTATTTGAATAATGATTTTGTCACTGAAACTTATCAATACTCTTATTGACACTACTCTCTAATTTGGCGCAAAAGCAATAAAGACATAAAAAAATAAGTAAAAAGATTCAGATGTTTCTTTATTATTCATTTTATTTGCAGAAATAGGTTAAATTGTTTCCGGAGTGTCCTGTGAGGCTCCTGCTACAAATGTCTGGTGGTGATGTGCTTCATTGATTCACTACCAGTAGCAAAACCTGAACAATGTGACAATTGCCAAAGATCTATAGTCTTTGAGCTTCTCTGAAGCAAACAAATAACAAAAAAAGTGTTCATAAAGAGTAAAGATATGTAAAAAAAAAAATTTTTCACCCACCCAAAAATACATCAAGAATTTTTTGAGCTTCAAAATGAGCTTGATGACTTTCTCAGAGAAAATCTGAGATGTCTCATTCCTGGCTGTGTCCCAGCTGTGGGAAACTCTCTATCAGACAGTGTTGAGGAGGAAGAGGGAGATGATGAAGAGCTGTAAGAGAAGAGGAAGAGTCTCTTTCTTACCCCACCAGCGGAGGGCAGGGTCTTCTGTGGCAAGGGTCTCTCTCTCTATATTCACTGGAAGCTGAAAAATAAATTGTACCATACTATTGTAGTCAGGTTAATAGCTTTTTGATAGAAAGGTATAAGAAAATTGTCTAACTTACGTGTTCCTCCTCTTCCTTATCTGGAGTTGCACCGTCACCTCATCGTCCTTCTTAGGCAGCTAAAACAGAGGAGTACTTTATTAATGTTGCTAATCTATGGCTTTTAATTTTTTTTTTTAAGTCTTTTATGCTCACCAAGGATGCATTTATTTGATCGAAAATACAGTAAATGTGAAACTTTATTACAATTTAAAATAACTGTTTATGTGAATACGTTCAAATTAAATTTATTCCTGTGATCAAAGCTAAATTTGCAACATCATTACTTCAGTCTTCAGTATCACATGATCTTTTAGAAATTATTCTAATATGATTTGATGCTCAAAAAACATTTCTGATTATTATCAGTGTTGGAAACAGTTGTGCTGCTTCAGATTTTTGTGTAAACCATGATGCCTTTATACAAATACACCCACAATACAAATGTAACCCAGGTTACTAAAGATGTTTTTATTTTTTGAAATAGAAAAGAAAGAAACTGACACTTATGTGAATAAACAGTTATTTTATTAAATATCTGTAAAGAAAAGAGAAAATAAGAATACATAAATTAGAGAAGAGTGATTTGATTTAATGAGAAGCAGCGAGCGCGATCCTGGAAGAAGAGAGGAAAGTGAATTAGAGTGAGCAAGCTAGTAGTTTGTTCATAGAAACATAGAGATTTTGAGAAATAGAAGAAGAACTTGATATTGTGATAACTGATTTTGAGTAAAAGTGAAACTAGCTTTTTGTACGTGCATTGAAGTACGGGCCTAAAGCTGAAAGAGCTGCCGCGAACTTTTTCTAATTGATATTAGAGTACTCTTGGTTGGTTTTTTTTTGTTGTTTTTTTTCCCCTTTGGGCTTTCTATTTTCCTTTTATATCCTTTTTGGATTTTCTTTTGGTTTTGTCTGATATTTGCTAATTGCTGAGTTTGGATGCTGAACGAGGATCGAGGAAGCTGCACATGAGATGTCCCTGCTTCACTGCGGAAGTTTGAGAGTTGGTGCAAGCAGGAACTGGCTCGCCAACTTTCTGTAACCAGTGTCGTGGCAAGTGTGTTACCCTCACCCTCCTCAGTAAAAGACACAGAGGGGCGTGAAAGAAGACTTATATCTATATATCTTTCTTATACCAAAATAAAAGTTAATTAAGTGAAATTAGATTTAAAACTAAATAGAAAGTATAAATTATAGTAGATAAAAAGAAAGAATAAAAGGGTATAATTAGGATTTAAAAAAGAGTTTATTTATTTCTGGTTTATTTTCTTTTATTGACGTGTTGAGTTTAATTTTATTGTCTTTTTGGACATTTTCTTTTTTTGTCTTAATATCTTGTTATTCCTCAAAAATATATCTCACCTGTTTTTCCAACTTAAACAGTGTGTCCCTGTGCTTCTTTGCTGCTAACACAGTCTCTTGAGCGAATTCTGGTCTTCTGATCGCTGGTCCATAGATTGAAGCAGTGTCTTCTTTCACGCCCCTCTGTGTCTTTTACTGAGGAGGGTGAGGGTAACACACTTACCACGACACAGGTTACAGAAAGTTTAAAGAAAAGTTTGAAAGTTAAAAAATCTTATAACATTATAAAAGTCTTTACTGTCACTTTTGATCAATTTAATGCATTCTTGCTATTAATGTCTTCCAAAAAAGAACATGAAGCTGTTTTCATGAAGCTGAACTGTTTTCAACATTGATAATAATCAGAAAAGTTTCTTGAGCATCATATCAGAATGATTTCTGAAGGATCATGTGACAGTGAAGACTGGAGCAATGATGCTGAAAATTCAGCTTTGATTACAGGAATAAATTGTATTTTACAATATGTTAAATAATCAGTTGGTTAAAAAATTAACCAACTTCCAATCACCCATTTAACTGCCAGCAAAATCTTAAACTAACAAAAAATCTCATCTACACATAAATATGAGATTAAAAGACCAAACTTTTATAAACAAGAGCTTAGGTTAGCCTAACAGTTACCTGTTCTGAAAACGGTTGAGATGCTAACAGACTTTTTCCAAAGACACTAAACTATTTCTATAAAGTAAATATTCAACAGATGTGTGTCAATAAAACTGTCAGGAACAGTTGTGTGTATTATTTGTGTGATTTTAGAGACTAAACTCACCTGAAAGTAGTGAAAATGTAATACTCCTGTAAAGGATGATATGAATTAACACGTCCAACACACCGTTGCCATGAAAAACAGAGCGTTGCCATGGATTCTAACCATAGAGACGGAACGGACTATTTTCTTTAGCGGAAGCAATACAATTGTTTTTAAATCAATAAACTCCTTTTGTCAAATTCTATATTTATTTGTTAGGAGCCATGTAATAAGCGGGATGTAGAGCTTCGCGTCGGGGTCCTAATCAGCCTGTCGGGGTTGTATTCGCTATAACAACCGCCTAGCTCTCTCTACATATAAAACGTTGTGAGGACATATCGTGGTAAAGTTTCTTTTTTTTTTATCTTGGCTAACGTTCCAGAAAAGTTGTGGACACGTCCTCAAAAGACGTCGCTAGTATATCCCATGGACAACGTTGTAGCGACGTGGTCAACTAGTCTCCAGATAACGTTCCAGAAAATTGCGTTACAAGTATCCTAGTGATGCCATTTGGATGTTATATGGGAAATGTACTTAATTCATCAAAGATTTTATGAAGTTATCTGGTGACCAGTTGACCACGTCTTTACAACGTTTCCATGGGATAAACTAGCGACGTCTTTTGAGGACATGCCCACAACGTTTCTAGAACGTTAGCCAAGATAATAAGAAAATGGAACTTTACCACGACGTCCTCACAACGTTCTCCATGGGATAAACTAGCGACGTCATTTGAGGACATGCCCACAACGTTTCTAGAACGTTAGCTAAGATTATAAAAAATGGAACTTTACCACGATGTCCTCACAACGTTGTCATAAAGTAATGTCGCGCCGACCAAATGATGACTAACTGACGACGTCGTCACAACGTACTGTGTTAAGCCTTGTTTATACTCGACGCGTCCGCAAGAGCGCGAAGGTGCGCGCGGCAAAAATGACGTCATTGCGGTGTGGGCGGTCGTGCGCGTTGGGTGCGCAAGACCCCATTTCGCCTGGCGGTGTGCATGGCACTTTTTGTAACATCGCGCGCGGCGCCGCATCCGAAGATGAACGACTTCGAGCCGAATCTGGCCGAACTGGTACGTCTGTACCAGCATGTTTATGATCCTTCTATACACAGAGACATTTGCATTGATGGGCGACCATAAAAGCCTCTCATTTTGTGAATAGGAACAAATTTGCATTAAGCACCCAGTTTGCACTTGTCTAAAGTAACTGCTTACATTTACAAAATAAGCCTACAATAGCAGAAGTAAGCCCTGCTGATGAAATTAAGATTTAAACACTCTTCAATAAGGCTTCAGTTGTTTAACTAGTTTACATGCAGTGAAAGTACAATAAACCTACTGCATTTATTACTCTTTGAATATTAATCAGCAATTAATAAACTACTAATAAACGGGAAACTACTTCTTCACTGCTGATTCCTGGTGGTTTAGAGAAGAATTACTCCGAGTCGCCCCCTGTCGTTTCACAGAATAGCACAACGGCGAGCGCGTCAAGTATAAACGCCTCGTCCGTTTGGAGAGGTGCGCGCGCAGTCAGCGGAGACTCGCGCTTGTGCGGACGCGTCGAGTATAAACAAGGCTTCAAGCTTACCACAAAGAACCGGCAAAAGTAATGATTATGTGTCAAAAATAGCAAGGAGACATTTAATTGTCTATTAATAAACTGGTGTTTTCTGTGTGAATAGGGTACATTTTTTAAATAATATATATCACCATGAAACTTTCTCAGCTGATTACTTACACAAGTATATAAAAAAATGTATTACAAGTTTTTGAAATTTGTATGTTTAATTATGCAAATTAGGCATTATCTCATTAAATATGCACAGTTTTGCATATATTTTCGGTAGATAGATCTGACCATATGATAAAGCCAGGTGCAAAATAATTTTTTCATTTTGTTTACACACAAGATGAAAAAAGAATTTCAGAGGGATTTAAGGATATATGCTTTCATTACCTAGAAAATCAAAATATACTGTCCATAGCCTTAAAAAAATCAATTCTCGCCATATTTTTCTTTTTTATTAAAATGTCACATAAATCAGGCCACGAATGATTTATAAACAAATCCCTCTGAAAATATCTTCAGAATACTGCTAAGTGTATAACTGTAAAGTTTGTTGTACATAGGTGCTACACAGGCTGAGAAGTTTCTACTGGAGAATGACAAAAAACTCATTTTGAGAAAACAGCATTTAAAGATTTGTAATGTAAAAATTCATACTTTTTTTAGTGAAACGACTATTTACAGACACAATATCTTATCAAATCATTAGCAGCAACAATACAAACCACCTAAATCACATTACAACTTATAACACAGCATTTATGGCCTTCAAATGAACAGAAAAACAGTCAAAAACACACATCTAAATGCCAGAGCACGTCACGTGATGCATCTGAACGAATCACGTTGTCAGAAATTGACATCAGCCAATGAGATTTCGGTTTTAGATTTAAATGCCCATTGTACTTTCACGATTGGTTGCTGATTAAAAGGAAATGACCATATTTGGATTCAACAACAATGTAGAGGAGAGAGAGCTTTTTCCAACGGTGTGTGTGATGACAGGGTGCAGATTGCGATCGCAGAGCAGCATGTTGATTTAGAACGACAACATTTTGTTGAATTTAGGAGAAATCTACAGACGCAAACAGACAAAGTGTAGTAAAATAAAGACCTAAATGTGTATTTTGGAATTTTTTTCACCACAAGTCTGAAAGAAGACATGTTATTGAAGACAAATAGGAAATAGCCCACAATCTCAAAATTGACCGGTGAAAAAAAAAACGATGTTTTTGCCTGCCGTGTCTCGCCTTAAGTATAATAGGCCTACTAGGATAATAATAATCTTATTCTGGCCTCACAGAACCATTGGGTTGCTCAGATGCTGGTTTTAACATAAGATATCTTCCAGGAACCACTTAAATGTTAAAAGATCTTACAATAACCCTTTTATAGCATTCAAGTTCCTCTAATTTCCCCCAAAGCACTTCGAGGTCTCGTAGTAATGAAAAGGTGACTCCAGAACCTCTTAACTGAATAGAAAGTGCTTAAAAGATCCCATAAGTTCCAGCAAAAACCGCAAAGATTGTCAATGCTCCACCAGTAACCCTACTATAGGAGAAGGAGCTTTGAGGCACTTAAATTACATTTTGAAGTTCCTTGAGTATCCGACAGGATATTTGAGACACCTTTAGTTTTTACAGTGATATGTTTGCACTTACATAATATAATTACATAATATGTTTGTGCTTACATAATATATATATATATATATATATATATATATATATATATATATATATATATATATATATATATATAGGTCCTTCTCAAAAAATTAGCATATTGTGATAAAGTTCATTATTTTCCATAATGTAATGATAAAAATTAAACTTTCATATATTTTAGATTCATTGCACACCAACTGAAATATTTCAGGTCTTTTATTGTTTTCATACTGATAATTTTGGCATACAGCTCATGAAAACCCAAAATTCCTGTCTCAAAAAATTAGCATATTTCATCCGACCAATAAAAGAAGTGTTTTTAATACAAAAAAAATAAGTCAACCTTCAAATAATTGTTCAGTTATGCACTCAATAGTCAATACTTGGTCGGGAATCCTTTTGCAGAAATGACTGCTTCAATGCGGCGTGGCATGGAGGCAATCAGCCTGTGGCACTGCTGAGGTGTTATGGAGGCCCAGGATGCTTCGATAGCGGCCTTAAGCTCATCCAGAGTGTTGGGTCTTGCGTCTCTCAACTTTCTCTTCACAAGATCCCACAGATTCTCTATGGGGTTCAGGTCAGGAGAGTTGGCAGGCCAATAGAGCACAGTAATACCATGGTCAGTAAACCATTTACCAGTGGTTTTGGCACTGTGAGCAGGTGCCAGGTCGTGCTGAAAAATGAAATCTTCATCTCCATAAAGCTTTTCAGCAGATGGAAGCATGAAGTGCTCCAAAATCTCCTGATAGCTAGCTGCATTGACCCTGCCCTTGATAAAACACAGTGGACCAACACCAGCAGCTGACATGGCACCCCAGACCATCACTGACTGTGGGTACTTGACACTGGACTTCAGGCATTTTGGCATTTCCTTCTCCCCAGTCTTCCTCCAGACTCTGGCACCTTGATTTCCGAATGACATGCAAAACTGAGCAACAGTCCAGTGCTGCTTCTCTGTAGCCCAGGTCAGGCGCTTCTGCCGCTGTTTCTGGTTCAAAAGTGGCTTGACCTGGGGAATGCTGCACCTGTAGCCCATTTCCTGCACACGCCTGTGCACGGTGGCTCTGGATGTTTCTACTCCAGACTCAGTCCACTGCTTCCGCAGGTCCCCCAAGGTCTGGAATCGGTCCTTCTCCACAATCTTCCTCAGGGTCCGGTCACCTCTTCTCGTTGTGCAGCGTTTTTTGCCACACTTTTTCCTTCCCACAGACTTCCCACTGAGGTGCCTTGATGCAGCACTCTGGGAACAGCCTATTTGTTCAGAAATTTCTTTCTGTCTTACCCTCTTGCTTGAGGCTGTCAATGATGGCCTTCTGGACAGCAGTCAGGTTGGCAGTCTTACCCATGATTGCGGTTTTGAGTAATGAAACAGGCTGGGAGTTTTTAAAAGCCTCAGGAATCTTTTGCAGGTGTTTAGAGTTAATTAGTTGATTCAGATGATTAGGCTAATAGCTCGTTTAGAGACCCTTTTCATGATATGCTAATTTTTTGAGACAGGAATTTTGGGTTTTCATGAGCTGTATGCCAAAATCATCAGTATTAAAACAATAAAAGACCTGAAATATTTCAGTTGGTGTGCAATGAATCTAAAATATATGAAAGTTTAATTTTTATCATTACATTATGGAAAATAATGAACTTTATCACAATATGCTAATTTTTTGAGAAGGACCTGTATATATATATATATATATATATATATATATATATTTTTTACTTTGAAAAATATGTAATTTTTTAATAATATAGTTTATACACTAAGACTTTGTTCTCTGTGTTTAGGTGCTTATATTATCTATGTCATATATGATCCACTGACATCTGCTCGTATTGTTCTTTTGTCTGAAATGAGCAGTCCAAACATGTTCCCTCTATAATTTAGGGCTACAGCGAAACATGTCTCCAAACCGAGTTTTAATCAGCACGCAAGGCTGTTGTTCGGTAAATGGTTGTCAGGCACCTCCATTAGCCATTAAGAGGAGCCTGACTGCCATCAACACTGCAAATTGGCACGCTCCACTCCCACAATGAGGGGGAAAGATCAGAACTGGTTCTGATTCATCCACGGGTCACGATTTTATCACCCCTCTGTAAATGAACATCTATACACTCACCTCCAGGTATTTAAATATCATCTCCATAGCTTGTCGCTGGGCTAGCGTGTGGAATCGCTGTGCTAATTAGCTTCGACGGGCAGAGCCGGTAGTCTGTTCAAAGCCAGACAATGCTCTGTTATTGGAAGCCGTCCCTCGGAGTCTGTGTATATCTGCATCATAATAGCTTGCAGGTTTATGACAGTATAATTCCTACAGTGATTCAGAGCGCATGAATAAAACTGATTTGACTCATAGCAACGGTTATTTGAAATGCTTTTTGTGTGATTTGTAATTCTAAAAGAGCAACATCGTCTAACTCTTAATGACTCATTCTCATTTGTGTTTCATTTTTACTTGACATGACTAAGCTAGAACTTGGCATCTTTTATAAGAAGTAATTATGACTTGTTTTGTAATAACTCAAATGCATATGTCATTTACTTTAGGTCTAAAGACTATACATACATCGTCAGATCATCATCGCCAGTCAACATCTGCCTACAAAATGCCTCAAGGCACAATAAGTCTCCACCAGGGCCATCAGTTTTTCTTGCGCCATTCACACCTGGCTCGCCTTGCACCTGCTTTAGCTCTGCATTGACAGCATGGGTCCATGGACAGCAGTCCACAAATAGCCACTTCACTCCGAGTATTTCACCCACCCATGGATTCATGAAGCAAGTAAGGTCATCCTGCGTATCAGCCCAACTATGTCTCAACCTTGGGGAACAATGGCTCATCAAGTAAGTGACATTATACATCTACTGTCTTGCGTGGAGTTCATTTATACTCAATCTAGTGGTGTTCAAAGACATGTAGCTATTTACAATGCATTTACAATGTTGTGAACTGTAGCCATAAAACATCTTTTTAAAAAGGACTTGACGATTAGAACATTGTGTAAAAAGCGCAATTTTTTTGTCCTTGAAAGCCTTGAAAATCTTTTCATTCTGTTTTAGTCTTCAGTCTTTATCATATGCCTTGCTAACATATAAAGCCATGTGTAAATCAGCAGAGACAGCAGTGTCAGAGAGGGTCAACATCAAAAAAAGCTAGTTCAAATCCTGACTTAGCACCATCATCCATCAGAGTAATTCACCTAGAATTCATTATTTACTCACTCATGGTACCAAGATCATGCCATTTGCTATTAATTTTATCCTGATGTATTTCTGAGTGAAACTAAGTGTAAACATAATATATAAATAGAAAACATCTCGGTTACGTATGGTAACCCTCGTTCCCCGAGGAGGGAACAGAGACGTGAGTCAGAAGTGATTTCTAATCACTTCTAATCACTTCGAATGGGGATGGCTTGCAAGAGCCTATCTACTTGGAGTGTAACTAAACAAGCCAATGCACATTGGCATGCGATAACTGCACAATCGCATCCTTGTTTTTCTGCTGAGGAGCCGGACCTGTGACTCGGCCGTACAGCGGAAGCTCAGCAACTGTGGGGAGGGAGACGTTCCCCTTCGTCAGCTCACTATGACGTGAGTCAGAAGTGATTCTGACGAATGGGGATATCTACCAAAACGCCACGGCCGCTGGCCCTTCCAGCGCTCACCTTGAGCCTCCTGGCCTGAACGCAGTGTTCACTCAGTGTGACTTATTGAATAACGCTGAGAAAGCGTGCCCTTGGGGAAGAGAATGCTGCGGAAGCCACATCCTACCCCGGAGGGAGGCACTGTGACGGATACACATATGGACTAACCAAGCAGGGTAGTACAACATATGGCAGTCTCTGGGGTGGTTCCAGCCTAGTTATAGGGGGGAAGAACACCAGCAGAGACGACAGAGTGGGCTCTGTTGAGGCAAAGACACGGGCTCGTCCGCAGAGGAGCTGTCGTGGAGGAATACACATATGGGGTCGCTGCAGGGACTGCTACATATGGACACCCAACCTAACACAGGTTCTGCAATGCATACGAGTGTAGGCCTGGTGTCAGACTCTCCGCAACGTCTGACTGGAACTCACAGGGTAACCCATTTCTGGGGAACACTACTGGAGCAAATAGACACACATATCAGGCCAATGGGGGCAGGAGTGGCGTTGCAAGCCGACACTAAGAACAGGTCCCTCGCGCTACTGGCCACTGGGGGCGAGTATATGGGAAGACACCAGCTCTACACGGAGGCTATAGAATCTAGGGAACGTGTTAGGTGTCGCCCAGCCCGCAGCTCTACATATATCTGCCAGTGAGGCACCTTGAGCTAACGCCCAGGAGGAAGCAACATTTCTAGTTGAGTGTGGTCGCAACCCGAACGGGCAAGGCACAACTTGGGCTTCGTAAGTCGATTCGTCGACCGAAAATGCTTGCAGGTCCCCAACCCTCTTGATGGGAGCCAGAGCAGTCAGGAGCACTGTCTTTCTTGACAGGATCTTTAAATCAGCTGCACTGCAGTGGTTCAAGGGGAGGTCTCTGCAGTGTGCTGAGCACCAGAGACAGGTCCCAAGAGGGTAAAGAGGGGGGACGAGGGTTGAGGGGGCTCTAGCAGAAGTGATGGTGTCTACCACCGCCTGGGGTAGGTCACCTAGAACCTCCGTGTCCCATCCAGGGACCAGACATGGAGTTTCCAGAGGTCTGTACGCGGGTGCCATAGAGTGCCCTGTCTCTGAGAAAGCAGGTCCTTCCTCAAAGGACTGGGCCAAGGAGGTGCTGTCGCGAGGAGCATGAGTTCTGGGAACCAGAACCAATATGGTGCAACTAACAAGACCTGCTCCTCGTCCTCCCTGACTTTGCAAAGTGTCTGTGCGAGAAGGCTCACTGGGGGAAACGCATACTTGCGTAGGCCCCGGGGCCAGCTGTGCGCCAGTGCATCCGTGCCGAGAGTCTCCTCAGTCAGGGACGTGGTCAGAAGGACCACGTACTGGTCTATACTGTCTTCATATCGGCTGTAGGACAGATCTCTGCCCACAAGACAGCGGCATTGCTGCTCCACACGGAGGTGAAGTGGCTGAATTTGGGAGGGCGCCGGGCGAACTGAATCGCATAGCCGAGTCTGATGGTACGGATGAGGCTCCCAAACACCGTGCAAGCGGGACCAACGGGACCACGGACGTACCCGGGGTGGAGCAGCGAGGTGGAACATAGGGACTCGACACAGGAGGCACTGAGGCGGCCCGAAGTGGGGTCTGAGTGTGCTGTGCAACACTACCTGGTTCCAGGGTGGGGCAGAGGGTGCATGGGAAGGCCTGATAGCGTAACCGAACCGCACACTGCTGCCCGCTGGCGAAAGAGGGGGACGGGAGTGGCAAGGCATTTAAGCGTCGCTCACTGCCATCCACACCCTCTTGAGACCCAGAGATAGAGAAGCTGCTCTTACTGAGAATTTGCGTACCGCTGACTGAGACGCCAGCGGCGGAACAGAATTTGAATAAACAAAAGATTCTCCGCCCGGCCCTCCACCAGGGAAGAGCAGCTAACTCTGTGTTGCCCGTCTCAGGGCTGCTGAGACAGGTGGCGCAGTCTTCCTGCGAAAGCTCGTAGTCACAGTAGAGCTGGCTGTGACGGAGTTTTTTTTTGTTTGTTTTTTTCACGGGGGACTGACACCCTTGGCGACAAACAAACTGAGGGGTAGCCCACAAGTGACTCTGGTAGCACATCGGGACAAGCTCTTGGTTACCTCAGCCTGTTTCTGAACTGTGGAGAACCACTTAAACCACTTAAACCACGGTCAGTCACTATGCACAGCTCAACCCCGACTCAGAACTACCCTCGCGCATTGCGTGTTTTGGCCTTCCACAGACTTGTAGGGTGGCCATCACATGCAGAGAAGAGGCGGTCTGCCATTAGCAAAGCCACCCCACCACCAAGGGTAGTGAGAGAGGAAAAACTTTTTCTGAAGATTTTGGCATGTTTGACTTACCATATTGGCGCCAATATGCTTCCATACTGCCAAAGTTTTCCACACACATCCGGGCAGGCACGAGGGCGGGGCAAGGCGATTACGCATCGCACTGCGCCCCCAGAGTAGCACGGGAAAGTATGGCTGTCAAGTCTGAATCTGATTCAGCATGAGCACACACACCATTACAGTGGGAACTCAGTATCATCTTCATTTCCAGAGTGTAACAGCCTTCTCTCCGATGCAGCGATCGACATCTGATCCTCCCATGGAGCCCTGAATGAAATGCTTGGTCCCTCATGAGAAGGACCAGTAATCCCATCCGAAAGCTGCCAGGCATGCGAAACAGTGAACGTGGCCATCAACCTCAATGGCACACGGGACGCTGAGCGCTCAAGCCCTCGTGAGAAAGGCAAGACGAACAACGTGCCGACGTGGTCATGCTCTCATAAGAGAACATGAACACAGTCTCAGCATGTTTGCAATGCGCTAGAGGAGTGAGGGGCCCAAGGAGGTGGTCTCGTCAGGGAACGCTCACTGTAATCCTCAGATCACCAGTGCTATTAGCCAAAGTAGCCCTTTTCTGGTGGCCACCAGAAGAGGAACTGGATTGGGTAATAGGCAAGGGACTCGTTTGAGGCCTCGTTTAAGGCACTTGAGTCTCGACCGCACATCTAGAGCGCCGAACAACGCTGAGCGGCTCAAGCCTTTATGAGAAAGGAGAGACGAACAATGTGCCGACGTGGTCATGCTCTCATGAGAGAACATGAACCACCCACGAACACAGTCTCAAAATGCTTAAGCCCAGGCATGTGAATCAGTGATCGTGGCCATCAAATGAGGACAGGAAATGACCGCATCCAGAAACACACTGTTTGAATGTCATCTTGAAAAAGACGTAATGTCAAACTGTGTATGTTCTTTCAGGAAACTACTCTCTCTGGTGCTGAGGCACCCAGGGATGACCGCGGCTACACAAACAGGACGATAGTGCAAGCCTGCTGTGAGCACTCACATTCTCATTGAAGTCGCAACATTCTGAGCTGTGAAAACAGCTGTTTTGCTCTTTGTGAGATCGCGGCCAGCGCTGTCTGTGCTGTAACACCAACACCAGCTTGAAGAGGCGTTCTCTTGAATAAGCAGACTCGTCTTTTGAAGTTAAAACACTCTCAGATAAGATTGCAGAGCAGGAACAGCATTCACCATCTGTCTCCGAAGCGAAAGACAAGGATGCGAGGCACCTGCTGCTCATTATATGCTTGCGCCGCGATGCACAGCAGCTGGTGCAATTATTGCATACCAATGTGCATTGGCTCGTTTAGTTACACTCGAAGTAGATAGGCTCTCGCAAGCGGTCCCCATTCGTCAGAATCACTTCTGACTCACATCATAGTGAGCTGACGAAGGGGAACTAAGTATGATGTTATGTATACTTACAGTATAAAACTACTAAACTAGTAGTTTACTGAAAGTATACTTTAAAGTGTACGTTCATAAGTGAAAAAATGTGCTAGTAAAAAAAACTAGTAAACTATCAGTATATCATGTTCAAACGAAAAATGTAGTAGTAAACTATTTGTGTACTCAAAGTTGACTACTGTTACACTTAAAGTATAGTTAAAAGTATACTTTTATACACAAAAAATAGGCCAATGTTTTTTAGTCCCTAGTAGTATTGAAACAGTACACTTACAAGTATACTATTACATTGTTATTAGTATACTTACTACATAAAGTATACTTAAAATATACTTGTAATTTACTTAGGCTGACTGGTCGAGACTGTTTTCCAAAGATAGCTCCTGCTTGTATACGCGAAGTGTATTGTCTTTATAAAGTATCTTCTTATTACTGTTTGTACACTTACAAAGTTCTCAATGCTTCGGTTTGCAGGTAGAGACCCTCATTATTCTGCCGTGTTAGTGTGGGGCTATTTTGAGCCTTGTTAGTGGTATTAACTAGCAATTTTTATTTGTACTTATTCGATGCCCCATACTCTAGCGTTATAAGCTAATCTGTGGTTAAACTAAAACTAACGTTAAAACTGGGTACATTCGATTATCATGAAAACGCATCCCAGAGAACGGTCGACTCGGTACCCATGTGTTATTTAGCCCTAGGTTCATTTTTGGCCGGAATTGTCCTTTAATCCCGTTCCTCATCCCATGGTTACTGTTAATTAAGATTAAAAAACAAACATCTAAATTACATTAATTTTCACATTAAATATCGCAACAGATATTTATCACACAGTTTAGCACTTTTAATATGACAATTTATATTAAATTAATAATAACAACTTTATATTTATAAAAATTAACTTCACCCTATTATATAGGCTACTCATGAATACTAATCGATAGTAATGTTTATTGTATTTATTTACAGATGTATATTATTATATTATACTGTACATCAAACTTCTCTAATAAGTGCTACTGGAGTCTGTGTGTGATGACGTTGCAGACAGTGGCATAGCGCAAATCATATAATTAATTTTCCGAAGTGAAGCGAATTTCAAGTAGGGAGTAGTGAACACAGCGTAGGGACCCTGTCAAACGGGGCACAGATCAGGGAGCTAATGATCTGATCCAATGCAGGACCGGAATCGAGAACCACTGCTGTAATGGCAAGAGAAAGCATGATGTTGATGTAGATGTTATGGGAAAAACAAATAAAATTAACAGAAACTTAACACCTCCCTAGTACTGCACATTTTGGATGACTCGCTTATGGGACAAACTCAAACCTACTAATGACTTGATGAGTTAATTCAGCTGGGTTAAATAAGGGAGACATCCAAAATGTGCAGCGAAGAGGAAGGAATCCTTTGAAAACCCTTGTGCTGTGTCCAAATATGCCTACTTCCCTAATATTTGCGAACGGTAAAACGATATGCCAAATGAGTAGTATGTCCGAATACATTAAATTGAAAAACAGTAGGAGAAAAGTACCTGATTAATAAACCAGATTAACAATTAACTATAGTTTTGATCTGTTCTTCACATAAGCCATCATGTTACATGGGTCTTATGAACTATTTGTAAGGTGCTTTTTGTTCCCTGTTTTGTATTATGTATTGAAAAGAACTGCACTCCTTTTTTCCATAGGGGAAAAAAAACATTATATTGTGATTTTTTTAAAGTTGAGTAATGACATTTTTAAATGAACTACTCATATTCATTTTAGATTAATAATCTATTCATTTTAGATTGCATCTTGCAGTGAAATGTATAAAAGTACACATAAGAATAACAGGAAATACATTTGTTTTCGAATAGAAAATGAATTGAAGAGCTGAACATTCACTAATAACCTAACACTATTTGATATTCAGTGAAACCCTGCGTGGGATTTTAGAATTAGCACTGCATAGTCCAGATTTCCAACTCTGACTCAAGATGTGCATTCCAGTTGGTCTCTAGCTCCCAATGCTGCATAGCTGACCCATTCTCCCTTTGACATCCAGGCCGAGACCACAGCCCTCTCGGCAGCAGGACAGCTACGTAATCACACCCAGACCAATTAGACCGAACTCAAGCCCACGCCCCAGCATTCTGCTCAATCCTTTGGGCTCTATAGGCAGTATCAGGCCCTGCCAGAGCCTTTGAGCAGCTGCACTGTCCCACCCAGCCCGTGTCTTCCTCCTCCTTCAGCCAGAACATTCTCTGCAGATGTTACTGTGGGATAAAGACACAACACATAAGCTTTACAAAGAAACTCTTTGCTTTAGATCGTGCACGGCTACACAACCTCAGCCTAATGATGAGAGGACATGCTCCTTGTTAGTGGGAACAAAATGGTATCTGTCCAAAATGAGAGACCTCACAAATTAGTCTGGTACTGCCCAATAGTCCCCTGCAAAGGCCCCACAGGCTTTTCAGACATATTAATGTCAGTAACAGCTACTATGTATTACTAACAGGAATAGAGTGCAGCAGGGGTGTGTCCTAAAACCCAGAAATTTGTTTGGTTACATTTTATTTTGATGGTCCCTTTAACACATTCTGCTGACTATAAGTAACATTGCAACTACATGTCTACTAATTCTCTTTAGAGTGTTAGTAGAGTATTAGTAGGTTAGGGTTAAAATAAGTTGACGTACTTGCAAAGTTACTTATAGTCAATAGAATGTCTGTTGGAGGACCATCATAATAAAGAGTTAGCAGATATTACTACTACTAATTACTACTAATACTATAATGAGAGTTAGTTGACATGTAGTTGCAAAGTCAACAGAATGTTCAAAAGGGACCATCAAAATGAAGTGTTAAATATAGTTTTTTTGCACTTCTATTCCATCATACTGACATAAAGTTTTCAGTACTACAGACTACAGAGGCTGTCGGAGACATTAAACATCACATCAAACATAGGTTAATTCATCTACTCACTAGTCACTTTTACAGACTCGTTGTGTGAAGTCATGCGAAAGTGGGGTACTGCAGTTTGTATATAACTTTAGCTTTTTACTTCTGCTGGTTGTATTTAGGCTTCAAAATCCATAAAAGTTGCATTCGTTACTCATATAATCAAGGTCAGAGTCTGGGCAGAGATCGTTAATTCAACAAGGCAGTTCAACATCAAGCAAATCTACATTAGTAATCTAATAATCCAGAGAACAGGTAAAGAGAGGTCATACACATGAAGCAGAACAATGGTCATGGAATAACACTTGGTATACAGGTGAACTGGAAATACAAAGATTGTCTGGTAAGCACAATACCTTCACTTGAGGTTTTTGCGCTTGACCACTTGTCTACTTACATAAAATATGTCCAGAGTTTGGCCAAAGTGTTGAAATGGGCGTGAAGACAGCAAGCGTTTTAAGATTTTTGTTTACACAATGGGACACACTTAATCAGTGGTGCTTCATTTCCAAACATTTTACAAAAACAATCTCTGCAGTCTATGCCCCAATAAAATGTGCAACACTTTCACAGACAGGGCTTAGATTAACCTAGGATTAGGCCTTTGTTCAATTATGACATTTAATTTGCTTTAACTATTAGCTAATCAATAACTATTCTTTTTTTCAAACTGTACCTCCCAGAGGACTACTAAGAACTACAGGTTCATAATTAATGAGGGCAATGTACAATGTATAATTAATTAAAATGAATGGCTCAAGTGTTACATCCTTCAGAAGGAATTACTAATTTTGGAGCAGTATTCAGAAGTGAAAAGTATTATAACTCTAATGACTAGAGTCATTGTAAGCTTTTGAGGTTTCTGTAAGGTTTTGAATCTGATAGATCTGTGATCACCACATTAGAGCGTCATCATGACCATAAGAAGTATGTCCTAGGCAGATATCCAAAAAAATGTCATCTGATCAGGTAACATATCTGCCGCTTTTGTTCTGACCAAATAAAAACATAAATGTTTTAAAGTAAATCACAAGCTATTAAACCACTGAAATGTCTTACCTATTGAGCAGAAAAAAATCCATCTCTGTGTCAGTCTTCAGTCCCTACAGATGCTCAAAACTAAAGCCATGAAGTTATTTACTCTAGTTTTAGCACAGACTCTGTCGCTTTCCCTTTCTGACGGCAGGCTCTCCGCCGTTTGAAGGTACTTTTTTTTGACAATAGATGGTTTCCCAGATGTCATTGATGATTGACGTTTAGATCTTTCTGAATTAAAAACAGCCATCTAGATGACAAGTTTAACTCTGGATGACGAATGCACCGGCACGTTCACTTGATTTTTTCCTGATAACAGTGGAAAGAACTTAAAATACTCTGTTGGTTTTGGTCATACAGATAAGAGAGGAAGACATCATTCGAAACTGTAAAGGGTCTACTTTTATTTGCGTAAACTCACGATAACAACACAACATTGTGCTTTTGTAAAATAAATAAAAACAATAGGATGCGCTTTCTGTCGTCTTGGTCTCCCTCAACTTCTTTCAGGAGTTTGTCACAAAAATTAATACTTGCCAAACAGACATGAGAACTATGTCGATAGAAAGCTTGAAATGTCTACTTTTAAATGAAACAATTCAAATAGTCTCTGATAGTATAATCCATATAAAACCAATGTGACATATCGTCTTTCCAAGCAACTGCATCCTCAGCACATGACATATAGGGCCCTATTTTAACGATCTGAAACGCAAGTGTCAGAGCGCAAAGCGCAAGTTACTTTGTGGGCGGATCCCGGCGCTGTTGCTATTTTCCAGGCGGGATTAATGACTCTTGCGCCCGACGCAAGTTTAAAAGGGGTTGGTCTGAAATAGCTTCATTATTCATAGGTGTGGTTTGGGCGTAACGTGAAATAAACCAATCAGAGCGTCATCCAACATACCCTTTAAGAGCAGGTGCGCATGTTGCATGGCGGATTGTTATTATTATGGCGCATTTACCAGGCGCGCTTCAGAATCGGTTCACAGCCGAGGAGATCAATGTTCTCGCCAGGGCCGTAAAAGAAAGAGAAGTGACATTGGGGATGGGACAAACCCACCCAAATCAATAGAAAAAAATATGAGAAAGCTTAACTTAACTGGTAAGTTAAAGAGTAAGGTTTTTAATGTACTTACATTATGGTAAAGGTGATTTTGCAGTCTTCAGATTTTTTTTTTTTTCTGGTTCTTGACGGACAAACTAATTTGTCAGATGTTCTTATATGCATATGTGTCTTGCCAGTATTGGGCAAACAGGTCTGATCCGTCATTACTACAATTTGCCTGTATAAGCTAGATTTATGCCTATTTTTTCACATCTTCATGGACACCACAATGATTTCCCTCGTGTGGTAATATTTTTCCTTGTTATAATGTATGATTTGCAAAAATAAAAACTGCTGCATCTGTGTTGATGAGAGAATCAAAGTGTATGCGAGGTGTGCACGCTATACATTATGGTCAAGCAAGCGCCCTTAAAATAGCATAATGAACAACGCGCAACGCGCCACTGACTTTAGACTAGGTTTTTTCTGGTCAGTGGCGCAATTGTTTTATAGAACAGCAAAATAGCATGAGGGAAAGTTTTCGCCGGAACACGCCTCCTCTTTGCGCTGAACCGCCCCGGGGAGCGCAAGTGTATTTCTTAGTTAACCGACGTGTGTCTGTGGAGGGAAAAGTCCGCTTTGCGCGGGTGCAAAATAGGAATGATACATGCGTCAGTGTACAAAGTCATTTGCGCCGGGTGCAAGATAGGGCCCATAGTATCTGGGTCTTGTTCTCTCTGTTCACGGACGTGACGTAACCATGCAAAGATGAATGACGTCAAACTGACATTTCCTGCAAAATTGGACGTGACGGCTCAAGTAATAAATTATTTTTGTAAGCTTACCGTTGCAAAGCAGGGTAAGGTAGGGAGACCGTTTTGAACACTGTTGTATTGTGTACTGTAACGAGATCATAGATCAGGGAAGAAGGAGGCGGGAACCAGCAGACATTCAAATAATTTTAATAATAAAATAAAAGAAATACACAAACAAAAGGAACCGCCAGCAGCCCCTCGTGGACGACTGCTGGCTACCATAATAAAAACTCAAACACAAATAAAACACAGGCCTGTTCCTCTCTCGATCATCAACGTCGTCGCTCCTCCTTTATGCTTCCGCTCCTCCATGAGAGATGCGAGACCGCTGTGCCTCACAGGTATCGCTCATCAACACTCGCACCACCGGCCTCGCACCGTTCTCTCACATCCCTCGGCCTCGTCCTGTTCGCCACATGTACTTTCTCAATAACTGAATTTTTTTTTTTTTTTTTACCAAAAAAGGTAGCTACATACTACAAGCTGTTATTCAATTGAACCTTATTAGTGTTAGCATACTTTTATATAAAAACGTGGATGTAATGTATACATTAATATATATATATATGCAATTTTAAAATATTTATTTCCACAAAAAGGCCTATGTGATGTAATCCTATTGGAAAACCCCAGTATTAGTTTAATGATGTTGCAGGACAGTCACATTTCAGACGTCCACATATTTTCAGGGTGAGATGAATTTCTTCAGATACCCACTACTCAGTGTGTTGGGAGCTGTGAAGACTACCTAGTGACCCTGTAAATCAGAATGCAGATTAAATTATTGACGATTGATACAAATGTGGCTATTTACGGCTCAGCTAATGATCCACATGACCCAAGACCTGTAAGATGATGCTTGATTAGACACAGCTGAAAGAATATTTTGTTATAAACACCCGCCAGCCAATATTTATTGCACTGTTTGTGTTTGGAAAAACTTACAAGCACGATATAGATGGATGACCATTGTCCACTTAAAAAGAATTATGTCTTCTCTGAGTCATCTTGCCCCATTGCTGGAAACATAATATTTTCTGTTCCTTGTGGTCCTGACTTACCCCCATCTTTCAGGATGGGATGCGATGGAAAGGGAGTGTGGTAGTGGGAATGCCACATTACTGGGATTAGGCTGGGAATGCGAGGAGAGCGGAAAAGAGCCCGTTCTCTCTGCTCCGCTGCACCTGTGCAGTCGCTCCAACACTGAGTCTGGAAGAACAGTAACAGGACAGGAGGAGAGTGAGGGAAATTTAAAGTAGGCAATGTCACACTTTAGAAGAATGTCTAAAATATAGTTACCTAAAACAATACGACAGATACATCACGAATGAGAACTCTGTAATGTTGCAATAGTTATACAACATTGAGATAAAAATGGTGAGCAAATGGAGCCTCCTGCTTTCTTGGATATTTCTTCTGAAAAAAAAAGACCCTAGTGTCTCTATTTCAGAAGAAATCAAATGTCTGTGCTCATATTTGCCAAGATATCAAAGTCTGCAATCAAAAGCCAGATTTCAATTAGAACTCTTATGAAACACTCCCACGACTACACTGTGATTTTTCTAATTTGGTAATATAACAAAGGTTATTGGAGTACATTTTACAAGAAAATACTATTTCAGTCTTTCTACTTCAAAATTTTGATGTGTAATTCAATGTGTTACTTGCCATTTTTTGCCATTATTAGTCAAATTTACTAGCAATTTAAGAGTTACATTTGTTTTAAGGTAAATCCTAAATCAATTTTTTTTCAGTGTATGAGCTTTATACACATTTTTTTATATATCTTTGTACTTGTCAGGGTTATGTTTGTTTTTGATCTGTTTCCCTGTTTTGTTCATGTCTGAGTTTCACATGTTCCTTTGTTCAGTTTACCGCCATTGTTAAGTTCCCATGGTTACCGTCATAATTAGTTCATTGGTTTCAGCTGTGTGTCATTTATTAGCTCGTTTCAGTTTGTTATTTAAGCCTCACCCTTGCCTTCACTCTTTGTCTCTGTTATTTTGAGATGTGTTTGCACTGCCTGTTTGCTTGCTTTTCGAGTAAGAATTAAACTTAATAGTGTTTTGTGAGAACGTCTCAGGTTACGTCTGTAACCATAGTTCCCTGAGAAAGAGAACGAGACGATGCGTCGAACGCTTTGGGAACGCCCCCGGTGTGAATGCGTCTGAAGCATCTATGTCAACTAGTCCAATGGAAAGAATGAGCGTCACGGGCGGGTGACTTCATGACCAGGAAGGGATAAAAGCACATCCGGTGCAAACCGGCATTAGCTTAGAAAAATTGCCGAAGCAAGCCGATCACAGGGATGCAGGAAGTATGGCAGGGTGACGCATCGTCTCGTTCTCTTTCTCAGGGAACTATGGTTACAGACGTAACCTGAGACGTTCCCTATCGAGAGAACTCGCGATGCGTCGAACGCTTTGGGAACGAGAATACCCAAAACGTCTCTTACGTATGTAACCTTAGTTCCCTAATAGGGAACGAGACGCTGCGTCAAGCTGTGGGAACGCCCCTGCGTTGTGCGTCATGAAGCACGTATGGAATCAGTCCAATGGAGAGACGGAACATCATAGGCGGGTGACGTCATCGACCAGGAAACTATAAAGCACCCCCAAAACACAAGCGCGACAGCTTCTGATAGGCCTGAAGGAAGCGCTAACGGGCATGCTGGGAGTATGGCAGAACGACGCAGCGTCTCGTTCCCTATCAGGGAACTAAGGTTACATACGTAACCGAGATGTTCCCTTTCAAGGGATCTCGAGCTGCGTCAAGCTGTGGGAACGCTAATACCCACGTCGCCATAAGAGCAAATGACCGTCATGTGAGAACTAGCGCACAGAGGACGAGAGCACCTGCGCCCCAGGAGTGGAACTTAAGTCCAATTCATAGAACTTAACAAATGTATGCGGTGAGGACCACCCAGCCGCATCACAAACATCACTTAGCGATACTCCTGACAACAAAGCTTTAGAAACAGCCATACTCCTAGTAGAGTGGGCTCGTACAGCCAAAAGTGAAGGCTGACCAGCCGACTCATAAGCAAGTGAGATGGCCTCAACCACCCACTTGCTCATTCTCTGTTTAGATGCGGGACACCCTTTCTTGGGTGGCCCAAAGCACACAAATAACTGTTCTGATTTCCTCCACAGGGCAGCTCTGTGGACGTAAGCGTCTAACGCCCTAACCGGGCAGAGAAGGTTAAGTTTCTCCTGATCTGACGACACGAATGGAGGAGGGCAGAAAGCCTGCAGCACTGTAGGTCTAACAACATTAGTAGGGACCTTAGGGACATAACCTGGTCTAGGGTAAAGAAAAGCCTTGACCATGCCAGGCGAAAACTCCAGGCACGAGGATGCAACCGACAGAGCCTGCAAATCTCCGATTCTCTTAAGTGAGGAGATTGCAAGAAGAAAAAGAGATTTAAAAGTGAGAAATTTCTCAGAAACTTCCTCAATAGGTTCAAAGGGGGCCAAAGAAAGGCCCTCTAGCACAATGGCCAAATCCCAAGTCGGCACCCTCGTACGAACTGCAGGCCTCAGCCTCAAAGTGCCACAAAGGAAGCGAGTTATAAATGGGTGTCTCCCAAGAGAAACTCCACTGAAAGGGACATGGTAAGCAGCTAGTGCCGCCACATACACTTTTAGTGTGGAGGGGGATAAACCTGCAGAGAAACGCTCCTGCAGAAACTCCAGCACTGCACCCACTGGGCAGTTAACTGGGTCCTGCCGGTGTTCTGCACACCAAGAAGTGAAAATTTTCCACTTCAGGGCATACAACTTCCTCGTGGACGGAGCTCTGGAGTGAAGAATGGTCTCAACAACCTCAGTTGAGAGACCAGATTCTATGAGCTGGGCCCCCTCAGAGGCCAAGCCCACAGTTTCCACAACTCTGGGCGGGGGTGAAATATTGTACCACCCTCCTGAGAGAGTAGATCCCTCCTGATCGGAATCTCCAAGGGAGAGCCGTCCAGAAGAGATATTGGGTCCGCAAACCATATTCGGGCCGGCCAGAACGGGGCTACTAGAAGTAGGCTGACCCCGTCCCGGCGAACCCTCTCCAGAACTCCTGGTAGCAGAGCAATCGGGGGAAAAGCGTACAGACGTGACCTCGGCCACGGCTGTACCAGAGCGTCCAACCCCAGAGGGGCTGGCTGACTGATGGAGAACCACAGATGACAGTGCGTTGTCTCCTTGGAGGCGAATAGGTCCACCTCGGCGCGACCGAAACTCAACCAAAGGAGCTCCACCACCTCGGGGTAGAGTCTCCATTCCCCCGGCCTCGGCCCCTGCCTCTACAGGGAGTCTGCTACCACATTCAAATAACCAGGAAGATACATAGCTCTCAGAGACAGTAACTTCCCCTGGGACCACAGGAGGATCTGACGGGCCAACTTGTAAAGTGGACGCGACCGCAGGCCCCCCTGATGACTTATATACGAGACCACCGACATGTTGTCTGACTGAACTAACACATGATGACCTCTGAGGTCCGCTAGGAAATGTTTCAAAGCCTGGAGCACCGCCAACATCTCTAGACAATTTATATGCCATGATAGATGATGGTCCTGCCACAGACCTTGGCCTGGATGACCACTCATGACCGCCCCCCACCCTGTGAGGGAAGCATCCGTCATTAGCGTTACGCGACGACAAAGAGCCCCCAACACAGGCCCTTTGGATAGGAACCAAGTTTCTTTCCACATGACCAGAGCACGAAGGCAGCGCCGCGTGACTTTGATCGTGCGGAGCGGATTTCCCCTCGGGGAGAATCCCTTGGTCTAGAGCCACCACTGTAGTGGTCTCATGTACAACAGGCTGCAAGGTATAACGTTGGACGCTGCTGCCATCAGACCCAACAGTCTCTGAAACTGTTTTACATTGAGTAGCTGGCCTAGCTTTACTTGTTTCATAGCTGAGAGAATCGAAGCGATGCGGGTCGGAGAAAGTCGCGCCCGCATCGAGACCGAATCCCAAGCGACGCCCAGAAAAGTGGTCTTCTGAGAAGGCGATAATACACTTTTCTTTGCGTTCAGCCTCAACCCCAACTTTCTGATATGAGCGAGAACGACATCTCGATGCCAAACCGCCATCTGCTCTGTCTGAGCTAAAATCAACCAATCGTAGATGTAATTGAGGATAAGAATGCCCTGTAGCCTCAGGGGCACTAAAGCTGCATCCATGCATTTCGTGAAAGTGCGGGGAGATAAAGCTAGGCCAAATGGAAGAACCTTGTACTGGTACGCCTCGCCCCCGAAGGCGAACCTCAGGAACTTCCTGTGTTGTGGAAGGATGGAAATGTGGAAGTACGCGTCCTTTAGATCTATCGTGACAAACCAGTCCTTGGACCTGATTTGTGACACGATCTGCTTGATAGTGAGCATCTTGAATTTTAACTTCCCTACCGAGCGATTCAACAGGCGCAGATCTAAAATTGGACGCAACCCCCCATCCTTCTTTGGAACGATGAAATATCAGCTGTAAAAGCCTGACTCCAGGCTGGGAGGAGGAACCCGTTCTATAGCCTCCTTTTGAAGGAGCGCTTTCACCTCTTGTTCCATTACCAGAGCCTGCTCGGGGCCCACCACTGTGGGCAGAACCCCTCTGAATTTTGGTGGACGACACCTGAATTGGATAGCATAACCCTTTTTTACTGTGTGCAGAACCCACTGAGATATTTTTGGAAGGCTTTTCCACTCTGCCAGAAATACTACTAAGGGTACCAGTCTTAGCGAGTGCTCAGCCAGTGGCGTCAGGACTTCTTCTTTGCCGAAGCCTTCTTGGCCATAATAACTGTCCTCAGATCAGTTTTGCCAGAAGACTTCGGCTGAGAGTGCTGCGTATGGTCCCACTGTTTGGAAGGGGGAGCGCGAGACACGACACTCTGCTTCTGTTGCGCCCTATGTGAGGAGCTAGCTGACGGCCTGGACTGCTCCCGCCCAGCAGGACATAAATTTTGAGCGGCATAAATTTCTGGAACGCCGCCGACTGTTTTTTCTCTTCCTGAAATCTATCTATGACAGTATTTACTGAGTCACCAAAAAGACCATGAGGAGAAAGCGGAGCGTCCAAAAGAAAAGCTTTGTCTTTTTCTTTCATGCCAGAGATATTCAACCATAGATGTCTCTCTGCGGCCACCAGGGCTGCCATAGTACGGCCCATTAGCTTGGCCGACTCCTTGGTGGCACGCAGAGATAAATCTGCAGCCTGACGCAGTTCGCGAACTACATCAGTGCTGACCTCTTGACTGTCACTCACATCCTTTAATAAGTCAGCCTGGTATGCCTGCAAGATGGACATCGTATGCAGGCACGCCGAGGCTTGACCGGCCGCCGAATACGCCTTACCCACTAAAGCTGATGTACTTCTAAGAGGCTTAGAGGGTAAAAGTGGTGCTTTAAAAGAGGATGCAGCCTCAGTAGAAAGATGACTTGCAAGCGCCTCTTCTGCTTTGGGCATCGCCCCATAACCATGAGATTTAGCCCCCACAATATTTGAGTAAGTGGAAGTTTGAGGGCTAAAAATACGATAGGACACTGGCTTCTTCCATGATCTCGAAACCTCTGTGTGGAGATCAGGGAAGAAGGGCAAGCACCGGCGTGGAGGTTGAGAACGGGAAGGCAAAAATCTTTCATCTAATTTAGATTTTTCTTTATACTCCTGCCTAACAGCTGGCCACTCAATGCTTAATTTAGAAACAGCACGAGTGAGCACCTCCATAAGCTCCTCACTTTAGGGAGAACGAGATGGCGAATCGTCGATATCTCCCGCATCAATACTAACAACATCCAGCTCCTCGGAACTGGATAGTTGCAATACTGGGGCCTCAGTTCGGGGGGGAAGAAACCGCAGAACGTGCTTCCGAACCCGAGACTGAGGCACTGGATCTAACAGGTAAGGCCTGAGATAGTGCAAAGCCCGTCTCAAGCCCCGCTGTTAGATCCATCTGCGATCCCCACGAATGACGTCGCCGCTCAGCCTCGGCAGAAGCGGGACCCGATCCGATCCTAAAGCAAATAAATAACTGGTCAGACTTCCTCCATGAAGAAGTCCGATGAACATAAGCGTCCAGTGCACTGGACACAAGAGGTTCAGCTTTTCCTGGTCCGCAGAAGTAAAAGGAGGAGGACAGAAAGCCTGCAGCACAATAGGCCTCGGAATCAAGGTCGGCACCTTAGGGACGTATCCCTGTTTTGGATATAGGAAAGCCTTGACCATCCCCGGTGCAAAATCAAGGCAGGTGGGGGAAACCGAAAGGGCCTGAAGATCTCCAACTCTCTTTAGGGACGAAATAGCTAGCAGAAAGATAGTCTTAAGGGTAAGAAATTTCTCTGAAACCGAATCTAAGGGCTTGAATGGAGCCCTAGACAGGCCTTCTAGTACTATAGCAAGATCCCAAGCTGGCACCTTAGTGCGAATTGCAGGCCTCAGCCTCAGTGTGCCACGAAGGAAACGTGTAATCAGGGGGTGTCGACCCAAAGATGTACCCCCCACAAGAGCGTGGTAAGCCGCAATGGCCGCCACGTAGACCTTGAGCGTGGAAGGACATAGACCTGATGTAACCTGACGCTCCTGCAGGAACTCGAGTACTGTGTTCACAGAACAGTTAACCGGATCCCACTGATGTCGGTGACACCATACAGAAAAAACTCTCCACTTAAGCGCATATAATTTCCTAGTAGCTGGAGCTCTGGAGCTTAGAATGGTCTCAACCACCTCAGTTGAAAGACCACTCTCTATTAGTTGGGCCCCCTCAAAGGCTAAACCCACAGGTTCCAAATCTCTGGTCGAGGGTGAAATATTGTGCCCCCGGCCTGAGACAGAAGGTCTCTCCTAATCGGGATCTCCAAGGGAGGACCGTCTAAGAGATGGATCAGGTCCGTAAACCAGATCCGACTTGGCCAGCGTGGTGCTACTAGCAGTAGGCTTATTCCGTACCGGCGGACTAGCTCCAGAACTCCTGGGAGCAGAGCAACAGGGGGAAATGCGTACTGACGTAGCCTCGGCCACG
Source organism: Gila orcuttii (assembly GCA_026230005.1). NCBI lineage: Eukaryota > Metazoa > Chordata > Actinopteri > Cypriniformes > Leuciscidae > Gila > Gila orcuttii. The sequence continues at coordinate 37,107,232 of JAPDVR010000019.1, read as the reverse complement.
TCTGCACCATAGCATCCAGCCCCAAGGGGGCTGGGTGAGTAAGGGAGAACCACAGTGGACAGTGCGTCGTGTGCTGAGACGCAAACAGGTCCACCTCTGCTCGGCCGTAAAACTCCCAAATTTTCTCCACCGCCTCGGGGTGGAGTCTCCAGTCCCCTGGCCTCAGCTCCTGCCTCGACAGGATGTCTGCTCCAATATTCTGGTCCCCAGGAATATACACTGCCCTCAGGGAGACTACCTTCCCCAGAGACCACAGGAGGATCTGGTACGCCATTTTGCAAAGCGGACGCGAACGCAGACCCCCCTGGCGGTTCAGATAAGAGACCACTGATGTGTTGTCTGTACGGACGAGCACATGATGGCCCCTCAGGTCTGGGAGGAACTGCCTCAACGCATTGAAGACAGCCATCATCTCCAGGCAGTTTATGTGCCAAGAAAGATGATGACTCTTCCACAGACGATGAACCGAGCGGCCTTCCATTACCACTCCCCAGCCGGTGAGGGAAGCATCTGTCGAGATAGTAACTCGATGGCAAAGAGCTCCCAACACCGGACCCTGGGTTAAGAACCAGTGTTTCCTCCACATAACCAAGACGCGGAGACACCACCGCGTGATCTTGATCATACGAAGTGGGTTTCCCCTCGGGGAGAACCCTCTGGTCCTGAGCCACCACTGTAAAGGTCTCATGTACAGCAGGCCAAAAGGTATCACGTTGGACGCTGCTGCCAAAAGACCCAACAATCTCTTGAACTGTTTTACAGTGCGTGACTGGCCTAGCCTCAGCCCTGTTGTGGCAGTCAGGATAGCAGCTACACGAGCGGGCGATAGAGTGGCCCGCATCGTCACTGAATCCCATACCACACCAAGGAAAGTGGTCCTCTGTACTGGAGAAAGCACACTCTTCTTGGTATTGAGCCTCAACCCCAACATCTGCATATGAGCGAGAATGACATCTCGGTGCCGAACCGCCAACTGCTCTGATTCCGCTAGAATCAGCCAGTTGTCGATGTAGTTCAGAATACGTATGCCCTGTAGCCTGAGCGGGGCTAGAGCTGCATCTACGCATTCCGTGACCGTGCGGGGTGATAAAGCTAGACCGAAAGGAAGAACCCGATATTGGTATTCTTTGCCCCCGAAAGAAAACCTTAGGAACTTCCTGTGCTGAGGGAGGATGGAGACATGGAAGTAAGCGTCCTTCAGATCTATCGTGACAGACCAGTCCTCGGATCTAATTTGAGTCACGATCTGTTTGAGTGTCAGCATCTTGAACTTGAGTTTCTGTACTGACCGATTTAACAGACGAAGATCTAAAATGGGACGCAACCCTCCATCCTTTTTTTGGAACAATGAAATAACAGCTGTAAAAACCCGACTCTTGGTCGAGTGAGTACACCTGTTCTATAGCTTCCTTCGCTAACAGGGCCTTTACCTCTTGCTCCATTACCAGAGCCTGCTCGGGATGCACCACTGTGAGCAACACTCCGTTGTATCGAGGAGGACGAGAACCAAATTGGATTCTGTATCCTTTCTCTACAATCCGTAGGACCCACCGAGAAATATTTGGCAGTAGCTTCCACGCTGCCAGAAAATCTACTAAGGGAACCAGCCTCTCGAGGCTGGTCTCTGGTGTTAACGAGATGGCCAGTTCTGGAGCCTGAAACATAATGGCAGGAACTACCTGAACTGGCTGCTCTAGAACCCCCCTCAGAGGGTGCGGAACTGATGCAGTGCCGCAGCATAGCATCAGCGACTCGCTGGAGACTGCTGCGCCCTGAAGCACAGAGGGTGGCAGGGTTGGCAGAATGGTCTCGTGAGGACCCCGAAGTGGAACGGGCACCGTATACTGAGGTGTACACCGCTTCACTTTGGTCGGGGCTGTCCTCACAGGCCTGACGCCAGTGGCATCAGGACCTCTTTTTTTGAGCCGAAGTCTTCTTCGCCTGAAGAACGGTCCTCAGATCCGGCTTTGACATAGAAGACTTCGACTGAGAGTGCTGGGCCTGTTTCCAGTGTTTCTGTGGAGGTGCACGAGACGCAACACTCTCTTTCTGTTGCACACGATATGATGAGCTCGATGGCTGGGGCTGCTCACGCCCAACAGCCCCAGGGGGCTGGACACGGCGAGGGAGAAACTTTTTAAAAGCATCAGATTGCTTCTTAGATTCCTGAAATCTCTCGATGACCGCATGAACTGCGTCGCCGAAGAGACCCGAAGGCTCAAGCAGAGCATCTAATAAAAAGGTACGATCTCTCTCTTTTAAATCGGCCAGATTTAACCATAGATGTCTCTCAGTAGCTACCAGGGCTGCCATAGACCGCCCAATTGCCCTGGCGGTCTCCTTAGTAGCTCTGAGAGACAGATTGGTGGCCCGACGAAGTTCTCGAACCTCGTCAGGACCAACTCCCTCGCTCTTATCCAGGTCCCCCAGCAGGTCAGCCTGGTAAGCCTGGAGCAATGCCATAGTGTGTAGACATGCTCCAGCTTGACCTGCTGCCGTATAAGCTTTACCCACTAAAACCGATGTTGCTTTAAGTGGTTTAGTGGGCAAAGCTGAGGCCTTTAGTGATGATGCTGGACCAGGTGACAGATAGCTGGCTAGTGTCTGTTCAGCCTGGGGCATCGCCTCATAACCGTACTCTTTCAACCCTCTTATTTTAGAATACACATTAACTTGAGGGCTGAAAAGACGTGATGAATACGGCTTATTCCACGATTTAGAGATTTCATTGTGCAAATCGGGAAAAAAAGGGAAGGCCTCGTGGTGGAGATGATGTGGTAGAAGAAAGGAAGCACTCGTCTAATTTGCTTTTGGGACGAGCGTCCCTTTTCTCAGCTGGCCATTCAATATTTAATTTATCAACAGCGCGAGACATCACCTCCACCAGCTCATCATATGCTGAGGAAATAGATGGCGAATCTACTTCGACAGTTTGTGTGCTTTCACTTTCCATACTCATAACATCAACCTCCTCGGAGGAAGAGCACTGAAGTAATGCAGGGCTCTCTCCCCGGGCGGAAGAAGCCGCAGAGCGGGCTTCCGACACCGGGAGGAGAGCACTTGATCTTCCGGGTAAGGAAGGAGAAAAGGCCCTCCGACCCGTCTCCACCCCCTCCGAAAGATCCTTTTGCGATCCCCAGGAATGCATTCTCCGCGCCGCCTCGGCAGATGCGGGTCCTGTACCCTGAGGATCGCGAGCCTGCCCACTCTCGTCAAAGAGTGACAGGCGAGAGTGGAGCATGCGAAGCGGAAGCATTTCACAGTGTTGGCACTCAGCCCCCTCGAAGGCTGAGACCGCATGCTCCACTCGCAAACAAACGACACAAAGCTCATGTGTGTCCCCACCCGTTAAATAACGCGGGCAGGGAGAAGCACACCGCTTGTACATTTGTTTCGCCATAACGTTTCCGAGATATGTGCAACAGACAACAATAAATAGACAGAGACAGTATAACACAGATCGCTTGCTGAGGCAACAGAAGCTAATGCAAAACATAATAATTTCTATAACAAGTACAATTAGTATTGTTTCCTTGCTTCCTTCCTTTCCTTTTCCTAAATAACTTTAGACATTCTACTAACTTTAAGTAACTTTGCAACTACAAGTCAACTAACTCTCATTTGAGTATTAGTAGACTAATACTATTAGGGTGGTGATGGCGCAGTGGATAAGACACATGCCTTTGGTGTGAGAGACCCGGGTTCAAATCCACTGTGAGACACCAATGTGTCCCTGAGCAAGTCACTTAACCCCTAATTGCTCCAGAGGCGTGCGACCTCTGAAATATAGCAATTGTAAGTCGCTTTGGATAAAAGCGTCAGCTAAATGAATAAATGTACGTAGACTGTCTGCTTAATATTTGATAAAACTTTATTCTGATGGTCCCCCAAAAGATTTTCTACTGACTATAACTTTGAAAGTACATGTTAACTTATTCTTCTAACCCTAACCTAACAGTCTACTAATACTAATAATGAGAGTTAGTCGACATGTAGTTGCAAACAAAGCTACTTATAGTTAGTAGAATGTCTAAAATGGACTATCTAAATAGTGTAACCTGTCCTCATATGGCCTACAGCACTTTGCGGCATAATTGTCGCTGGTGTAGGCTATTGTGCATTTGAGGCATCAAGAAGAATTATGACTGTTTACTTGGTTCCACATACAATATAAAAACTTGAGGCAGTTTTTGCACACTATTTCATAAACCCTTTTTGGTTAGTCCAGCAGTAGCTGCTCTTTTTGGCAGACAGGGCATTCTGCAGACATACAGTATTGTCTGCTTTACTAACAGCGGACGTTCGCTCTGAAAGACATGAATAGAGAGTCTGCTGCAGTCTAAACAAATGAGGGCTGCTTCATCCCTCTACTCTCAAATCTGGCTCAATACTGTGGACATCCAGGAGGAGCAGGTCAGGGATCAGTGTGGCAGCTTTAAGGATGGGGAAAGCATATAGACAAGCATACTCATTACTACTACTCATAATTAATCCAAGAGATTTCAATAAACCCCTAAAAAGTAACTATGGCATGGAAATCATCCAGCATTGTTTGTGCAAGGGACATGAATAGGCAATAATTTCCGTCAGGCTGAATAAATCCAATCCGATTTTAGATTCTGAAAGTTCTATTTGTTGTCCGATTCACTTATTATTTTGCATGTGCATGTGCCTCTCACCCCATGCATTAAATGCACAGTGTCCAGTCGCTGTGTTCGGAAACAGAAAAAGCCACTGCAAGAATGTCACTAGAGTTTCTTAAGCATAATTTCCCTTTTTGCCTTGATGACATATGTTTAAAAAAAAGCTTATTTTAGCTTATTTAGTAAATATTCCATCTCCTAGTTTGTAAGACATACACATCACGGCACTGCACATGTGTGCAAAGTATTCTGATTGAAAAAGTATTCTGATTCAAGGGTTTACATGGCTAAAAGTTTCCTGTTAACCTACTACACTATTGGATCGAAATGTATTTATTTTGTTTACATGAAGGCTTTTCAGCCTGATGGAGCCATTAATCCAATTGTTATTTGTCCTGTTATTTGTTGCATGTAAATATAATTAATGATACCTCAAATCATGCAACTTATTGAAGAGAATTGTACTATTGCTTTTCTATGAAATCAAACGTATGATTTTCACATGATCGGCAATACAATGGGTGAAAAAATCTGAGTGATGTTAATACATATTCTTACCTCTCATTCAAAATGATAAATACAGTTTGGCATGTCACAAGACACAGGAAACATTGACATCTAACCTGTGTCATGCTTGAGGCAGCAGTTTTTGAATGTTTAATGAAAGCTTTGTTTGAGTTTGATGGCAGATGGTGATGATTATCTGTGCATAAATGGTTGCATTAGTCTTTTCCGCACACAGAGCTATCAAATGACTTCTGAAAAATTGGAAATTAACACTAAAATCGAAAGGATTACTTTTGTGATGAGTTATATAGTCTTGTTTTTGCTGTAGCCAAACAGAAGAAAACAACTTTTCTTTCAAAGATGACAGAATACTGTATGGGTAAAGTAAAGGATTCCTTCACAACTAGTTGAATATGGCACCAAAAATCACAAACAAAAGACACTTTGAATGTCAAATTAGGCACATGCATTAAATTTGATGATATTTAAACATATTTAATTATTCTCGATGATATTCAATAAAATAAACTAATTGATAAAGTTAATGGACTCAAGAACATTTGTACATCTCTAACACCTGCTACAGACTGTGCGAATCCTATAAGATCATTACTCACACTGTATGACATGGATCTAATAAACTTGGGTACGACATGTAGACTGTACGACACCTATAGAATCGTATGTTACGATGCAAGTTGGTATAGAAGATTATACCATGGTCTGGGTGAATACTCGATTCTGATTGGTTGCAGGGTGTACATTAAAAAGTGATAGAGGACACCTAGTAAAGGAGTTCTGGTGAAACTGACTGTTTACCGTTCGAAATTAATAAATAAATGAGCTGGCTACATCAGCTGTGAGTAACCATAGCAACAGGCAGTCAAAGTATCCGTTTACAATGTATTGTATCAAAACAAACATCTAGTTAGCCGTTAAGGTGATGATACACAGGGCAACTTTTTGATGAACTTTTCATCACCTTTATACATAGCCTACTAATACAACAATGAGTGACTTTGTTATTTCTTTTAACCTCTTTGGGGAATTTGACAACTTTGATGACTGGGATGCTGCTGAAGAAAGAAAAATTGTAAATAAAACGGAGAAACGACACAAGGAGATAACACCGCTGAGCGGACTATAAATATCTCCGGTTGCTAAATAAACCGTCAGGCGTAAAGGTGATGATACACAGGGCAACCTTTTGAGCAATGTTGCTGGGCAATCTTGCCTAGCGATTGTTGCTAGGGCACTTTCCCATTGAAAATGGGCAATACATTTTTATCTGGATAATTTAGATCGGTTGTGGGCCCTGCATCTCACCTGGTTGCCGTTTACGGCAACATTGCCCAGCAACATTGCTCAAAAAGTTGCCCTGTGTATCATCACCTTAACCAGGGAATCCAAGTTATTGTTTGTAAAAACTTAAGATTTCGATTGTAAAACAAATTAAAATATAAACTGTTTTAAAAATGTGTTATTTGGCAAGTGACCATGGTATAAGCGGGTTAATGCCCTCGAGGTGTCCATTGTCTAGGTATTAATTGGCCTCCGCTGCGCGTCGGACTGTTTACGCCTCGCCGTCGTCCATTAATACCTGACAATGGACACCTTGTCGGGCATTAACCCTTACATAATGTATGTGCGAGTAAACAATTAGAGCAAGATGAATCGCACTTTGGCAATTGTGGTTTTTATGTGCGCTGAAAAAAAGAGATGGAAGTGAAAGAGGAGAATATGGTCGCGGTCTTGGCTAGGGAAAAGAGGACAACATGGCATGCCAATGTTGCAAATGGAGCTTGAAGTAAGTAATTTTAAGTTTTAGTCATGTCAAGTTGATCAATACGCCATTTCATGATGCATTTTTATTGGCTAATCAGTAGATGTAGCAGCAAACACACTGTGGGATGATCATGATAAAGTTCTGATGCTGTCAGAACATTATCGCAGGCTATCTTTGGTCTCAAGACCGTGACAACAGGTGTCTTTAAACCTCTCTCAGTGTATGATGTAGGACCACCGTTTAGGAGCCATGACCACAGAAATCACCATGATTGGTCATCTTTTGTCTGGGACATCTCAAAATCGTACACTGTGTAACGTGCATATAATAATTTAGGCTATACGTATAGTGCTTATGTTTTAGATGCTGTCAGTATGTTCGTGATGAGAACCACACTTTATACATACAAATACTTACGATTATTCTATTATATATTTTTGTTTACATTTTCAACTTTCTTTGAAAAGTGTGTAATGTTGCTGTTTGAGCATGAAAAAGACCTGCAAAGTTACAATGCACAAAGTCACTCCAAAGGCAGTTCATTTTTTATTTAATCAGGTTAAAAACTCATTGAGATTAAAATTACAAGAGTGACCTGGCCAAGAAAGCAGCTACAATAACATAGACATACAAATACACATCAAAACACAAAAACAAAGCTAACAACAGCAATTTACCAAAGGATAAAACACATAATCTGTTAAAAGTAACTTAAACTCATTTAGTGATGGAAACATAGTCATCATTGCGCAGTGTTTCTGAACTCCCTGAAACACATTGATTGTAGTCTTGCAGGAACGTACCGTAGACATTAAAAGAAATGGACACAGCGACCCCCTTGATTTCAACGGAGAAACATGAAGCCCATTAGAAGCACTCACTTCCTGATGGCTGAGCGACTGCGCAGGCTCAAACTGAGCTTGACGACGTAGATGTGACGTGAGCAACCTGTCTGACAGTTGTAAATCTTCTAGTAGCTGTGCCACATACCGAATTATTTCCAATTCATCAAAAACGTTGTTGAAATATTTTGTCACGTTGCTTTTATGGACTCTCTATCTATGGGCTTCTCCCTTGACTTTATGCCTCCATGTCCCCCCGATTGCCTCATAGACAGTAAAAGATTTCCTGCGAGCTTCTCCTCCTGTCTACATGGTAATTTCTCTATTGTGCGACAGAGAGTCGTGTGGTTATGACGCAATCGTTAGCCTATTTTTACAAAAACGGCTTCTACGGGGCCATAACATAAGATACAAAGTAATGGAGCCTTTTATACAATGTCGTGTTTCTTTAGAAATAAATAATGGACAAATGAAGTCTTTGGACGCCTTCCTTAGACCAATCACAACAGACTGTGGCCAGCTGACCAATCAGAGCAGACTGTGATTTTTGGAAGGCAGGTTTTAAAAGGAACTGAAAAAACAGAACGCTCAGGCAGAGGGTGAAAAGAGGTGCAGAAACAATGTAAATTATAAAAAAATAAAAAACCTTTTTTAACATTAAATGATGTAAACATATTCTAGTAGACCTCATAAACAAAATTATCAACATTAAGCATAGCGTCAATTCTGGCAGGTCAGGTTAGTCAAGCTTGCATCAGCTGACTCTCAGCTGATCCACGTCTACCTATAGGAATACGAAGCCTATCACTGTATACATATATAAGCTCCTTCAGTATTATCAGCAGCTATCGCGTTTCTCAGGAGCTAATTACCCTCCTCCATCCCCAGCTCCACCTCTCGCCAGTCAGTTGTACTTTAAAATATTGAATTAATGATATCTGCATTAATGTTGGTTCTGTTCTGTTTACCCTAAGGGGGGTTATTTCTGCTCTCCCTGCTGTTATCCATGCTAGGCTGTCCATGGATGCGCAGGGAGTTCTTGTCCAGAACAGAACCATAGCGCCAATCCAAACTGTATGCTAATTGTCAATCGTATTTGACGATAGTGGTCCTGACAGAAATGTAAATGAGCATAAAAGGACCCATGAAACTGGGTTTCTTACAACCTCTGAACTCTCCACATGTCCTGCCTCTCACCCCATCCAGCAGTGAGCAACAGTACACTGGCACAATGCCTGCGGTTGAGTGACTCTGAGGTCATCAGTGGTGTGGCAGATTTTTCTCTGTTGTGGTACATGGGAGGAGCCCTTATTATCCATGTATGTCTGTTTGAGAGAGGCCAGTGTGGTGATATCTCCGCGCTGGAAGTACACTAATTTTCTTTGTGTCCTGGTTCTCTGCTCCCTGGTCCCAACAGGTTACAATAGTGCACAGTGTTCCCAGCGGAAGACAATCGCTGTCTGTCTGCACTGGACTCGCAGAGTCACTGTCCACTCTGAATGTGCACACACACACCATTACTCCAACACATACCAACTTAGCCAGACAAGAACACATTGCAAGAAATCATGCTTTAATATGTGATGCTGCTAAGACTTTCACAACTCAAAAATGTCAAACATTAGAAAGTCTCAAACATTTTTTTTTCTTACATTTAATGTATATTTATGTATTCTGCTAGGTGGTGGCCAGGATGTTCAGGGGCCGGATTCACAAAAATCTTTGTAAGAAAAAAATTTGTAAGAATGTTCCTATTAATTTATAAAGTCACCATGAACTCAAAGCTTGTTTTTTATTAAATATTGCAGTATTTCTTATAATTTGATGTATCTGTGCACATTTTTCTTTTATTCACGTGCCCTCGTTATGTTTAATCAAAATAGCGAAAGCAGCGACTCTTCAGGACTCTCTCAGGACGTGTTTACTGGCCACTCACATGAGATCCATCAATAGCAAACCACAACCATCCAATCAATTCCCCATGGACAAAATCAAGTCCCGCCCTACTTTTTTTTTTTTTTTTTTTTTTTTTTTTCAGAATCCGTTTCATTCGGATATTGTGATTTGGCAATTGGGAATAAAAGACTATTGCAACCTCTGAAACATGCCTAGTTTATGAAGAGAATGACTTTCTGGTGTTTTCATGGTGATCGTTTGGCGGTTCTTGCCGAAGACTTACTGATCAATATCAATGAAAAACACCTCAAATACTGTACTTTTGTGCTGCCTGCAGATTACTGTAATAATCATAATAAGTGTGCACTTTTTGTAGCAACTGGCTTGATGCGAGTCATTGCATCTGTTGCTTTCATTTACAGTCCATCTTTCTTGCACTCTAGAGTGAATGCTCCCAGTTTGACTGTTTTTTTTTTAGAGTTGTTACTGAATTTGAATGTAGCAAAAAGAACAATTCAATGTAGCAATAAGAACAATTATTAAGAAATGTTGTTTGGATATTCAAATTATTATTAACTTTATTTTTAAATCAACACCATGGAACTTTTCCTCTGCGGTCGCCCTACAGGTTGGAAGTGGAATTGTCCATTACCGCTGTCGTAAATAATTTAGCCTACCGCAGCCTACTGTCGCACGCACACGCTCTCTGTTTATCCAGCACCGGCTTTAGAATCAACAATGGCCACAGACAAGGTAGAGTATGATGCATGATTTTATGAAAGACATCACAAACGAAGAAAAACTATGTATGCCGGAAAGCAGTCGAATTTTGTAGTTCTTTTTGTGCTCCGGTTACTACCCGAAACCCGAAGTTACATAGTGCCAGTATAAGCGATACAGACCACGTCAGGCTATGGCAGACGGGTCATTTAACCTATTGTAAGTCGATGTACCATCACAAGGGTCTTGGAAATATATTATGAAGGTTGAAAAACTACATAGTGTTACTTTAAGAAGAAAATAGCAGTTAAGAAGAATTTTATTCTTAAGAATGTTTCGTGAATCCAGGCCCTTTAGGATTGTTTTTTTTACTGGCACAATTTAAAAGAGGCCATCCTATTCTGGTCTTCAGATATGAGATTTTTTCATCCATTTTATCGCCTGCCAGACTGAAATCACACGTCTAATTGTTTACCGCAAAATGTATAAAAGGAACACAAACATGGAAAATTTAAAAGAGCTACTGAAGCCCACAGAATATGATAGAGTGTGCTTGATTATAAATGGTGATAAATAAACCAATAACTATAGACATCAATAATCATGAATACATTAGAGCAGGAGAAATTGGTTTGTATGTGATAAGGCCTAGGAAGAATAAAGTGTTATTGTAATGTAAATCACATTCAGACTGGGTTACTGGCAGCCTATAATAGCATCATATTGACGCCATTAGATTATCTCATCATTCATATTCTGTCATGGGAAGAGCCCGGGCACGTCCTCCCTTAGTGGGGATAAAACAGTTTAGCTATTTGTGTTTAAAGACTGAGCTTTTGCATGTGGGAAACATTACTCATATATATGGCAAATCAAATCTGATGTCACTGATACACTCAAGTATACGGAGTCATTTTTGTTCACTCCTTAGATCTATTTATATCATGAATTCAATCAGCTTTGCATTTAATATTATAGCAGAATATGTAGGCATATTTGTCGGAATAGGGACTAGGCCTGCTAAAGATGCCCCATATGACTTGTTACTGAATTTTAATAAATATGAATATTTTAGTCAACACAACTGGATTCCTTTTGGAACAGGGTTTAAATCAAACAAAAACAAACATGGCATAAAGCCTCAAAGGGACACAGTATCAAATCAGGTGGGAAGAGGCTCATGAGGAGAAAGAGAAATGCCTGACAACTCATGAATCTCCCAGAGATCCCCTGTTGACACAATAAATTGTCAGTATTGTAGACAATAGAGACAGAGCTGAGGTAGAATGATTGTGTTGCACGCTCAGATGGGGTCTTGTAATCTTTTGATCTATTCTGACACATAGGAGCAGTAAAATTTACTTTTGGTTACCTAGCACTGATTCAAAGGAGTAAGTCACCCAGTATTATTCAAATGAAAATTCTGTCATCATTTTCTAACCCTCATGTAGTTGCAAACCTGTATGACTTACTTTATCCTGTGGAACACAAAAGCTGAAATTTTGAAGAATGTCCTAGTTGCTCTTTTCCATACAATTGTAATGAATGGGGACACCGAAAATGGTATCATAATGGTTTAACAACATATATATAATTTATGCACTATATTCCAGGTCACATGATAGCAGTGGAGGAAAAAAGATCACAACAGCAGATTTGTGAATGAATCTTATGTTTGAGTTTGTATCGATAATCTGAGTCTTCAGTCTGTTCCTGAGAAAACCATGGTGTGACAGAAAATCGGACCACCCAAATGGATGAACGGGTACTGTTAATCCCTGTGGCTCAGGAGAGCCAGAACCTGTTAGAATTTTCGAGGGAATTCCTCCGGCTTGCCATTACCAGCTTCGTTGAAAATGACACCCTGAGGACCCTGTTCCAGATCGGGGCAACTTTCCACCACACCATTGACCTCCCATACACCATAGGGCTGGACTGGAGAGAAACCTTGATTCGGTGTCTGGAGAGCGTTGGGTACTGGTCTGGAACCAAGCCCATCTTAGAGTCCATTCCAGAGTCTCATCCCGTCATGGCCGCCGTTCCCAAGTCTCGTCCCAAGATGGCCGCCACCACGCCAGAGCCCTCTGCCAAGATGGCTGCCTCCACGCCAGAGCCCTCTGTCAAAATGGTCGCCACTTCTGAGCCCTCAGCTAAGATGGCCACCGCCGCACCTGAGTCTCCTGTCACCGTCCTCGTCCAGAAGAAGTGGATTTAATAGACTTCGACACCGAAATACCCTGTCTTCCTCCATATGTTTTATCCGTCTGCCCGGAATCTATCTGTCAGTCCCAAATTCCCACCCAGCCTCCCTCTCCCACGTCCTATCATCATAATTTCCTCATCACCGCCTCCGCTGCTTCCTGTCAGCCCCTCAGCTCACCCTCATTCCACCATCAGTGATGTGGGGTCGCCGCGGGTCTGCCAGTCTCCATCAAGGTCGGTGGATCCCTGGTCTCCACCTCCGGCCTCCGCGACCAAGACTCCACCTCGGTCCGTTAGCTCCACCTTGGCTCCCACCTCCCTCATTTCCACCATGGCCCATCAGTCCAACAGCTCCGCCAGGCTCCCTCGTCCCTCTGGCTTCGCCTTGGTTGTTCGTCTACCTGCCCTCGCCTCAGGACTACTCTCCTCCGGCTTCGCCTCGTCCCTCTGGCTCTGTTGGACTCCTCACTCCCTCCAGCTCCACCATGGTCCTCTGTTGCTCCGGCTCCATCGCGGCCCTCTGGATCCCCGCCTACGCCTTGGTCGCCAGAGCCGTCAGCCGGCTCCGGCCTGGTCCCCTGAACTGGAGGCTTCCCGTTCTGCCGAACCCATGGCCTCGTTAGCCTCCAGGACTCTCACCCTCCCACCCCTTTGGATGTTTTACGGTGCCAGGACCCGCCTCCCAGGAGGGCAGGGTAATGTCACGTGTCAGTGCATGTTTGGACTTTCAGTTTGTGTTTTGATTGTTTCCTGTTTTCCTTTGATCTTTACCCGCCACTCCTTCGTTTCTATGGTTACTATCACACTGAGTTAATTTGTCCCAGCTGTGTATGATTAATTATCTCGTTTCTGTTGGCTATTTAAGATGCACCCTTTCTTTCAGTCTTTGTCTGATCGCTGTTGCGTTTATGTGTGTTTCCCCTGCCTGTCTGCTTGTTCCAGAGTACTATTATTAAAGTTTGAGTTTGTATCGATAATCAGAGTCTTCAGCCTGTTCCTGAGAAAACCACAGTGTGACAATATGAATGCGAATTTATTAAAATAATAAGCACCTACATACAGTACATGTAGGGCTGCTATAAATAAGTCTACTCTAAATATCTTGGGCTCATTGTCTTTATGGATATGAGTTTGTTATTATGGATTCATCCGTAGTAAGTTCATTCATGCACTGAATGATTTTATTTCAAGACAAAACACAATAACTACACATTTTGTCAAAATGTAGGTTTACAATATGAATCAAAAATTGTGTTTCTTAGATTAGGATCTTTCTTGTGACTAACAAGTTTCTCAGATTTCTAGTAATTTCCATTAACATGATTATGAAAGATAAATCTTTTTATGAAAAAGCATATTTTTTGTTGTTTATTGATTTATCCTCTCCTCATAATTCCCAGTTTCATAACACTAAAATGATTTCGCCATCCTGGCTCCATTATCATTATCTCTCTCTCTCTCTCTCTCTCTCTCTCTCTCTCTCTCTCTCTCTCTCTCTCTCTCTCTCTCTCTCTGATTTGAATATTGTTTTATCCAGTGAGTCAAGGCTTTCTGTTAATTACTTCTCTATTCATTTAACCATGTGGGTCTGTTAGAGAGGAATTGTCTGACTCCTGCATTAAATGGCCCACATTCCGATCCTCTGATGCTGAAACTAACATGAGTTCCCCCCTTTATCTCTGCAGCGCGTCAAATTAGCACACAGTGGATTCGTGTTACAAAAGACTCGGCCAGCAAAAAAACTTGGAGACAACCTGACCGGGCGCTTTGTGGCTGTGGTAGGTGGCACAGTCTCACGGCTAGGGCTGTTCTCATGGATGTTCAGTGTTTACTGAGCCACGGGGCTGCCATGGGAACTAATGACCGATTTATTTTGTGGAACATGATCAAATTTAGTAATGTGTTCGATAAGACATTTTGCACTGGAAATGAGCCTTGGAGCTCAGTTATGGAAATTATTATTGATGTTTCATGGTTGTTTCAGTAAGGCATTCAATCATTCATGACTGAATTAAATTTAATGCACCCTGGCTTCACAAAACTATAATTGCACAGATTCTTCACATTTAGGACACATCAGCGCATTGATTTCCTAAATATTTTCAATAAAATGTTAATCATTAAGTTCGGCCAAGCAATATTATATTCAAATAAGCTGCTGCTGCTGTAGCTACTGCTAGTATTACTGTAACAATTTTCAGCTCTCTTGAAAGTTGTTATGCTTATTCTGAGAGATCTCATTTGTGTGCATACATATTCTTATGTAAAATGTGTATGTACATTTTTCATAGATAGCGTACAATATCAGCATATTGACGATTGGACTGGGTTCAGTATACTCTAACACAATTTCATAGCTGAAGGTATAATGGGTAAACATTTCATAAATCATTTGAGGAGAACACTCAAGAAGTATGATATACAGAATAAGTCAAACATTCATTTGACTTAGTTACTTAATGTGTGTGTGTGTGTGTGTGTGTGTGTGTGTGTGTGTGTGTGTGTGTGTGTGTGTGTGTGTGTGTGTGTGTGTGTGTGTGTGTGTGTGTGTGTGTGTGTGTGTTCCTGGCAAACCCTACGCTGTGAGGACCAAATGTTCCTTAAAAAATGCCAATACCAGTAATTTTTTACCTTGTAGGAACTTTTTCTTTTGGTCCCATGAGGAAAATCAGACTAGCTTATAATCAGACTAAATTATGTTGGGTTTTTTTGTCCATATGTTGATATTGTGAGTATTTGTGTCTATCCAAATGGAAAAAAGGAAAAAAGTGTGTTCTACAACCAAACTTTACTAACGAATACTAATGAGATAATTTGGCTAATTACCCATCATATATTTGTTCAAAAGCATGCAAATGGGTTATTGCATTAGTGTAACCATTGTGAAGGCTTTTTTCCCCTTGGTTTCATCAGTTTACAGGCTGTTTTTATATTCGGCTCAAACCCACATACTGGTCACATGCACTTACAGAGAAGGGGGTTTATGAGGGGGATCTAAAGGAGGGCTAACAAGTGAAAAAGTGACAGAGCTAGAAAGAGGGAGCCGGAGCGAGATGAAAGGCGAGAGTTTGAGAGCAACAGTGTACTTGTTCCCTGGTTCGACCAAACAGAGACAAGCTTGCTCTCCTTGCCTGGTTTCAGGGTGCATGTGTGAAGGAATGCATTCATTAATGTAATTCCTCTGCTCTCAAACAAGGCTTCCGTCATTTGGAGAGCGAGCGAAGAGCCGCAGGGTGGAGGGGCAGTTCTCACTGAAGAAGGGATGAGGGGTAAATACACCCCCTTCTCTGTAGTCAGGAGGGAAGGCGCCCTAACACAGGCCTCTGCGTCCAAGGCGATCTGCATGTGAAAGCCCCGGGCATCACAAAAGGATGAAAAGGTGCTGGGCAGGACCTGGACAATCCCTTCCTGTTCTGGTGGGTCGTTTGTTTCCATGCTGTCAGATACTGGGCCGCCAGCCCTCTCTCCCCTCATCATCTTCAGCCCTCTGGTGCGTTGTCCCTCGTTTTGTTTTCTGGCTATTCCTTATACGTGCTCCTTGGTTTTTTTTTTTTTCGTTCACGTGAATAGGAGTGATGGACCAATGTAACGTCAAACGGTGACTGGAACAATTGCTTTCATGGCTGCATCTAAAAGCCAAACAGCACCATGCATGAGAATTGCTTTGCATGACAAAAGAAGTGACAAAACCATTAGGCCAATTAGAGTATTTATATAAACATTGCAATGAAGGGATGTATGCTTGCTGTGTGGGAAAATAACTTTACTTCTCTCTGAAATGTTTGATAGCATTGCTATTTCTATGCTAGTTTGGTACTAGGGAACAGCATTTGTTTTTTTCAAAATCTAATGCATTGCATTAAAGCAAAGAATGAATGCTAAGAATGGAAATGTAGCACATCAAACTTCTAAGTCTCTGTAAGCGTTCTGCTTGTGGTTTTTATGCTCCTCCAGTAAGGACAAAAAGAATGTTAATTATGTAAATTAAAAAGCGGCCTAATCCAGAGGGAGGAGCTGTTCCCATAGCATTAGCTTTAATTGAGTATTTCAACATATTGACAAAGAATTAGCCTCCATCCGCATTGTGTAATGATTTTTCTTTTTCTGCAGAGGAAGTCCTCCTATTGAGATAAATGCCTTGTTTTCTTCTTTACCATTGTGGTATGTTCTGATGTGCACCGGCGTTTAGTCAATCGCACTTCTCCTTTACTATTCCAGCCAGCCAAAAGAAGACAAATGAGTCTTTTAATATTAGACCGATGTGGCACTCAGGCTCACAAACGCCTGAAGAGGATAGCACTCCGTTCTCAACAAAAAATGCAGTATTAACTTGTTAATGTTTAGTGTTAATGCTAAATGTTAAGAGGTACACTGTAAAAACGAATTTGTTAGACTTACTTAAAAAAGCATGCAAACTGCTTGTCTTAAAAAAAACTAAGTAAAGTGAAAATAGGAATAGTATGTTGAATTGGCAAATGCTTAGTTAGTATAGTTCACTTACACTACAGTAAGAACTGTAGAGAGTACTTGATAATTTACTTTAGATTTACTCTTGACTTAGTATAGCTAGAATTACTGAGTCCCGGAGTGCATTGCGGCAAGAATTTGTTGTTTTATTTGTCAATTTTATTTGCAGCCTCGTGTCAGTACTACTAGCACAATAAAAAAGCAAATAAAATTGTTATTGCTTCAACTAATAAAATAAATAAAATTTAATTGTTACCATTGTTGTATTTTGCATGCTAAATGTTGAAGTATGTGTGTTACTCAGGTATGGTCAATTGCAAGATACTGTCACAAATATAGAGGGATTATATCAACCTAATTAAAAGTTTCACAAGGTGTTTATGAGTGTTAGCAATAACATTTTAAAAGATCCTTATTCGACCTGAAGAATAGACTAGTTAATGATTTAGTTAGAAGTTAGGTCACATGTTAAAAGCAAACCATTTATTACTTCCCTTCCTTTGAAACCAAATAACTGTGATTTCTTGTTGTGTCGCTGTATCAACAGGAAGAGAATTACAAAAATATAAATTAAGATCCAAGTGCCCAACCAAATGGAACACTGATCACCATAATGAAGGGTTCAAACAAAAACATTTGAGGAAAATCAACATCAATTTATGAAGTCAGCTCATGTGATGTTCACTCAAATCTTTCCGTTGTATTGACAATCAACCTTCAAGATACTAGGCGGGAAAAATATTAAGTCTATTTAGAATTGCCCCGCCTCAAAAACTTGACAAAATGGCATTCAAACCAATAAATTAATCTTAACTTTTTAAGGTTTTTAAGGTTTTTGGAGTAAACAAGGCATGGTATGTAAATAGTACAGATGGCTAGATTTATACAATTAAGTTAAGACATTAAGTAAAGGTAACAAAAAAGTGTTAGTTAGAACAACTGTTGGATTTGACCATATAGATTTTAAAGATAGCTGAAAAATGTTGCTTTGGTGAATAAATTTAACCTTTTTATTGTTCACTCACCTTCACGTCGCTCCAATTTAGCATAATTTTATTTCTTATGCTGTCCGAGCATCAAAATGTGCAATTAAAGTATAATAAAACTATACTTTTAGTCTGTTTTTCAAACAAACCTGTATGGCTTTGGTAGATTTTGCACATAGCAAATTTTATGAAAGATCAGCTGATAAAAAGAGTTCTACATTTCGTTTTGTGTTTCATTGAAGAAAGAAAATCTGTTCTTGGAATGACATGATGGGAAGTAAAATGATGATTTATATATATATATATATATATATATATATATATATATATATATATATATATATATATATATATATATATATAAATCATCATTTTATATATATATATATAATTAATTATTCCTCATGATTGTGCTGTGCATGCTTAAACATATCAGAAATAGTGCTGGATATTGATGTAGAACAAGGGGTTTGGGAAATGGATGGATATTCATGTTCACTTGCAATTTGCACGTATTGGAAAAAAATAGGCCTATAGTTCATTTGAAGACACGCATCACGATACGTATGTTTCAGAATCGAGTCTGCGTTTAAAATGGGCTAATTGTTTTTCAAATGTATACAGTCTCTCTCTCTCTCTCTCTCTCTCTCTCTCTCTCTCTCTCTCTCTCTCTCTCTCTCTCTCTCTCTCTCTCTCTCTCTCTCCTCCCACAGTCTGATTTCTGCTGCTGGGACTCAGTGTGATCATGTGACGGACTCGCGAGCGCAAGAAGAGCTGGTCGGTAACGGAGGACCGAATGCCAATCTCATTGAGAAAGCGCCTTTATTGCGCGTGAAAGACAGGAGGGACAGACGTTTCTAGTGCTGCACACATACACAGACAGACAAGACACAGGAAGCTTTGGGGAACTCGGGGAAAGGGTGCATTTTCACCGCCTCAAGAGGAAGTTAAGGACAAATCTCTCGCTAAAATAAATCTTAAGAGGGACACTGGGCACGCGGGAGTCGCCTTTGCGAGTAACTTGTGGGATTTATTGGGAATTGTTTTTGAAAGGAGACCTGGCTTCACTCTCCACCCGTATATATTTCATTTTGTTCATTTAATTTAATTTCATCAGCTGTCCTAAAACAACTGTCATCCCCAGAATTGCAGTAGCTATTGCAGCAGCGGATTGTGCGTAAAGGCAGAGACAACATCCTTTGCCGCGGAAGACTCAGGCACTTGCCTCCTTCACTTGCGTTTTTGTACTCTATTTATTATTTATATTCCAGGCTTTATTTATTTTGGGACTTTTTCCTGTTTATTTTTGGGGCGTCGGTGGTGATTTCTGTGGAATATGGTGGGGGAAATGGAAACGAAAGAAAAGCCGAAGCCGACCCCTGATTATCTGATGCAGCTCATGAACGATAAGAAACTGATGAGCAGTCTGCCCAACTTCTGCGGGATCTTCAACCACCTCGAACGGCTTCTCGACGAAGGTAATGTTGATGAAGTGACATGTGTCCGTCAAATCCCACAGAATGGCATTGCTGGGAACTGCGCGCCGGTTGTCCACGCATAAGGCAAAACGCTTAATAGCAACAATTTATGGCGCCAGTTGTGTTTTTTGGTGTCAGACCTTCACCCTTATTTTGCCAATCAATCACACGACGTTTACAGCCTTATAGTTCAGCTTTAAAAGCTGCTTAAGTTTGCGATCGGATACGGTAGTCGCTACTTCTCCGTTGCAAGGGTACCTGTGGCTTGCGAAATGATTTTACAGTGATTCTGATGGATTTCTCGTTAGAAAAAAATATATTTTTGTCTCATATGTGAATAAGACCATAATGCAACAGGTTAATTTCACCTTAAGAATATGATTGTTTAGGATACTTTTTCAGAGGTAGGCCTACAAAAATAAAACTCGTACAAGTAAAATGTTTCTCATTTAAACTCTTAACAGATTTACACTAGGAGAGAACAGATTTTAATCGAAAATTCCATCTAGAATTTGGCCCGTTCCGACGGTTTGACTGCTCTAAAAGAGAACGTTCCAAATCCCTTACGAGTGAATAGTCGTATAATTGGACGGCTAATGCCTACGTGATAATGAATTAGCAGAAAATAAGTGACTGAGTTTACAAGCAAGAGAAACTTACTGCCACCTTCAGATCCTCTTCTGGACCGTTGCAATTTAAATAGTCATCGCAAGAACTGTTGTTTACTAAAATAACCCCCCCAAAATGCCACGCTATGAGTATAAGAGTAAGTTGGGAAAAAAAAGTGTTTCCTTCACAGTTCATGCCGTTTAAACTGTGAATAAACGGCATAAACTGTGAAGGAAACCGTTTCCCCTCGCTGTATAAGCATAATATGTCAGTATCCACGTAGCTTAGTTTGTTAAATTAATCTTTTAACTAGGCTACTGTGCACCATGACATGGTTTAATTGTGGTCCCAGAGGAGTCGACCTCTCTGTACTTTGTGGTTAAGACATGGGTGGGAATTTCGTGAACTGTGGCACCAGGGGGCTCTTGACTAATTCTTTAAAACCTCTTACCCATTTCCTGCTGTCAACTTTATAAAGTTGTTAATGAGGTATATGAGATATATTTGAACAAACTGTGCTCTTTTTCTCGTTGAGTTTGTTTTATAAATGTTTTATTGAGAGCCTTGGCCTTTATTGCAAATAAAATTAAGCTAAATAGCCAATTAAAGTGATCAAAGAATAATAAAAAAATCTATCTATCTATCTATCTATCTATCTATCTATCTATCTATCTATCTATCTATCTATCTATCTATCTATCTATCCATGTTTTTCTAGAGAGGGCCCCCTTTTATTGCTCAATGTTCCATTTATTCCTCGATGCAGAGGCAGTTCTGTCAGTGTAGACTGATTTTCATTGTTCATCTGTAGTGTAATTCTCCTGCCTATTTAACAAATGCATTTTCCTTTCTTTTACTTTATGGAATTTCACTGCCAATTGAAGATTTGTAAAATAAAATGTTGTCAAAACAAAGCAAATGTAATTTCAGATCATGATGTGCTTGTAGTAATTTAAAACCTCTTGAGCAAACCTAGTGAAATTACACTTATAAAACTCCATCATTACACACATTACTCTACATTACTGACTCATTACTCATCATTACTTACTTATTACAGTGTGAGGGAGAGAGAGTCGTCATATTTCTGACACCCTTGAGCGCTACCACCCTCCCTTGCACAACCTAGGTAGGTTGGAAGGTTTATAATTGCTGACATACACCATTCCAAATAACTGTTATTTGCCAGTGAATCATCCTCACCCAACATGGCATTTCAGTGTTGACGTAGTCCCTTGGCATCCGCAGTTAAATACCCTAGGATCCTATTCATCTGCACATCGCAGTGGAATGACGTAAGCCTAATAACTCCTCTGTGATGTCAGTGCAAAATGTCAGTTTAATTTTTTCAACTTCTGTTGGAATATATTCTCATTTGTCAATATAGACACTATTATAAATACACCAAAAAGTGCCTTTTATACACTATCCTGTTAAATTTGCTTTTCAGACATCATGATATACCCCTTGGGCGGGCCTGCGGCCTGGCTTTGCACTCTGTGCTTTGTGAATTGCAGCAATTTCACAGTCGCTTTCTTGTTTGTTTCTTGCCACTCACATTTACAGCCTCTCCCTCTGGTCGAAACTAGCTTCCCTCTCTGGACAACATCAGTGATGTTCGCCTGTAACATTAGTAATCAGGACTATGTGGCTGATCTTACCTGCCAACATGAATAATATTCTGCGTTTCAATTGCGAAGTATGACTCACGTCATGAGTTTTCACAGCTTTTTACACCGAGAGTTGGAGAGAATCTGGCGTAGAGATGTGTCATGCTGTTTAATGTGATCTTTTTCAGTAATATGCCAGTTAGAAGAGTTTCCTCCACCACATATTATGGGTTTGTCACAGTCTAGGTTGTGCAAATCTGAATTAATAACGCTGTCAAGGGAGTCACACTCCGTCAGACTGAGACAGCGAGTTAGTCATGTGCTCATGAGAGTCGCTTTCACTTCCACTATTGAACCATTGCAGAAATGATCCCTGACCTTAGATAAACAGGACATACTGCTCAGACCTGCATGTTAAGAGGGTGTGCAAATGCATGCATGCCTCTGATCAGTTGCCTCTTAGAAAACTAATTGCAATTGGTCATGGTCTTTTGTGATTATCAGAACAGAAAATGTGTTTCTGTATCCGTTGAGAAACGTATGTCCTGTTGTCGCGCTACAGCACTGTAACATATGGGCTGCGCTCTTCAACATACTTAATCTCAGATGTTTTGTCGCTATAGTGGAACCATCACCAACGCAACCCTAAATCACAAGCTTTTGCTGAGCTCAGCTCTATCCTGTCCTAGCACGTAAATTACGGTCTACCGCTCATGCTGGACCACTGCATTGATCATACATGAAAGTTTTCTGCACGGTTCTTGGAGAATGAAAATAGATAAATGAATTGAGAGTGTTGAAAATCAGTGGCAGCATCGATAATCGAGGCAAGCGATAGCTCAGAAGCTGTGTGAGATCGCATGTGTGATATTCCCCATGGGGTGTTGTAATATGCAACAAATCTGCCTCTGTTCGGATGAGAGTGTGTGAATGTGTGTGTTTGTGTCGGCTTGCATCCATCTCATAATGTGCATTCATTTTACACTTTTGTTTGTAATATCACACAAGCGGGTACAAGCGGTAGCTTGGGAACACTTTAGATTTAGGCAATTGCTGACATTATTACTGTGAGAGCACTGTTAATTTTTGTAAATTACTCTACTGTAATCTACCGAAACTAGACGAACTGTTATATCCTCCCATAAATTACTATTATATCATTATCATTGTTTTTTGTTTTTTTTCTTGAACATTTGGCGCTAGTTTAGTAGTTATAGATCCAGGCCGGTTAAGTTTTCAGTTTCCATAAGTTCACATTTAATCAGAAGGCACCATATAGTGAAGACTGTCTGGGATCCTCTATTGTTATTGTGTCCTAGAGCACTTCACTAGAGTACCTCACTCAACTCTGGGTTGCTCTGGGGAGATTGTCCATGTACTTGGTAATTTTAGACACTTTAGATGAGAAAGCTGTTTGAATGACAGATAACATTTTAAAACTGTTAATCTCTTAACAATATT
Organism: Gila orcuttii; assembly: GCA_026230005.1. Classification (NCBI taxonomy): domain Eukaryota; kingdom Metazoa; phylum Chordata; class Actinopteri; order Cypriniformes; family Leuciscidae; genus Gila; species Gila orcuttii. The sequence continues at coordinate 37,084,025 of JAPDVR010000019.1, read as the reverse complement.
ATTACATTAATCAAATTAAACTGTGCAGTTTATCACATATATCAATATTTGCTTAGAAAATCCCCCAATTAAACTTCAAGCTTGAATTGCATCAGTGATAGGAAAATCCCTTAAAACAGGGAATTGCATGCAGGTCAGAGGGCAGGAGTTATTGTGTTTTTTTAATCACATTAAAAAGATTCAGGAATCCACCACCCCAATTTCACCTCTATCTCTAGTGACTGTTTTGTATTAAATATTAAAATATATATTAATTTAGTAATCCAATGGGAATTTAGAGCGTGTGCTGAAGCCAAATATGTATTTTAAATTAAAATGTGAACTTGAACTGTAAATTTTGAGCAATAATAGCTTAGTGATTGGGTACATTGTTTAATACTAATTCAAAATCTCTAATGATTTTGCCATGATTTGAACTCCCAGTTTTTTTTTGTGAAATATATATATATAGTTACAAACCTAAAAATTGCATGACATTTCCAATGGAAACTTTTCACATATTCGGGGTTCTCAGAAAGGGAAGTAGGAGGTTGGGCAAACTTGTACGTGGGTGTATATATATATATATATATATATATATATATATATATATATATATATATATAATATTATTTTATTATTATTGGGGTTTTTTTGCATTCCCATTTGCTCCAAAAGAAAAAGAAAAAAAATCACAATAGCGTTTATGACTTGAAAAAAAATAATATTGAGGAATTGATTAAGGTGGTCAGAAGAGAGATAGATGTCAAATCATTCCTTTAGCCATTGTATTACACATCAACTAGCTTTCTGAAATTTAATGCCGAGGTAATATAACCCAAGGTATAATCTAACATTACTAGATTTACAATGTTAATTAACTGTGAAATGCGTCATCACAGCCTGTGAAAAGGGTCCATTGGCCAAAACCGCAGTCTAAAACCCCTTTAACAAGTGCAAGCAAGCACCAGTGTATTTGATGCACATTATGTGAAGCCCCTTGCCATAGTCAGTGTTGTAGAGAGATGTTTCTCCCCGCTCTGAAGAGTAGTGTGGCCTTTAGATATGAGACGTGTGACCGGCCCTGGCATGTCACCTGTGAGCGATGCATGTGCGTGAAGCAGACGTGATGCTCACAGTCTAATGCGTAAACCCCTGCCCCCGTTAGTGCAGATGAATGCCCTCAATGGGCAACAGGAGCAGTCAGCCATGCTAGGCCCTGCACTCCACACTGTAATAAAGGTGATGAATTTAATCAGGGGAGCAGCCGCTGCCATCAGTACAAGGCCCATAAGGCAAAGTTGTGCAGCTGACATCCATAGAGAATGGAGTTAGTTACTGTTTGAATAGAGACGGTAATAGAAACAGAGATGTATGTGGGCCTGTAAGGCACAATAATGCTCAGTGGTCATTCATGGTTTGTACACCAAATTGTTCTTTTATGGTGTCGTAAAAGGTTTCTAAATAACTGACTGCTGCAGTGTAGTAACTGTACGTACATAATATTTAGTATTAGAGGCACTCAAATTCGATGTTCAAACATTCTGAATTAAATGTAAGATATTCTTTAGTCTTAGGATATCGAGCCTCAGACGGCATGGCAATGGACCACCCACTGACACTGCCAGTCTGAAGCATATTGCACACAGAAATGGGAAGAGCTGGCTGAAATCTGATTGGCTATAGTCTGGGTGTATCAGTCTGCCTGGAAACAAAGTCATGTTTTCTAACTACCAACATAGAACTATTTACTTGATTGGCCCAAAAATTCCAGTTTAGTTGCGTCAAATCTTTGAAAAATATAAAATGTCCACAAACAATACTTTTATTCAGCAAGAATGCAAAGGAATTTTATTTCAAGTAAATGCGTCTAAACTTTCTATTGAGAATCCTGAATAAATGTATGGTTTCCACAAAAATATGAATATGATAAATCTTTCTTGAACAGTGAGATCTTATAAATCTTTTTTTTTTTTATTTGATGCCACTAAACTGGAACTTTTTGGCCAATCAAATAATTAGTTCATTGTAAACATGATAATGTAACACTGAAGACTGTAATGATGCTGAAAATTCAGATTTTAAATTTTAGGAATAAATTACATTTTAAAATATATTCAAATAGAAAACAGATATTTTAAATTGTAATCATATTTTAAAATAGTAGATATTTTTGATCAAATAATCTCAGCCTTGGAGAGTTCTTTCAAAAACATTTAAAAATCTTACCCAAAACCCCAAACACTTGAATCTTAGTATGTCTGTGATGATAAGTATTTTATCAATTTGGATAGATGTTTTTTTTTTTAAGTCTTTCAGATTTCTGATCATTTCTTTGATGTTTTGTCTATACACAGTCACTAAACCAAAACACTGCTGTGCATTTTTGTTGTTGTTGTTGTTGTTGTTTTTAAACCTGCCTCTAAATGGCATGTAAACACAAAATGAATGTGATTGGTCAGTCAGCTTGACCTTTACTACCTAAGTAGCTTCAAATTGAATGTACAGATAGTCAAAGACAATATAATGTAAAACTATTAGACAAGCTTTAGTTAAAAAGAAAAAAAGGTATCACTTTAGTGTATGGTCAATTTCTCACTATTATCTTGTTGTTTATTAGCATGCATATTACTAGTATATTGGCTGTTTATCAGTACTTATAAAGCACATATTAATGCCTTATTCTCCATGATCATATTCTACATCCCTGAATCCTACCCAATACCTAAACTTAACAACTACCTTACTAACTATTAATAAGCAGTGATTAGGAGTTTATTGGGGCAAAAGTTGTAGTTAATAGTTAGTTAATAGTAACAATTGGACCCTAAACTAAAGTGTGACCGAGAAAAACAAAAAAAGTTAGTTGCCAATAAGTTAACAAGATGGATCTAATCTTCCCACTCATCAGAAGCTTGTTTGGTCTGTTACACAAATCTCAGAAGCCTCATTGACAAATACAATGATCCTATCACACTTATAGTTAACCAGGGAAACAGGGCTGTTACATAACAGCTGGTTTATCACTAGCCAAACAGAACAAGCACACTAACAGCGGTCATTAATCTTTCACATAAATTCACATCTAAAAACAAAATCTGACATGTGCTGCTAATCACTCTCGGAGGACCGATTATAATGACTTTGCCTTCTAAAACTTCAATACAAGGCGGTTTACTTTCAGAAAAAGCTCTTTCTTGAAAGCTCCTTAAAGTTCCCATGAGGACTGGAGAAGCCCATGCTCCACTGACAATTAGTCTAAGTGGCCACATTCATCACCTAATTGGAGCAATTAATTAATCCTGAGGATTTTTACTGGGGTCAAAGTCAATTTATCCTGAGTTAACTTCTTTAGGACTCTGTCTTTATTTGTAAAGTAGCTGTCCTTTCTGGGATACTTTACAATTCCTCTCACTTTGTGGCAGTAGAGGAAGAGGAAATGAGCTGTGTACTCATTAGACACTAGAGACAGAAAGACACTAGAGGGACATGGTATTGCTTATTCAATTCAATGTATTTCATACTGCATGCTTAAATATAATATATTTAGTGAAAAGATCTAAATATATCATATTTGATTGTGTTATTTTAAAACATTATTTTAAATTATGTCATTATTTACTATATTTTGTTCTAAACTTTATGAATTTTTGTGAGGAAAACCAAAAAGATACATTTTTGGAAAATCTTCATGCAGGTCTTTTCTATACAATACAGGTGCTGGTCATATAATTAGAATATCATCAGAAAGTTGATTTATTTCAGGATTTCCATTCAAAAAGTGAAATTTGGATATTATATTCATTCATTACACACAGACTGATATATTTCAAGTGTTCATTCCTTTTAATTTTGATGATTATAACTGACAACTAATGAAAACCCCAAAATCAGTATCTCAGAAAATTAGAATATTGTGAAAAGGTTCAATATTGAAGACACCTGGTGCCATACTCTAATCAGCTAATTAACTCAAAACACCTGCAAAGGCCTTTCAATGGTCTCTCAGTCTAGTTCTGTAGGCTACACAATCATGGGGAAGACTGCTGACTTGACAGCTGTCCAAAAGACGACCATTGACATCTTGCACAAGGAGGGCAAGACACAAAAGGTCATTGCTAAAGAGGGTGGCTGTTCACAGAGCTCTGTGTCCAAGCACATTAATAGAGAGGCGAAGGGAAGGAAAAGATGTGGTAGAAAAAAGTGTACAAGCAATAGGGTTAACCGCACCCTGGAGAGGATTGTGAAACAAAACCCATTCAAAAATTTGGGGGAGATTCACAAAGAGTGGACTGCAGCTGGAGTCAGTGCTTCAAGAACCACCACGCACAGACGTATGCAAGACATGGGTTTCAGCTGTCGCATTCCTTGTGTCAAGCCACTCTTGAACAAGACAGCGTCAGAAGCGTCTCGCCTGGGCTAAAGACAAAAAGGACTGGACTGCTGCTGAGTGGTCCAAAGTTATGTTCTCTGATGAAAGTAAATTTTGCATTTCCTTTGGAAATCAAGGTCCCAGAGTCTGGAGGAAGAGAGGAGAGGCACAGAATCCATGTTGCTTGAAGTCCAGTGTAAAGTTTCCACAGTCAGTGATGGTTTGGGGTGCCATGTCATCTGCTGGTGTTGGTCCACTGTGTTTTCTGAGGTCCAAGGTCAGCGCAGCCGTCTACCAGGAAGTTTTAGAGCACTTCATGTTTCCTGCTGCTGAACAACTTTATGGAGATGCAGATTTCATTTTCCAACAGGACTTGGCACCTGCACACAGTGCCAAAGCTACCAGTACCTGGTTTAAGGACCATGGTATCCCTGTTCTTAATTGGCCAGCAAACTCGCCTGACCTTAACCCTATAGAAAATCTATGGGGTATTGTGAAGAGGAAGATGCGATACGCCAGACCCAACAATGCAGAAGAGCTGAAGGCCACTATCAGAGCAACCTGGGCTCTCATAACACCTGAGCAGTGCCACAGACTCCATGCCACGCCGCATTGCTGCAGTAATTCAGGAAAAAGGAGCCCCAACTAAGTATTGAGTGCTGTACATGCTCATACTTTTCATGTTCATACTTTTCAGTTGGCCAACATTTCTAAAAATCCTTTTTTTGTATTGGTCTTAAGTAATATTCTAATTTTTGGAGATACTGAATTTGGGATTTTCATTAGTTGTCAGTTTTAATCATCACAATTAAATGAAATAAACATTTTAAATATATCAGTCTGTGTGTAATGAATGAATATAATATCCAAATTTCACTTTTTGAATGGAATTACTGAAATCAACTTTTTGATGATATTCTAATTATATGACCAGCACCTGTATGTCACAATTATGTTCTGTCTAGTCTGCACCTGTTCTCATTAGTCCCTGACTAGTTAACCTTCATCCACCTGTGTCTAGTTCCCTTGTTTACCCTGTATATATATATATATTTCTCCTGTTCAGTTCTGTCCCTTGTCGGTTATTGTTCGTGTGTGCATGTCTTTGTTAACACATTGTTACATTCTGTTCACCTGCTTGTTGGATTAAACCTTGTCTACCATTCCGATCTACGTCCGTCTGTCTGCTTCATCTGCCAAACTGTGACACAATGACAGTTCATAGTGACCACCAGTTTTATTAACTGAAAGCATGAACGTTATACAGTTTTGGTTCTTAAATGTTCTTTTCGTAAGCATAAAATGACACAGATGGCTTTGGTGTTGTCTGATTGTCTAATATCAAATTCAATATGGCAGAAGAAATTGCAACACCTTGCATTAAATTGCAACAAGTTAAAAAAATAACATTTTCATTCAGCATTTAGCTTTTTCTGGAAGACAAAATATTCTTAACTTTTGAATTAATTATTTATTCTTAGTTAATATTTAAAAATTATGTGAAAAAATAAAAATACTACATAAGAAGAATTTAATTCTTAAGAATGTGTTGTGAATTTTGGCCGTTTCTTGGGTTCACTGACTCAATGGTCAAGTCAAAAATATTGATTAAAAATAAATATATTTTTAGTATCAATAAAAAAATATATTTAAAATTGACTCAATATTTGTAATGTGTTTCATGGTTGTTACTAAACTAACGACGCAATACTTTAATAGTCAAGTCACCTTTATTTATATTGCGCTTTATACAATACAGGTTGTTTAAAAGCAGCTTTTGATAAAGGAAAAATTATGCATTTCGGCTGTTGTTCATCTGAAGTCAGTTCAGTGTTGATTCAGTTCCTTTGTAAAGATCATTAATTATTAAATTAGTTCATTTTATCTATAAAGCAGTTCTGCAAAAAATGATGTCATCGTCCAGCTTAGTCCAGTTCTCATACAACATTAACAGCGAACAGCGTTCGACACACAGTGTGTGATTATGATTCAGGCTGCATCACAAGTCAGAATTCAGATTGGGGTCGGTAGCATTTAAATATTCATCTGGTTCCTTTAGTTTGAAGAGCGATTCATTACGCCGGTATGGAGCCTGAAGCTTGCCATAGGGTCTGTGTGCAGGACCTGTCTGGTTCATGTCTGTCTGTCTGTCTGTCATGTCAACGAGGCCTTCACAAGGGGGATTGACTAGTAGACACGGTCTCTGCTGCGTTTTGGTCATGTAGATTCCCACAATACATTGAGTATCCTGTGTGATTTACTATTTGTACAGCACGCATGTAGAGCTTTCTAATCCAGTCACTTATGAGCTTCCATCTCAGTTCTGTTTCTGCACATTTATTTTGTTCCTTTCAATGTCACTTTGATGGCCTCTACGTCCACTTTGTAACTGTTTACTACTTGATTACAAGGCTGTGAGTTTGCAGACAGTTGCAGGAAGATATTCCTGGGGTGCGTTTCACTTCATCTTACATTCTGAGACAGTGTGCCAGTGTCACTAAGTTTGGTCCAATTGTATCTTTTCGCATTGCATAGTACACGCAGTGATATTTTGAGGTGATTGTGCATTGAACAGACTTACCTAAGATCAAAGCTCATGCTGTTTCAGTTAGACATGCTTTCCTTCTGAACGTCATCATTTCCTGTCACAAGATAACTTTGAGGGGTCATTAGAGCAGAAGTGAAGAACACACACAGAGAGACTGTCATCTGACACTACTTGATGTACCAGAGCACAGGGGTCACGGGGTCATCGTGTCACAAAGTCATGTGCCTCAGTTCTCCTCGCTCAAGTGCAGCGCCAGTTCATTTGAAGGAGAAATCAATCACATGACAACCCCCCCTTCCATTTCTGTTTCCATCAGTTACTCTATATATCATTGGGGATTATTATGGCCGGCTTCCTGGGATGCCATCATTATTAGTGAATACATCAGCGTTGAGCTTTATAATGCATTCACATCCCTCATTTTAAAAGCACTCTGTGTAATTGAAACTGTTTCTCACAGACTGCTGACTAAGTCTCGGGCTCTCCGGGAGACTGGGCGAGATGGGAATGTGAATAGAATCTACCTACACGGACAGAGTCGTATTGATTTCAAAGTAAGAGGGTGAATGAAAAGGCAACATCTGAGCTCGTTTGTGTCAATAGATTTTGGTCTCCTGTCGTTCCTTATCCTTCCCTGTTGCCTCGGAGAGCGAAATCCTATAACCTGAAATAATTCATATTCCAGCGAGATGGTGCGTGAGAGCTAATGTGTTAATCAAAAAGTGTTTTTTCTGGTTATTTAACTTTACCCTCATTTAAATGCAGCGTTTGTCGCTATTAGGGGTGCTTGCTGTGTTTGTGGACCGCATTGTTATCTTATAGCCTGTTGTGTCAGGAAATCTATAGTACCAGTAGGCATCTGCATACCAGTGTTATTGTAGTATCATTGAGATACTATTATAGTTTTTATTAAAATTTGAATTTTGTTTTATTTTTATATTTTGTGTTGTCATTTTAATTTTAGTTAAAGTTTTAGTAATGTAGTAATGTTCTAAAAAAAACTTTTCTTAGAATCAACTTAATTTTCTCTAAGCCTTTTTGACATTTGCTTTTAATCAGCTAGTGATTTAGTGGATGGATGAAGTACAAGTGTAGTTTATCAAATTAGTATTTTTTTTGTCTTAATTTTGTACAGGATATGGATCGTTTTATCATTTAAAACCATGCAAGCAACCTTATTTTTGTGAAATGTTTTGTTTAAATATTGTGCATAATGCTATCTAGCTTTAAATACAATATCACTCTGTTTTATGGTTTGTTATCTAATGTAGTAACCTTTTTACGTGTGACTGAAGTACAGTATCAAAGCCAGCCCGCTCTCTCGATTTTGCCTTTATTATTGGTTACTAAAAACCCATACTGGTCAATCAGCAATTGATATAGTCCTAAATACCAGATGTCTTGAGCAGAACTGAGCTGATCTGGTGAAAGGATCCAGTTATCTCTTTTAGCACCATGTCAGCATGTTGGTCTTGCTCAGGCCTCTGCTCTGCTGTTCTTGTCGTTGGGCTATTTTTTCAGTCGGATCCAGATTCGAAGGTAACGCTTGGTCAGATTTGAGGACTGTTGCTGCTCGGGTAGCAAAAGGAGATTGATGTGTTTACCTTTCGTCAGCAGCACAAAGTTCAAGGTACGGGAGAGACATTTAATTGAATCTAGCCTCTTCTGAATCATTTTCAAATGTTCTGGGCGAGGAACCAAGCAGATGCCTTTTAAAGGACACGAAGGGGACCATCTAAAGTGCCATCCATTAGAGTATTCTGTTTAATATAGATAAAGAGCAATTCAGGCCATCTGAGAAATGATCGATTCCATTACTAACTTAGCGTGATTTATCTCATACCCTTTGCACACCAAATGTGCATTTTAATTCTTTGTTAAAGGCTAATGGCTCTCGCAGGTTTTTATATAATGTCAGAACGCAGCCAAAAATGTCCCTGTTAATAGCATCGTCACACTAAAGCCATAACTGACCTTGATTTGTTAGATCTGGGTTTGCTAATGTATACTGTAGATTTACAGTTTCAATGTAATGCATTTGTCATACCTCTCTAGGACTATAATCGTGTTTCACACTGAAAACTGAGTATGGATCTGACTTTTTGTAAAGGGTAAGATGTTGAAGCTAAAAAGTGATGTTTTCAGCATAAATGTGACCTTCCGTTCCAAGAGCATGTGATGTATGTGGCTGTTCATTTTCTTAAATTAACCTATTAACTCCTTACCGCCTCGTCCCGTGACAGCGCAACACAATTAGGTAACAGCCAATCGGTGAGGCCAGAGCGGAGAAGGGATTTGCTTGGCTCTGTGCTTCACTTCATTTGCCAACTGATATATAAACAACGCTGAGACTGTGTACCTGTCATCTGATGTTCCTGTCCCCTTGTCCATCTCTGAAAAGACAGTCGCAGTCACTAGCCTTGTTCTCATCTCAGTGCCTAGGTGCTTTGAGCTCTTCATACAAATTGAATGTATTGAATGATTGTGTGTTTTTTGACAACCAGACTCAACCCTTTGATTACTTCTCAAAAGCGTCTCGTGCTTTCTAAGTGCTTTCTTAGTTTTTCAGTATTTTTAAGTAATTGATATTAAATAAGGAATGTTTTGATTAAGATTTAATGGACCAATTTGCATTGATCCATGTTTAGAGTGCTTAGTTAGTTATGTGGAGTTTTGAGATGTTATCAAATAGTTAAGAACGTTGTGTGGTACAGCCTCGAAATGCTATTGAAGGATTGAGCTTTGTATTTTTGTTTTGAGGAATTATTGGTGTTATCGAACATTAGTTGTGTAATGTCGTTTTGAAGCATTATAGAAGTGTAGAGTTAGTTGTATAGTGAGTTTTCAGTAACTAGTTACGTGTTCAATTCCAGTAGCTGTCTAGTAGAGGTTTGAATTGACAGATTTATTTTTGAAGTGTTATGAAAGGGTTGAGTAAGTTGAGTAGTGGAGTTTTGAGGTGTTATTTAAAGATTGACTAGCTGTGTAGTGGAGTTTTTTGAAGAGTTATCTAATAGTTTTTTGTTATTATTTACAGGTTTAGTTAGTTGTCTAGTAGAGCTTTGAGGCATTGTTGAAGGGTTGAGTTAGTTGTGTATTGTAAATTTGAGGTGTTATCGAAGGGTTGTTGATGTAAAGTTTTGTGACATTAATGAAGAATTAAGTTTATGTTATTGTTTAGGTTGAGTTAGTTGTGTAGTGGAGTTTTGAGGCGTTGTTAAAGATTAAGTTAGTTGTGTAGTGGATAGGGCTGCACGATATTGGGAAAAAATCACATTGCGATATTTTATTTTTCTGCGATATATATCGCGATATGAAAACAATTTCACCAGATGACTTTATTAGCTCTCTTTGGAAAGAATGAATCATCTGAATGACTGGGGTGATTTTGTAATGGAGTAAATCTGCATAGCAATTATAGTTAACTAATGTAGTTAACTAGAGTTTAATAAATGGAACCTTATTGTAAAGTGTTACCGATTTGTTATGTCTCGTGAGTTCAGTGTTGGACAGATCAGTTGTTTTAACCATTCATTAAAGTGAATCGGTTCAAAGGAGTCATTAGTTCGCGAATCGGACGTGTCATTAACGGACCACGGCACACGTTGTGTGATTATCCCGGCAGTTCCGCACAAGATTGGTCTCAACACAGAAAACATTTCATCACTGGATAGATTTTTTAATTTTTTATTATTGAAAGTGTGGTTTATCTGAATGTGTGGAATGCTTTTCAGAGAATATATATTTTTAGCACAATTCACAACCAGTAGTTCAGGAAAAAATTATATCCGAATGCTTCACGTGAAACTTCGTTCTTCCGACCTTTTACCATTGTGTATTCTCAAAGATATTCAGTCAACTCAATTCATTAATATGCGTGAGGGAGGGAGAGAGAGCAAGACAGTTTGAAGACGGTGAGAGAGCGCGCGCGCGACCGGGGCTTTCACTCTCTCTGCTCGTTCTCTCAGTTTAACAAGCGCAGCAGTCAGTCATCTATCACTCACTCACCGGTCAAATAAGGCTTTGGCGGGACAAAAATACGCTTTGGCGGCCGTCAAAAAATGTTCAATGCAGGAAGGGCAATCTGACTTTATTTTGAATTCTCATGTTCGTTCAAGCTCAGAAATAAGAGAAAGACCACTGATCTTTTGTCTGCCCGGCTCACAGAAAACAACGCGCAAGTTCCAGTCTTTTTACGCTTGATGTTTAAACAGGACTTAAAAACACATGCAAATGATAAACTTTCACTATATGATGGTTAAACTGTGCAATTAATCCGCGAATCACAAGCGTTACTGGCCGGGGAGCTGCTGGCCCGTACTGATCATGAATCACGATCAACTACGATCCCTAAGGCTTACATCGCAACATCCTGCGATGTGACTATCGTGGATGTGCACATCGCGATATCGATGTTAAAATAACACATCGTGCAGCCCTAGTAGTGGAGTTTTGAGGCTTTGTTGAAGATTGAGTTAGTTGTGTAGTGGAGTTTTGAGGCTTTGTTGAAGATTGAGTTAGTTGTGTAGTGGAGTTTTGAGGCGTTGTTGAAGATTGAGTTAGTTGTGTAGTGGAGTTTTGAGGCGTTGTTAAAGATTGAGTTAGTTGTGTAGTGGAGTTTTAAGGCGTTGCTGAAGATTGAGTTACTTGTGTAGTGGAGTTTTGAGGCGTTGTTAAAGATTGAGTTAGTTGTGTAGTGGAGTTCTGAGGCATAGTTGAAGATTGAGTTAGTTGTGTAGTGGAATTTTGAGGCATTGTTAAAGATTGAGTTAGTTGTGTAGTGGAGTTTTGAGGCGTTGCTAAAGATTGAGTTAGTTGTGTAGTGGAGTTCTGAGGCATTGTTGAAGATTGAGTTAGCTGTGTAGTGGAGTTTTGAGGCGTTGTTGAAGATTGAGTTAGTTGTGTAGTGGAGTTTTGAGGCGTTGCTAAAGATTGAGTTAGTTGTGTAGTGGAGTTCTGAGGCATTGTTGAAGATTGAGTTAGCTGTGTAGTGGAGTTTTGAGGTGTTGTTGAAGATTGAGTTAGTTGTGTAGTGGAGTTTTGAGGCGTTGTTGAAGATTGAGTTAGTTGTGTAGTGGAGTTTTGAGGCGTTGCTAAAGATTGAGTTAGTTGTGTAGTGGAGTTCTGAGGCATTGTTGAAGATTGAGTTAGCTGTGTAGTGGAGTTTTGAGGCATTGTTAAAGACTGAGTTAGTTGTGTAGTGGAGTTTTGAGGCGTTGTTAAAGATTGAGTTAGTTGTGTAGTGGAGTTTTGAGGTGTTGTTAAAGATTGAGTTAGTTGTTTAGTGGAGTTCTGAGGCGTTGTTGAAGATTGAGTTAGTTGTGTAGTGGAGTTTTGAGGCGTTGTTGAAGATTGAGTTAGTTGTGTAGTGGAGTTTTGAGGCGTTGTTAAAGATTGAGTTAGTTGTGTAGTGGAGTTTTGAGGCGTTGTTGAAGATTGAGTTAGTTGTGTAGTGGAGTTTTGAGGCGTTGTTAAAGATTGAGTTAGTTGTGTAGTGGAGTTTTGAGGCGTTGTTAAAGATTGAGTTAGTTGTGTAGTGGAGTTTTGAGGCATTGCTGAAGATTGAGTTAGTTGTGTAGTGGAGTTTTGAGGCGTTGCTGAAGATTGAGTTAGTTGTGTAGTGGAGTTTTGAGGCATTGCTGAAGATTGAGTTAGTTGTGTAGTGGAGTTTTGAGGCGTTGTTAAAGATTGAGTTAGTTGTGTAGTGGAGTTTTGAGGCGTTGTTGAAGATTGAGTTAGTTGTGTAGTGGAGTTTTGAGGCGTTGTTGAAGATTGAGTTAGTTGTGTAGTGGAGTTTTGAGGCGTTGTTAAAGATTGAGTTAGTTGTGTAGTGGAGTTTTGAGGCGTTGTTAAAGATTGAGTTAGTTGTGTAGTGGAGTTTTGAGGCATTGCTGAAGATTGAGTTAGTTGTGTAGTGGAGTTTTGAGGCGTTGTTAAAGATTGAGTTAGTTGTGTAGTGGAGTTTTGAGGCGTTGTTGAAGATTGAGTTAGTTGTGTAGTGGAGTTTTGAGGCGTTGTTAAAGATTGAGTTAGTTGTGTAGTGGAGTTTTGAGGCGTTGTTGAAGATTGAGTTAGTTGTGTAGTGGAGTTTTGAGGCGTTGTTAAAGATTGAGTTAGTTGTGTAGTGGAGTTTTGAGGCGTTGTTAAAGATTGAGTTCCCTTTCGAGGGAACTCAACACTGCGTCGAGAATCGACTCTTTGGGGACGCTCCCTTAGCGTGCGCCTCTGAAGTAAGAATGAAACTAATCCAATCCTGATTGGTGTTGCGTCGTGACGTAACATGTGACGGCATAACCGGATGCATAAAAGTGACGCCGACACACACACACATCAGCTTTAGCTCTTCAGTAAGCGCTCTCTGTGAAACTGTCTGTCTTATTTGGTGTTGTTTGTCTGTGCAAAGCTCTGTATTATGGCGAGTGAACAATACACTAAGTGTGTGCACCCCTGCCCAAGATAATATATATGCCACAGGTGGGGACACGCATCAGCTGTGTGTCTGTGTATTGTTCAGGGGCGCAGCACGCACTGTCAGCTCTCGAGAGGGCTGCCTGTGCACACTGTGAAGCACTTCCTGTTAGAGTGCTGCGCTCCCCCTTGGCTATATTATTTCCTGATGATGGCCAGGCTCGCGATCCCCGCGGTTCGGGTCCCGCGTCCATTGAGGCGGCGCGACGGCTTAGATCGTGGAGATCGCAGAAGGATCTCGCGGATGAGAACGAGACTGCTGAGGCACCTTTTCTCTCATCATCCGCAGATTCTATGACACTCGTTCACGACGCAGAAGCCCGCGATGCGGCTTCTTCTGCCCGTGACGAGTGCCCAGTGCTCGAGCTATCTTTTATAAGGAAGTAGATGTGCTCAGCATAGGGAACGAGCAACATGAGTCACACTCGCCGGCTTATGTTTCTGCTTATGTAGAGCTCGTGGAGGTTGTGATGCGTGCTGTGGCCAGACTAAATAAATATATAAATAAACATATATATATATATATATAAAATATATGAGCTGGCCACAAAATAAGCAGGATGATCCCCGTCAAAATGAACTAGACGAGAGATTCCTGCAGCACCGTTCACAACCTCAGAGCCAGGGCTTACTGTTTTTCCCAGATCTTTATAAAAATGTAAATATATATGTGTAGATCCTGGGAAAAACCCCACTCTTTACGTATCTCACCACATTCATTATATGTTTATTCAAATGTGGTGGGTGCGAGAGAGTCGGGTTATGGCAAGATGCCGCAGATGGAGGGAGCTTTAGAGAAAACAAGCTATCTGTCTCCTGATCCGGCATCTTCACTTTAAGCCCCGCCGCTGCCCAACAAACCGTGCGGGAACACCTCTGCACTGGTTGGCTGGGCTTATATGGTGCAGGAAATCGATGTTGCTCTTCCGCCGTTTAAAAACGTTTCGGGACACATCGGTTTCCAGCGAACGCAGGCTGCACTGTCCGCCCCACATTTTTGCGGCCAGGCAGCATTCGCGTTTGCCAATCGAGAATCATTTTCGGTCCAGCCCTGCCGGAAACCCGCTTCAGGGGGTCGAGAACGGATCCCGATTAATACCCGAAGCCAGGCTCGAGAGCCTGGTTCCTTTGGTAAAATATTTAGAAAAGAAAAGGTCAGGCTGGTGCGTGCCTGCACTCTATACGATTTTGCAGGCGTACCAGGCCGATCTTCTTAAAGATCTAAGTGAGGAGCAAATATTTCCCGTTGGCCGCTCCGCTATCTCCTTCTGGCCTGTTTTCCAACGCTGTCACTACAGTCGTTGACAGGTTTCAGGAAGCGAAAGAAAAAAAAAAAAAAAAGAGAGCGTTGCCTCTAGAGCCCCTCCTGCGGGAGTTTGGCAAACAAAGGAAGCACTCTCAACCGAAGTCCTCCAGCCAGAAGGGTGACCTGAGGGCCGTCCTTCAGGCGAAGAGGTCCTAATTGTAGGACCTCTGAGGGCTGCCCCCCCCCCCCCCCCCCCTGTGGAACAATCGAGGTTGTTCTAGCAGCAGATGCCCTCAGGGAAGAGGATGTTGTCCCGCCGTCTTTGACGCTTCGGGCCACATCGATTTCCAGTGAATGGCATTAATGGCATTAAGCCTTCGCCCCAAAAGCTTGCAACAGGGCACTGACTATGGTCACAAAATCTGTATCGACTTTTTTCCTGCCGGTCCTCCACTTCAGGAAGTCGAGAATAGTGCTCGGAAAACACCCGAGGCCAGTCTCGAGGGGCTGGTTCCCTTAGTATATTTTGTAGAAAAATGGCAACGCCTTCCGAATATATCTATATGGGTCCTGTATATTATAAAATATTATAAAATATGGGTACAGATTGCAGTTCGGTCACCGACCTCCCTAGTTTGCTGGGGTGGTACCGACTGCAGTGATTCCAGAACAGGCTCGGGTTATGGAACAAGAGGTACAGACTCTACTGGAATTAAGGGGCCATACAATGTGTTCCCCTACCAGACAGGGAGTCTGGGTTTTACAGCCGGTACTTTATAGTTCCAAAGAAGGATGGCGGACTGAGGCCAATTTTAGATGTAGGGCTTTTGAATCGTTCTTTGAGGAGATTCAGGTTCAAAATGCTTACTATTCCCATTATCGTGAGCCATATCAGATCCGAGGACTGGTTTGTCACGATGGATCTAAAAGACGCTTATTTCATGTCTCCATCCTTCCATGTCACAGGAGGTTCCTGAGGTTGCTCTCGGGGGCGAAGCATACCAATATCGGGTTCTTCCGTTCGGCCTAGCACTCTCTCCCCGCACGTTCACAAAGTGTATGGATGCGGCTCTGGCTCCACTGAGGCTTTAGGGCATCCGTATACTGAATTACATCGACGACTGGCTCATATTGGCCCAGTCTCGAGAAATGGCAGTTCGGCATCGAGATGTCGTCCTTGGCCACATTCAGAACCGGGGGTTGAGGCTCAACACTAAGAAAAATGTGTTGGTACAGGCCTGGCCGAGGCTTCGCCTGTACGCTTTTTCCCCCGATCGCTCTGCTCCCGGGAGTCCTGGAGAGGGTCCGTCAGGAGGGCATCAGTCTTCTTCTGATAGCCCTGTTTTGGCCAGCCCGAGTATGGTTTTCAGACTTAATTTCACTCCTGATAGCTCCGCCATGGCAGATTCCTCAGAGGAGGGGTCTGTTGTCTCAGGCGGAGGGCACTATATTCCATCCTCATCCAGAGCTGTGGAAATTGTGGGTCTGGCCTCTGAGGGGGCTCAGTACCTAGATGCTGGTCTATCATCTGGGGTGGTCGAAACCATACTTATCTCTAGGGCTCCGTCTACTAGGAGATTATATGGCCTCAAGTGGAATATTTTTCTACTTGGTGTAGAGGACTTGAGTTAGACCCAGTTAACTGCCCAATGGCTTCAGTTCTGGAGTTTCTTCAAGATCGTTTCTCTGCGAATCTCTCCCCATCCACACGTAGGGTGTACGTGGCTGCCATTGCGGCGTTCCATGCACCACTAAATGTTGGGCCTTTGGGGAGGCACCAACTGGTCATACTATTTCTCCATGGTATTGGAGGATGAGACCGACAGTCAGGTCCAGGGTTCCACCCTGGGACCTGGCGGTGGTTCTCGAAGGGCTATCCCTGGCTCCCTTCGAACACCTCCAGTTGGCTTCGCCTAGGACCTCACGTTCAAGATAGCCTTTCTCTTAGCTATTTCTTTAAAGAGACTGGGAGATCTCCAAGCCCTGGCATTATCGCCAGCTTGCTTGGGGTGTGCCCCCGGCGGAGTTAAGGCCATCCTGCATCCGAGACCCAGCTATGTGCCTTAAGTGCAATTTATCATGGCTACGTCCATGGTCCTGCAAGTATTTCATCCTCCACCTCATGTGTCGGCAAAAGGAGAGGAACCTTGCTCTGCCAGTCAGAGTTCCGAGTATTACCTTGAGAGGTCCTCTTCTTGGAGGAGGTCGGACCTACTGTAGTGTGTTTGGATCACCTATTAGGGGCTCCCGGCTATACAAACCATAAGTAGGCCTACAAGGTGCGGAATTTCCCTTCACCTTTGGCCGTTAGGGCTCATTCTACTAGAGGCATGGCGTCCTCTAGGGCCCTCCTTTCGGGAGTTCCCATCAAGGAGATCTGTGATGCAGCCGGTTGGGCTACCCCACACACTTTTGTACGGTTCTATAGTCTGCACCTCCCCAGTATGCCTGGCTCACGTGTGCTCTCGTCCTGCTGAGTGCCTAAATCAGTTTCACTCCTGGGCAGGCCTGTTTCGGTGCGTGGCCTAGTGGGCATTCGTTCCCCAAAGAGTCGATTCTCGACGCAGTGTTGAGTTCCCTCGAAAGGGAACGTCTCTGGTTATGACTATAACCCTTGTTCCCTGAGAAGGGAACGAGACACTGCGTCGTCCTGCCACGCCCCTCGAGGCCTTAGAGCGTCTTGCTTCATCGCGGAGCTGATGTGTGTGTGTGTCGGCGTCACTTTTATGCATCCGGTTATGCCGTCACATGTTACGTCACGACGCAACACCAATCAGGATTGGATTAGTTTCATTCTTACTTCAGAGGCGCACGCTAAGGGAGCGTCCCCAAAGAGTCGATTCTCGACGCAGTGTCTCGTTCCCTTCTCAGGGAACAAGGGTTATAGTCATAACCCGAGACGTTAGTTGTGTAGTGGAGTTTTGAGGCGTTGCTGAAGATTGAGTTAGTTGTGTAGTGGAGTTTTGAGGTGTTGTTAAAGATTGAGTTAGTTGTGTAGTGGAGTTTTGAGGCGTTGTTAAAGATTGAGTTAGTTGTGTAGTGGAGTTCTGAGGCATTGTTGAAGATTGAGTTAGTTGTGTAGTGGAGTTCTGAGGCATTGTTGAAGATTGAGTTAGTTGTGTAGTGGAGTTCTGAGGCATTGTTAAAGATTGAGTTAGTTGTGTAGTGGAGTTCTGAGGCATTGTTGAAGATTGAGTTAGTTGTGTAGTGGAGTTTTGAGGCGTTGTTAAAGATTGAGTTAGTTGTGTAGTGGAGTTTTGAGGCGTTGTTGAAGATTGAGTTAGTTGTGTAGTAGAGTTTTGAGGCGTTGTTAAAGATTGAGTTAGTTGTGTAGTGGAGTTTTGAGGCGTTGTTAAAGATTGAGTTAGTTGTGTAGTGGAGTTTTGAGGCATTGTTGAAGATTGAGTTAGTTGTGTAGTGGAGTTTTGAGGTGTTGTTGAAGATTGAGTTAGTTGTGTAGTGGAGTTTTGAGGCATTGTTGAAGATTGAGTTAGTTGTGTAGTGGAGTTTTGAGGTGTTGTTGAAGATTGAGTTAGTTGTGTAGTGGAGTTTTGAGGTGTTGTTGAAGATTGAGTTAGTTGTGTAGTGGAGTTTTGAGGCGTTGCTAAAGATTGAGTTAGTTGTGTAGTGGAGTTTTGAGGCATTGTTAAAGATTGAGTTAATTGTGTAGTGGAGTTTTGAGGCATTGTTGACGATTGAGTTAGTTGTGTAGTGGAGTTTTGAGGCGTTGCTAAAGATTGAGTTAGTTGTGTAGTGGAGTTTTGAGGCATTGTTAAAGATTGAGTTAGTTGTGTAGTGGAGTTTTGAGGCATTGTTGAAGATTGAGTTAGTTGTGTAGTGGAGTTTTGAGGCGTTGCTAAAGATTGAGTTAGTTGTGTAGTGGAGTTTTGAGGCGTTGTTAAAGATTGAGTTAGTTGTGTAGTGGAGTTTTGAGGCGTTGTTGAAGATTGAGTTAGTTGTGTAGTGGAGTTTTGAGGTGTTGTTGAAGATTGAGTTAGTTGTGTAGTGGAGTTTTGAGGCGTTGTTAAAGATTGAGTTAGTTGTGTAGTGGAGTTTTGAGGCATTGTTAAAGATTGAGTTAGTTGTGTAGTGGAGTTTTGAGGCGTTGTTGATGATTGAGTTAGTTGCGTAGTAGAGCTTTAAGACATTGTTGATGATTGAGTTAGTTGCGTAGTAGAGCTTTAAGACATTGTTGAATGGTTGAGATAGTTGTGTTGTAGAATCATTTTCAAAGGTTTGAGGAGTTAGTTTTAAGGGGAGTTTTTTGTTGTTTACAAGTTGAGTTGTCTAGTAATGCTTTGAGTCATTTTTGAAGTTTGTTTTCTAATAGGCATTTTAAAGTGTTATTAAAGGGTCGAGATAGTTGTGTAGAACATTTCCACTTGCATTTTGCAGATGCTTTCATTCAAAGTAGTTACATTGCATTAAAACTATAGATTGAATCATGCATTCCCTGAGAATCGAACCCATGACCTTGACATAAGCACCATACCCTACTGTTACAGAGTTTTGAGGTGGTATTGAAGTTTTGAGTTAGATGTATAGTAGAATTTGAGAGGGCTGAATTAGTTCTTGAGGCACTGTTTGTGTAGTAGAGTCTTACGGTGTTGTTGAAGGGCTGAGTTAGTTATATAAAAAAGTTTTGAGGTGTTGTTGAAGAGCTGAGTTAGTTGTGCAGCGGGATTTCGAGGGATCATTTAAGGGCTTGGTTAGTTGTACAGCGTGATTTTGCTGGGAGTTATTAGGATTTGGTGGTTCTGTGAAAGAGCCTGGAGGCATGCGGCGTATGTTTGTGTGACAGAGTAGCCCATATGCTGGCCTCAGTATGGAGTCCAGCTGAATCTCACTCCTGCTGCATATTAGCTTAGTAGCATTCACCACTAAGAACCATCATTTCCTCTGTGTCAGCACCTCCTGAGGCAGCACACACATACACACAAATGCTCTCTCTTTTATAAATGTGCCTAAACAGCACACACACCGGAGTTGCCCCGAGGCCTTGGGCTGGCTTTTCTGGCTGATGGGATAAACCCCTTCCCCCCTACGTTTATTTAAATGGCACCAGTAGCTTTCTGAAAAGGAAGGTGCTGCCTTGCACTTTTAAATAGGGCAGAAATCATTACATACAACAGAGCAAGTAGACAGATCTAGGTTTTTTTTAACACACAAGGGCATTTACACAAGGGACAAGACCACAGAAATATATGAACATGCAAATTCATTATAAAGTATCCACTCAGTGCGAAGTCCAGGAACGAGATGCTGCTACCGTGTGGATTTTAGTAGGTTTGAATCTCTCCTGGTATTTTTTTCTCACTATATTGGATAACAAATTAAACTCAATATTTAAAAATGTAAATCAGTGTAGCATTTATTTTATCACAATATCAAAACTAAGTCAAATTGGAAATCATTTGAAATATTTTTGGTTTAGGTTTGAGCAGATGTTGCCATATTTGTCTGGGTGCTTTGGGGGGATATCTATTTTTTTCATTTCTAGAAATTGTTTTCTTGTGAATACTGCTTTATTGGATAAAACAAGCCATTTTTAATTAATAATTTAACGTTAAATTAGTAAAATATACTTTTTTAACCTCTCATCCAGGGGTCTGTTTCTGTCATTTCCGTCATTACCAAAAGAGTTCATCGGAACTTGTGACTATGGTTGACCAATCATTGTGTAAATAGTTAGTTATTATTAATAAAACTTTATTGCCTGAGCTTGTCCAGAGCATATTTCTCAAGGTCTTGTTTATCTTTTTTATAGTAATGCTTTCCTAAACTATCTCACAAACATATTCATTAAAAGTTACTGCATAACAGAAATGACCCTTTTGCCATTGCATGTGAAGTGTGTTTCTTTGCAGCGGGTGTGTTCTCTGCACAGGAGAGACGGTGTGTGTTCAGACGCTCTGATGCACTGCTGTCTGCTTCTTCCTCAGCACACTGAGCTAATTGAAGTGGGTCTGTGCCAGAGCTGGTGATGCGCAGAGCGTATCCCTCCTCCTTCCTTTTCATGGCAGGGCTTTGTGCCACTGAAGCATCCCCTGCTTGTGCAATTGCATTCTGGGGGATTTTTTTCCCTACAGGCACAGGTGGCCACTGTCACTGTTGCATCAGTGCATTCGTTGCATTTCCAGCCTCACCCACACTTACGCACAAACGTGTGAGTGTTGGGGTTTAGAGGAAGCCCACAACCTTCCTTCCAACATCCATGCTGGTTATCCTTGATTGGCAACAACCTGTATTTGCCAGAATGAGTTGTTGCGTGGGACTGAGTTAGCAGTTCTCCAACTGCTAACTTGCTGACTCACTGTTTATTTACAGCATCATGAAAAGCTTCTTGGAAGAATACTTGGAAGTTCTTTCAGATTGCGCATTCAGACGTCAGTGGTCAACGTTCATACGTGACTCTGGCTACATTTCTGCAAAACCTGAAATATACCACCTACACTAAACCCTACCATAAACCTAACCAATAGTGTTAACAAGAGCAAATCTGAGATTTAAAATGCAAACACTGAGTCAGCCATGCCATTTTAGCTTCTGCAAGTCTTTTATTAGAGCTCTTTTATTGTGGTTTGTGTATTTACTCGATCGCTCCACATCACAAGTGCAGTGCTACAGTAGAAATTTACTATGCCAGAAAACTGACTATGTGATGAAAACGTGAAAATATATCAGTTTACAAATCATGCACTATGGTAAATGTGTTTTGAGGTCACAACATAGCGTTATAAAAAGTGACATAAAAATAAGTCTTACTAATCGATAATCTGCCCTGTAACATTTTTAGTTTTTTTTAAGGAACCAAAGTCTTTGGTGTTTTACTGCCACTAGTGTAAATTTCAACTGGAACCTGCATTGAATTACATACATCTAGGTATGTTTTGGGAGATTTGCCGAATGTAGCCTGAGTCGTCGCATACAGTATTTACAATGAACCTGGGTTGCAAGTGGTAGTGTATCTGCTATGATTAAGGCGTTTAGTATCTTTCATTGTTCAAAGGTTGCTCTTTTTTGAGCAACAATCATGTATCACTTTGACATTTCTCCCAACAGTGCTTTGAAAAACAAGTAACAATTTTCTCTTTTTATGTGATGTCATACTCCCTCCTCCCTTCACTCATGCCTATTTTGATTGGCCGTAGTCGCAAGAATTAAAAAGTAGTCGCAGCCTCCAAATTTGTTGCATTCATCCTCTTTCAATTTGCTAGCATGTCTCTCACGTCTTATCTTAGCCATCCAGCTCAGCTGTTTCATTCTCTGGAGGAATCCGGAACTGTTCTTGCTGTTTGCGTCTCATCCACACCAGCGGGCATGTGTTCTCATTTCATCCGAGCGCTGGTGTGTATATGTGTGTGTGCGTGCATGCGGAAGCAGCAGGGTTTTTTTAGGGCCGGGTAGTATTATCATTCCGAGGAGAGCACAGGCCCAGATGGCATCTCAGTTTGAGAGCGCGCCCTCTTTCTCCCTCCTCGCTGCCACCTTCGCTCGTGATGCAGTCGCCTCTGACAGAGCCGCGTAATTACAAACACAGAAGGATGTCATCTACCCCGGCTCTCTCTGTCTTTCAGGAGGTTCTCATCGCTCTGTCTTTATGCTCCGGAAAGTGTGTCAGTAAAAGCCTGCTTTGCTCATGTCTGTGACTGGGTCAGGTGTAGTTTTTATTCTCAGTGTCCTCTCGGTAATATCACTATCTCCGTGCTGTCTCTCTGCTCACTTTATTCATTGTTGTTACATGATACCTAGAGCCACCTCTAAGCCCACCTTCAAGAATAGCAAATTACTCTTACTGCTGAGTGTGCGTCTTCACCACAATGAAGACTCACTCATTTACCTTTGTATTTGTGTCATTCGTTGCTCAGCAGACTTAATGGAGTTCTCATTTAAGATTCATTTAAAGTCCCCTTGTGGTGAAAATCAAGCTTTTAATGTTGTTTATATGTCTATGTGGTCTTTTTTAATATGCTTTAAGACAAACCATTGCTGAGTATTTTCTCTTTTAAATTGCAGTGAACCTAAGACTCAAAGTCTCAAAAACAGTTTGAAATCGCTGGTGTTTCTGACCTCACAAACTGCCTTGTAACCAATCAGATCAACATGTGATCCATTAGTCAGCAAGTGGATCTCTGAGCTGGAGTGAGTGAGTGGAGGCGGGGCTCGTTTGCATATTCATAGAACTGCATATACTTAATGAGGCAAGGGTGTAGAGTTACATTCAAGCTATTTTAATGTCATTTTAGTGATCAACGATGAGTTTAAAGGGATAAAATGATTGACTACAGGGGAACTTTAAAGGTGATGTGTGTGATTTGGATGAAATTGGCATTAATGGTGCATAAAATATCTTACAATTTTTATCTCAATTTAATCTCATTGCTGTCTAGAAAAAATACCTTTTCTTTTCATTTGAACATGTTTGTATGGATCTTCTTAAATCTCTTATGTTTCTCTTTCCATTCACCACATGCATCTCTCCATGCAGCGAGAGTCTGTGATGTCGTAGCGTATCCATCTGTTCAGATGAAGGCCTTGCCACAGGCACCGCCACCTATAGCGCTTTGTGATGTCACCGTGCGGCTATCATTCGAGCTCAGACTGTCATCTGGTCGGACCCTGTAATTTCCCAGCTGTTTGATTAATATTAAGAAAGCCCGGGTGTCTGCGATCTGTCACTGGTGATGTTGACGGGGCCAGAGGAAGCTCGCGGTGTGAAATCCTCTGATTGAGCGGAGCAGTGATTACGATTAGAGATGGCTGCCGAGATAGACTTGAGCGGTTGTTGAGGGTCATTCGCTGTCGGGCTGGGCTAATAGTTAGCAATGCCGCTGAAAGACGAATGTAATTGTGGGAGATCTGGAAGGCAGATTGTGTTGTACTGACAGAGCGGATGGATCGTGTGTATTGACTGGGAATCACAGGGTGATGCATATGAGTGTCTTTTCCTGCAAGAACATTTCGCAGGCTTGCTGAAAGCCCTCACATGGTTTGTCATGTGAATGAATAGAAAGTTCAAAAGAACGCAATTTATTTGAGACAAATCCTTTGTAACATTATACATGTCTTTGTATTTTTGATCATTTTTTTTCCCTCCTTGTTTAGTAAAATTGGTTGGTGTCAGTAAGTTCAATCAGTGAATGAATTTGATTGAAAAGAATAATTAGTTTGAATCCGACTGTATTGGTTTCGTTGTATGTTATTGCGTGTAGCCCACAAGGTAGTTATAAAGATGTGTGTTCTTGCAATTATTTTGCATTTCATCATTATTTAATTCAGACTGCAATATCAAGTAAAATATGACTTTATGCCATCGGATATATCCAGCCACGGCAGTGTAGGTTACTGAAAAAACCTTAAGTTTGCCGGTCAACAACATGCCTAGACCAGAATTGGCACTGACTAGCATAAATTAGCCTAAAGCAGCTTGCAAATCAATGCTGGTTTGAGCTGTTCTTTTCAGTTCTTTTTTGTAATTAAGTTATGTGCGTACTTCCACATCTGTGTTAGAAGCATGAGGGGATCTGTCACACCATGAGCCTCCACATGTGTGTACGTCTGTGCGCGTAATGTGTGCCAGAATGTGTATCAGTATGTGCGCAGGTGGCTGTTGCGTGTTCAGTAGTGCGGGAAGTCCAGCCCCGGAGGCCGGCGCAGGAAAATGATTGAATTCTGAGGGCAAGAAAGCTGACAAATCACTAAAAAACCCTTTAAAAACGCTATAATAATGCTGTCCATAAATCACCACTGACAGTTTAATCATCCTCGGGTCTGGGGCCTGATCTGACCACTGGACAGCCCTCCCTAATCAGCCAGCGAAGAAAACAACCCTGAGCACATCATGCATTCTCCTCTCCTTATGCCTTCAAACGCTCTGAATTTGGACGGGAGCATCTATAAACGTCTACTCATGGTCCAACATGATCAGACAGCATAATTAAATCACTCAGCGTGGTCTTGCGGGCATCGCCTGGGCTTTGAGCTTGTTTGGTAAATGAGTTTGACTGGTCTGTAACAAAATATTTTTCCTATGTGTATTTCCAGGGTTTTTACTGCTGTTAGCGGTATGACAACTGACGGCTCAGAGAGAGTAACTCAGCCTATAAAAAGCTGGAGGAGAATGGAGCTTGATTCACAGTTGTTGGGATGTGTGTTTTCTGCTCTAGAGAGGAAGAGGCTAATCCTCTGCATCTCAACTGTTATATACAGACTGAGTGGCAGGGACTTAATAGCCTCGGGCATATTTGGGTATCTCTATGGGCTTGCTGGTGTTTATCATTATCATTACAGGATACTTGATGCCAAGGCCAATTTGTCATTGAAATCCCAATCAGATCCTTGCCTCCACATACAATATAGTGTGTGTGTGTGTGTGTGTGTGTGTGTGTGTGTGTGTGTGTGTGTGTGTGTGTGTGTGTGTGTGTGTGTGTGTGTGTTTTATTTGATTCATGACCAATTGGGCTGGGTCGGAGGACTCTACATACTATGCAATGATAGAAATGAGTCAACTGGTTGAGATTCTGCTTTGATTCTGCAAAACGTCTGACAGCAAGCCAAAAACTATAGTCTTCTCACTTCCAGTGTAGACAGCATTGTTGATTACGTTGGGAGGAATTCATTTTTGTTTAATTAGTGTTAATTTTGTTAACGAAAGACATGTTCGTTGACAACCTTTTTTTCATGACGAGACGACACCAACATCATTAAACGATAACTGTGACTATATGCATGGAATATCATTGACTAATAAAGACGAGACTAAATTGTAGTTAAAAATAAAATCTTGCTGATGATCTAAAAACCATAATGACCATCATTTCCATAATGACCAACACAATCTACCAAGAGCAGCACAAAATTAGCGTCTGGTTTAGAACATGTTTTTTGGGGGCGTTAAATAATGGTGCAAATACCAGTAAACTGACTTGTGCAAACCTTAGTAAATCAGCTTGCATGATTTATTTAAATAATCTCCTCACATAAATTTTGTTTTTGATTTTGGAAACTCCTACAAATGCATATGCAATAAGATCAGCCGCAAAAATAACCCTGTCCACGCCTTTTCAGCGCACATTTTTCACTGCATGTCTTTAGTAAATCCTGACAGTAGTTTTTTAATGGCATAAAGGGTTTGCACTGGAGCAAGCTTTTAGAAAATCTGGCCTTACATTTATTAATATTAACATTCTAACTACTATCAACTAACAAACAACTCTGATCAACGAATTAGTAAGCAACTAGTTTTTTTTTTTTTTTTTAAATAGCAGTGATGGATTTAGTAACATGTCTATAGTTTCAAATGGCTATAGTAATTCCTTAAGAATTATGTAGTAGCACTAGTTAAAGTCATTACTTAAAAAAAATTGTCAAAGTTTCTTGTTAGTCAATGGTAGTTACTAGATTGTTAATATTGCGTTACTCATTTCTTCCTCTAATGAATAACTACAATGACAGAACAGTATTCTAAAGTGTTAGCATTTTTCTTTTGTGGATTAATTTCTTTTGCTTGCTCTATTCTTCTTTGTAAGTAGCATTATATAATTAGCTAGTTGAATAGATGTAACAACTTATCTCATTACCTACAAAAACATATGACAGCAACACTTTATTACCTTTTCTCACCATGTTTATGCATGGGCACAAGTTTTCATTCACAGTAATTAACGTCTCTCTTAAGTTAATGGAAAGGAACCGCTCTAGACGCAGCACTCATTCTTCAATAACTTCATCCCTTTTCACTGACTTATGAAAACACATGTCATCATTCTTGTGTACTCAACCTCAGAGGAAGCTCTTTCAATGTCTTGGCGGTGGCCTTCGATGTCAATGTGAAAAGCTTAAATCACTTTTGATAACAACATTGCTATAAAGCCCGGAGACTGTACCTCACTTATGGCCATCGACAGGCCTCTTTTAAGCTCCGATTTATTGAGATGAGCGCAGACCACCATTAAACAGATGTTTAGCTGAAGTGTCTGTCCAAGGCAACCTCAGCCCACAGTCTATTATTATGGGAAGCTGCTTGAATATCTAGATTGTTTATACCCTATTAAATCAGAATTAGAGTTTGTGGCTTTCAGGTTACGTATATTAGCTTTGAAGTCCTATAATAACTCTTTAATATAAAGAGTTATAAAGCATGCAGTATCATGTTTGATACGCAAATTCCTAAGACCTTTAAATTGCCATTATTATCAAAACTTTGCTGAAAAACTTGTTGCACACAATCTAGTACATATCTTATGCCACCTGATGGATAGTTTACATTTTTTTAGCAAGTAAAGCCGTATTTGGATGGGACTAGTTTTCCCGGTGAACGTTAGAGAAATTCCTGTTTCATAGACGTACTTTACGATTTTAATCCCGTCCGAATCTGCCAAATCTGTGTTTTTCTCGCACAACATCTGTAAAAATCCCAGAGCAAGATACCGTCTCTGGTTACTTGCGTAACCTATGTTCTCTGAATAGGGAACGAGACGCTGCGGAAAGCGCAGTGGGATATCCTCTGGATGTGCCGATTGCCTGAAGCCCTATAGAATCACGCCAATTCATTGGCTGATGGCGCTCGCGCAAAGCTGGCTCCGCCCCGACGCTCTTACGTCGTAGCATGACGAACGCGCGCGCGCCATCCTCTCCTCAGATTTCTCTGCCGAAAAGAAGAACTGTCGGCAGCGCGAGGAGCTTGGCAGCGAACGCAGCGTCTCGTTCCCTATTCAGAGAACATAGGTTACGCAAGTAACCAGAGACGTTCTCTTTCATAGGTTCACTCAACGCTGCGGAAAGCGCAGTGGGAACGAAATACCAAACTCGCCAAGCTTAAGCGCTGCCATAACTGGTAACAGACCAAATAATAATAACCATGACCGGTTCAAGCAGATAGAACCTGGGAACCTGGAGTCATGTCAAGATCTAAATTATAGAACCTCACAAAGGTGTGCGGAGAGGACCAACCTGCCGCCACACAAATGTCTTCCAAGAGGGCCCCTCTAAAAAGAGCTTGAGAGGAAGCCACACTTCTGGTGGAATGTGCTCTGATGCTAAGAGGTGAAGGCAAACCACGCACCTCGTAAGCCAGCGAAATAGCATCCGTTACCCAGTGGGAAATCCTCTGCTTTGATGCCGCAAGCCCGTGGCGGCCAGCACCAAAACACACCAAGAGCTGGTTAGATTTCCTCCAACCGCCTGAGTGATCTATATACAACTTCAAAGAACGGACCGGGCAGAGCAGGTTAAGTTTCCTTTCTTCCTCAGAGGCAAAAGGAGGAGGGTGGAAAGCGTTAAGGTTAACAACCTGAGAGCGGAACGCCGTGGAAAGAACCTTGGGTACATACCCCGACCTTGGCCTCAAGGTAACCCTAACCAGGCCAGGAGCGAAGTCCAAGCATGACTCACTAATAGAGAGAGCCTGCAAATCCCCCATCCGCTTTAGTGAAGATAAAGCCAACAAAAGAGCAACCTTAAGAGTCAGAATCCGCTCAGGGGCTGACTCCAAGGGCTCGAAGGGAGCCTCTGTCAAACCCTCCAGGACGACTGACAGGTCCCACGAGGGAACACCAGGGGGGCGAGCCGGTTTCAGGCGCCTAACCCCACGCATGAAGGCCGAAACTAACCTCAGTTTCCCCAAGGGAATCTCATCTGATTCTCTATGAGCGGCAATAGCTGCGACATATACTCTGAGAGTGGTAGCAGCCGCTCCGGAAGCAAACTTTTCCTGCAGGAATTCCAGCACTGAGCCTACTGGGCAGCCAACTGGGTCCCTATCATGTGCTAAGCACCATGCCTCGAATACCCTCCACTTGGAGGAATACAGCCTCCTCGTAGAAGGGGCTCTAGCACTCGCAATGGTCTCCTGAACGTCGGTTGGGAGATCAAAGCTTAAAGTTAACGGCCTCTGATAGGCCAAACGTACAGCTTCCAAATGTCGGGGCGAGGATGCCATATCCTGCCCTGAAGCTGGGAAAGCAGGTCCTCCCTGACCGGGATCTCCCAGGGGGAGGATACCAACAGAGGGATCAGCTCCGAAAACCATGGCTGGGACGGCCAGAATGGGGCTACCAGAAGGAGGCGGACTCCGCTCTCTCTCACTCTGGACAGAACCGCCTGGATCAGCTTGATGGGCGGGAAGGCATAGAGTTTCTGCATCGGCCAAGGGTGGGCGAATGCATCTATCCCCAACGGAGCTGGAGGGCTCAGGGAGAACCAAAGCGGGCATTGGGACGACTCCTGAGATGCAAAGAGGTCCACTTCCGCTTTTCCGAACCTCTCCCAGATCAGGGCCACCGTCTGGCGGTTCAACATCCATTCCCCAGACCTGAGCTTCTGCCTCGACAGGAAGTCTGCTGCGAGGTTCAGAATCCCTGGGACATGAACTGCTCTCAGAGAGAGGAACTTGTCCTGGGACCACAGAAGGAGGTGACGCGCATGCCTGTCTAGGGTGCGCGAACGTGAACCCCCCTGTCTGTTTACATGGGACACTACTGCCATATTGTCCGTTCTGACAATGACATGGTGCCCTTCGAGGAAAGGGAGAAAGTGGCAAAGAGCCAGGAAGACAGCCCTCAGCTCCAAGCTGTTTATGTGCCATGAGAGGGTCTCGCCAGTCCAAACCCCACACGCTGGCCTGCCCTCGAAAACCGCTCCCCAGCCGGTCAGAGAGGCATCCGTCGTAACCATTTGACGACGGAATGCCGCACCCATACCGACTCCTTTCTGAAGGAAGAGGGGGTCCCGCCAGATTGACAGGGCGCGAAAGCAACTGCGCGACACCTTCAATAGGCGAAGGGCTGGCCCCATGGGCCGAGCCCCTGAGAGCTTCATCCACCACAGAAAAGGTCTCATGTGGAGTAGCCCTAGAGGTAGCACAGGGGAGGCCGCGGCCATAAGGCCCAGAAGTCTGCGGCAGGTGCTCACGGAAACATGCTGGCCTAGCGCAAAGCGGGACAGACATGTCTCCAGACTGGAAATCCGTGCAGGAGCCAAACGGGCCTGCATAAGAACGGAGTCCATGTGTACCCCCAAGAAAACCGTGCTCTGAGCTGGAGTAAGAACGCTCTTCTCCGTATTCAACCTCAAACCGAGAGACTGAATATGACGGAGGACAATGTCCCTGTGGTGAGTCACCAACTCTCTGGAGTGGGCTAAAAGGAGCCAATCGTCCAGGTAGTTGAGTATATGGATGCCCTGGAGCCGCAACGGGGCCAGAGCAGCATCCATACACTTTGTGAACGTCCTTGGCGCTAGAGCGAGGCCAAAGGGGAGGACCCTGTATTGGTATGCCTTCTCTCCAAAGGCGAACCTGAGAAACTTCCTGTGTCGTCGTACGACCTGGATGTGGAAATAAGCATCCTTGAGGTCTACTGTCACGAACCAGTGTCCCAGCCGGATATGAGATATGATGGCCTTCAGCGTCAACATTTTGAATTTCCCTTTGTAAAGAGAGAAATTCAACCGGCGAAGATCTAGTATCGGCCGCAGGCCGCCTCCCTTCTTCGGGACCAGGAAGTAACGGCTGTAGAAGCCCTGTTCGACTTCCCCCGAAGGAATCTCTTCTATCGCCCCCTTCAGCAGAAGGGATGAAATCTCCTGCTGTAGTACAGAAGCCTGAGCGGCGCTGTCGACTACAGTAGGAAAGACCCCGTTGAAGCAGGGGGGGTTGCGACAAAACTGAAGCGTGTAGCCGAGCCGAACTGTGCGAAGGATCCAAGGCGATACCCCTGGTAAACGCTCCCATTCTTGAACGAAATGTGATAGAGGGAGAGGAGTGTTGCAGTGCAGGGGACATACCTGAGATAGGGTGTCGCGCTGTCCGTGGGGAGGCGTGGTTGACCGTGGAGGAGAGCGCTTGGCGTCCTGACACGTACTGGGGGGTACCACCACCTGGATAGAAGTAACTGGGTCCGCCTGCTTCAGAGGAAAACGAACTGTGCCTCCGAGGAAGCGATTGGCGGGTATAACGTGCGCCGGGAGCGAGGGGAGAAAGCAAGACGCGTCTCCTTCCTCCTGCTCCGGACTGGGTGAAGAGAGTGAAACAGGACCTGCACTTCGAAACACACTGGGTGGCGAAGGTGACAAGGTTGGAGGAGGAGAGCCAGTTGGAGGAGGGCAGAAACGCTTGCGCGGTCTGTCCCAACCTCGTAGATCTGGTGCGGCTCTCCTCCTTCTGACCTGCGGGTCAGGAACGGCTCGAGGAGGCTGGAGCGGCCGATTTGTTGGACCGCTTCAGCTGAAGGCGCTTGTGAGGGCGCTGGCGGGGAAACGGACGACCTCGGGCTCCCCAGACCGTAGTCGGTGGGGGATGAGCCGGGTCATTCCTTCTAGTAGGGAATTCAACCCTATGAGCAGAGCGTTCTCGGGTCTGAGAAGGGGGAGGGTTGGAGTCTCTTGGCTCTCTAGATCTCCTGGGCATAAACTGCCTGAGCGCGGCCGACTGAGACTTAGCGGCACGGAACTTCTCAACCACCGTGTTGACCGCTTCCCCGAAAAGACCTGAGTGGGAGATAGGGGCGTCCAGAAGAAAACTCTTATCCTTTTCTCTGATCTCCGTGAGATTCAACCAGAGGTGGCGCTCTGCGGCAACCGAGCCCGCCATAGAGCGACCTACAGCCCGAGCAGTGTGTTTGGTGGCTCTTAGGGCCAGATCTGTGGCTTTGCGAAGCTCTTTGACAGCTTCGGGCGTCAGTCCCTCTCCTTCGTCCATGTCCTTAAGGACGTCCGCTTGGTAGGCTTGAAGGATGGCCATGGTATGCAGGGCCAGGCCTGCTTGACCAGCCGCCATGTAAGACTTCCCAATAAGGGAGGAAGTAGTCCTACAAGCCTTGGAAGGAAGGAGGGGACGCGACTTCCAGGACGGTGCAGACGACGGGGCGAGGTGGTTAGCCAGCGTGTCCTCGACCGCTGGAATAGCGGAATAACCCTGCTCCACAAAACCCACAAGGTTGGTGAAGTCAGCGGCTGCCGCATTAGTTAGGCGTGCGGAGAAAGGTTGCTTCCAGGATCTGGAGATCTCGTGATGCAGATCGCTGAAAAAGGGCAGCTTTCTTCGCTCTGGCCTAGAATTAGGGCCACTAAGGAATCTCTCGTCGAGTTTGGACGATAGAGACTCGCGGGGCTCAACAGGCCAGTCTATAGAGAGCTTCTCTGTAGCGCGCGAAAGCACGTCAATAAGCTCAGTGTAGGCCGGAGTAGGCCGCGCGTCCTGGCCGCTAGGCGGGATAACGTCATCAGTCAAAGCAGGCCCGAAATCCTCGGAGTCGGAAGCTGCAGTGTAAATCACATCATCCAGACCGAAAGAAACCGATTCGCGGGCTCCCGGGCTGGGGCATAAATAATCATGCGCGAATTCAACCGCGCCACGTGCGTGCTCGGGGGAGGGAGGGAGAGAAAGGGCGAGGCCCGTCTGCTCGTACTCAATATCCTCGAGCTCAACATCCGAGCCCCAGGCCGCGGATCCACGAGAGGCCTCAGCGGTCTCGGGAGCGCGACGGGGGGAAACGAATGACTCCTTCTCAAAAAACGCGAGTCTAGAGCGGAGGGTTTTGAGAAGGAGATTGTCACAAAATTTACATTTTGACAATCCTAATACAGCCTCACGCGCATGCGAAAAACCCATACATTTAACACACTTACTGTGAGGGTCGTCGTTCGAAATGAAACGAACGCATGGCGGAGAACAGCGTCGATAATCCATGACACTTCACTGTAAGGAGAACAGAGTTCCACTTATGCCAGTCGCTGAAGTGTTGAGACGAAAGCTGTAGTTGAATTAGAAAAATTCGGGCTCAGAAAAACCGAACGAAGGGAAGATGTGACCGCTTCGTGAAGGCAGAGAAATCTGAGGAGAGGATGGCGCGCGCGCGTTCGTCATGCTACGACGTAAGAGCGTCGGGGCGGAGCCAGCTTTGCGCGAGCGCCATCAGCCAATGAATTGGCGTGATTCTATAGGGCTTCAGGCAATCGGCACATCCAGAGGATATCCCACTGCGCTTTCCGCAGCGTTGAGTGAACCTATGAAAGAGAACTACTGTTTTTCGGCAAACTCAATGGTCCTCTGAGAAATTTAATCTCGTTCGAATGCGAATGTCTGATTGCTGATATTGTATTATGCCAACACTTCTCCTCATGTGTTTTTGACCTACCTGAGCTACTGTTTGTGCACCAATCTTCCGCATGCTGCACCTTTCAATATGGATTGTATTCGGAAATTGTTTTTTAAGCAGAGCCAAATCGCGGAAGATTGGCCATTTTAGCACCAGGTAAGATATGATGGAATGAAGCAACTTAGGTTTACTTGATTATCTATATCTTTTTTCAATTTTTTAGAAGCATTATGTTAAAATGTGAGTATCAAATATGATCCATCAGAATGTTTTTTTTTTGTTCATATTCATATCTCAATAATCATTGTATTGCATTGCATTATATGTCTCAGAACTGCATAGCTTTGATAATAACGACATATTTAATAATAAGGCATATTATTGGGAGATAAAGAGTGACACTGATATTTATATGCATTTTATGTAATCAGCTGGACTGTTATAAATATCTCATTGATTGACATTAGCTATCAGAATTTCATTTCACTTTTTCGCCATAAATGTCAGCGTCTGCACCAGATTGCAGTTTGGGCTTCTGAATAAAATTGTTTTTTTTTTCTTCTCGAGTGTGAGCTCCATATTTTTCTGCTTCAGGAAAACACGTTGCAAATATTCATGACTTATGTAGCCCACCAGCAAAGATAACTTTAAGATTATAGTATAAAAAAAAAGATGTCAACAAATGACAGAAAGCATTGTGGGGTCTTTAAACTGCATGTTTTCTTAATGAGGACCAAATCACATCTGCCGTGTCACGTGAGCGTTTTTCTAATTGTTCAAATTAGATGCAATTACAATTTCAAGACAAATTCTCCATGACCTCACAAGAGGAGTCAAATTCACAACATATGCATTGGAAAAAGGACACAATAGTGTGCGTTCTGTGTGTCTTCTTCCCGTGAGTGTGTGTCTATGGAAGTGCGCGGTCTCCATTGTAATTACATCTCTCCCTCAAACCGACCTCTTCAATTTGCCTTTGAGAATTGCACCAGGGAATTCTTCATCCAGTAATAGAATTACACAACAGTGGCAGCAGCTTGAGACTGGGATATTTAATGTCTGATATGAAATATTAACTGACTTGGTGGTTTTAATTGTCTTTCCCCCCATATTAGAGCCCTCACTCTCTCTCTCTCTCACTGCCTATCTCTCCTGTTTTTCCCCCCTCAGGAATAATAGAGGACGGTTTCAGAAAAGGACAGTTATTACTCACTTTATTAATAGGCGGAAGGATCACATGTAATAACAGTGATTACCCGTTCTCCATCTTCCCTCGTTTTCCTGCAGTAAACTTCAGGCAGGAGTTCAGTGTGTATTTTTGCTGTTAAAATAGTTTGTCTTATTGAAGTTTAATGTGCAGAGACTGTAAGTAGGCCATTCATGCAGCAGGTTGACGTCTGGTCTGACATGTCACCTGTCTCCAGAACCTGCCTCACAACATATGCATTCGACAAAGGACATAATATGATTTATGATTTATCAACAATAGCAGAAGGAGCAGTTTACTTATCTTAAATGATTGAACTTTGGAAAAATTCAATGTTACTTTGGGAGAAAGAGCAAAGCTGGTTGCTGTAGTGAGAAAGCTCTCATCAGGGCCTCCAGGCAAAATGGATACACATGTCTCCCGAGGAAATTCAGAAGCTAGTCATATCATCTTAGAAAGATCTTTTGTGGTTTTACAGCTGTTCAGAGACAGAGAAGCTCTCTTAGCCCACGTCTTGTCATTTTCTTTTTCTCTGTTCTTGCTGAGGTGGTCTTCGCTTGTCTAGTTCAATTGTTCTAACTGTCGATCCTGAGCAGAGACTTTTGGCCAAACTGATGTCAGGCTGTAGTGAGTCTGAACTTTATACTGTGGTGCTCATGTGGGTGTCTGATCTTACACTAAAATCTGCTCAAATATTGTGAATAAATTGACAACTGTTGTGATTGTTATATTGATACTGCTTAAAGGGATATTTCACCCAAAAATGAAAATTATCCCATTATTCACTCTAGTTCAAGCCATCCTATATGACTTTCTTCTTTCAGCCAAACACAATCGGAGTTATATTAAAAAATATCCTTGCTCTTCCAAGCTTTTTTAATGGGAGTAACTGGTACCAGAGATAGTGAAGCCCAAAAAAGCTCATCCATTCATCATAAAAGTAATCTATACGGCTCCAAGGGGTTAATAAAGGCCTTCTGAAGCAAAGCACTTTTGTTGGAAAAATTTTCATATTTGTAACTTTTTAAACTATAATCACTGGCTTTCGGTAACTGACATACGCATTCTAGTTCTGGGGAAAGAGACTGACCTCTGACCCCACACAGAAACGGTTCACTTCAGAAGGCCTTTATTAACCCCTTGGAGCCGTATGAATTACTTTTATGATGAATGGATGCGCTTTTTTAGACTTCAAAATCTCAGGGACCATTCACTCCCATTATAAAGCTTAGAAGAGCCAGGATATTATTTTATATAACTCTGATTGTGTTTGGCTGAAACAAGAAAGTCATATACACCTAGGATAACTTGAGCTTGAGTAAATTATGGGATAGTTTTCATTTTTGGGTGAAGTAACCCTTTAAGTATGAAGATTAAAAGGTCAAAAAGGCATAAAATCACAGTGAAACAGCAGCTCTCGTGTTTAACGTGTTATGTGAAAACTATCATGTCAGTCGTCTACACAAAATGAAAATTCAGCTTTGCCATCACAAGGATAAATTACATTTTAAAATATATTAAAATAGATAACAGCTTTTTAAAATTGCAATTATATTTCACAATATTACAGTTTTTACTGTATTTTTGATCAAATAAATGCAGCCTTGGTGAGCAGAAGAGACTTCTTTCAAAAATATTAAGGAACTTACCGACCTCAAACTTTTGAACAGTAGTCAAGTCAAGTCAAGTCAAATATATTTATATAGCGCTTTTCACAATACAGATTGTATCAAAGCTGCTTCACAGTATCAATCAAAACAACTTAATGTTTGTTTATTACTGGAAAAAAGACATCCAAGTTTGGTAGAGCTGATCAATGGTATGATTGGTTAATTAATTTGAATATCCCCAACTGAGCAAGCCTAAGGCAACAGTGGCAAGGAACCGAAAAACTCCATCCAGTGACCTAATGGTGTCCTAACACCCCATCAGATGACCCAATGGAGAAAAAAAAACCTTGGGAGAACCCAGGCTCAGTCGGGGGCCAGTTCTCCTCTGGCGTTTATGAACTAGAGGCCGAATTTACAGTAACTGTAAGATAAAAAATTTATATGAATGCCTGGCTAAATAGATGCGTCTTCAGTCTAGTTTTAAACTGGGAGAGCGAGTCTGAGCAACGAACAATATCAGGAAGGCTATTCCAGAGCTTCGGAGCTAAATGTGAAAATGCTCTGCCTCCTTTGGTGGATCTGGATATCCTAGGAATGACCAGAAACCTCGAATCTAGTGATCTTAAAGAGCGCGATGGATTGTAAGGCGATAGAAGATCCGTTAAATAGACTGGAGCTAAACCATTTAGAGCTTTATAGGTCAAAAGCAATACCTTGTAATTAATACGGAACTTTATAGGTAACCAATGAAGTGATGATAAAATCGGTGTTATATGATCATATTTTCTTGATCTAGTAAGAACTCTAGCGGCTGCATTTTGGACTAACTGTAGCTTGTTTATTGAAGATGCAGGACAACCAGCTAATAAAGCATTACAGTAATCTAGTCTCGAGGTCATGAATGCATGAACTAACTTTTCTGCATCAGAGACTGATAGCATATTACGTAGCTTAGCAATGTTTCTAAGGTGGAAAAAGGCTGTTTTTGTAACATATGAAATATGCTTTTCAAAAGACAGGTTGCAGTCTAATGTAACACCCAGGTCTTTTACTGTAGCGGATAGAGTAAAAGGGCATCCTACTATGTTAAAGTCGTGCTGTGAAAGGTTTTGTGGATGGTTTTTAGAACCGATAAGTATTACCTCTGTCTTGTCTGGATTTAATAAAAGAAAATTATGCGTCATCCAATCTTTTATATCTTTAACACAATCTGTCAATTTGGATAATTTAGCGTATTCATCTGGCCGTGAGGAAATATATATTTGAGTGTCATCAGCATAACAATGGAAACTAATTCCATGTTTCCTTAGAATATTACCAAGTGGCAGCATATATATTGAGAATAATAAAGGGCCTAACACAGATCCCTGCGGCACTCCATAGTTTGCCGAAGTTATAATCGATTTTTCTCCATTTAAGTAGACGAAATGGTAGCGGTCAGATAAGTATGACCTGAACCAGCTTAATGCTTGTCCTTGAACACCAGTGTAATTTTGTAGTCGATCTAAGAGTATTGTGTGATCTATAGTATCGAACGCAGCACTAAGATCAAGTAAAACTAGTACTGAGATACAGCCTTGGTCCGAAGCTAAAAGTAAATCATTTGTGATTCTAACAAGCGCAGTTTCAGTGCTATGATGTGGCCTGAATCCAGACTGAAACTTTTCATAGATGTCGTTTTCTTGCAAGAAAGAGCCGAGTTGAGCGGACACTACTTTTTCTAATATTTTTGACATAAATGGAAGATTCGAAATGGGTCTGTAATTTGCTAGGTTATTTGGATCTAATTGTGGTTTCTTAATAAGAGGTTTTATAACTGCCAGCTTGAACGTTCTTGGAACATGACCTAAAGATAAAGATGAGTTAATAATATTGAGAAGAGGCTCTTCCACTACAGGTAACACTTCTTTCAGTAGTTCAGTTGGTATAGGATCTAATAAACATGTTGTTGTTTTAGATGAAGTGATAAGTTTATTTAACTCTTTTTGTTCTATGGTTGTAAAGCATTGTAATTGTTCTTGCGGGGTGATAATTGCGGCCGAATTATAAGGCGCGAGCAAAGATCGAACGTTTACGATTTTGATTCTGATGCTTTCAATTTTCTCGGTGAAGAAGTTCATGAAATCATTACTACTAAACTGTAACGAGGTATTTTGTTCAGACGACGTCTGTTTATTTGTTAGTCTAGCCACGGTATTAAATAAAAACCTTGGATTATTTCGGTTGTTTTCTATTAATTTGCTGAGGTGCTCAGCCCTGGCCGTTTTAAGTGCCTTTTTATAAAGTGAAGTGACATACTGTCTTTCCACGCGATTCTAAAGACCTCTAAATTAGTTTTTTTCCATTTACGCTCTAAATTACGGATTTCTCTCTTTAAAACATACGTAGTATTATTGTACCATGGTGCTATACTTTTTTCTCTGACCTTTTTTAATCTAATGGGTGCAACAATATCCAATGTTCTAGAGAGAATGGTGCTCATAGTGCTAGTTAGTTCGTCTAATTCATCTGTTTGTTTGGGTTCAGACAGCAGCTGAGACAGATCAGATAAGCTATTTGAGAAATGATCTATGGTGGATGGACGAATTGTTCTACCTGGTCGATAACGTGGCGCAGCATGACATATTACAGCAGTGCGTAATATGCAAGTTACCAAGTAATGGTCAGTGACATCATCACTTTGTGGAACAATATCTATATCGGTTGGATTGGTTCCATATGATATAATTAAATCGAGTGTATGATTAAGACGATGAGTTGGTCCGGTGACGTTTTGCTTGACCCCGAAGGAGTTTAATAAATCTGTAAACGCAGCCCCTAACGCATCATTTAAATTATCTACGTGTATGTTAAAATCTCCAACAATTAATGCTTTATCGACGTTGACCAAAAGATCTGATAGAAAGTCAGCAAACTCTTTTAGGAAATTGGCGTAAGGCCCTGGAGGTCTATATACGGTAGCCAATGCTAGAGATAATAGGGATTTTTTTCTTACATCTAAGAGCGTAACATTTAGCACAAGTACTTCAAACGAATTAAACCTATGACGAGTTTTCTTAGTAACATTCAGGATATCTCTGTAGATTGTTGCAACACCGCCGCCACGACCGATCAGACGGGGCTCATGCTTATAACAGTATCCTGGCGGAGTAGACTCATTTAGACCGAAATAATCATTTGGTTTAAGCCAGGTTTCAGTAGCGTACAATAAAGTTATATTTCAATGTGCAATATATTTGTTATAACAGTGTTATGTTTTCTTAAATGTTCTGGTTAAAAGTCTATATTTTGTAGTGTAGTATTTTAATGCTTTTTCTGTGCCCCTTTTTTCAGTGTTTCATTATTAGATTTGTGTAGTAGCCAAAAATATTAGGAACGTGAAATGAATGTGAACCGGGAGTGATTTGCATTCACAATTCACTTCATAAACAAACTGCTCTGAGACTGCTGAAAACACTGAATCAGAAGCCCACACTGAGTATGTTTAATGAAGCCCTTTGCAGATTAATAATCATAGTTTTATTTTTTCAATTATCTAACTGTGCAACCCTAAATTATTTGATAACCATGTTGTCAGGGCACTAAAGATGTTAATATAGGTACATGCTCTATGCAGTTATAGATGCTCTAACATATTCATTGGTTCATTAGGTTTAAGCGCAGTGTTTAAGGAGCATTTGCACTCCTCTACTGCCATATTAAAGCGCATATAATCCATGGGTAATGGAAATGTATCATGTAGCATGTCACTATATCTCTAATCCTGTTCCCTGATTGATGTAGTTAACTCATAGTGCATGTGCTTTCTCTTTATTTCAGAGATCAGCAGGGTACGAAAGGACATGTACAATGACACATTAAACGGCAGCACGGAGAAGAGAAGCTCAGAGCTCCCGGACGCCGTCGGCCCCATCGTTCAGCTCCAAGAGAAACTCTATGTGCCTGTTAAAGAATATCCAGACGTGAGTCTCAAACCTAAAACACCTTCACACAGTTCACTGCAAATACACTTATACCTCTACTCCCATCACAAGGTTTTAAATAATGAATGGCATTATTGCAAGAGCACATCATCATTAAATTAAAAATGCAATGAGAAATGATTAAAAATGAATGCTGAGAACCTTTTCGTCACATGAACTAGTCTCAGGCAGCACTTGAAGGTCAGCTCTGCATACACACACAAGCTCTTTACTGAACCTCAATGAGTAAATGGAATGGTAAATAACTGTGCAGTTCCTCCGCTTGGCTCTTATTTAATTACAAAGACATACAAGTCAATGTAATCTAGTTTTCCTTGCATTAAGACATGGGCTCACGTCCAGTATATTGATTTCATTAAGAAGTGAGGTTGCACAAAGTGTTTGAGTCCATTTTATGAGTCCATTTAATTTATTGTGTTATTTAGCTGATGGTTTGTGGTCGACTGTCGCTGTGCGTCTGAGCAGTATAAATCCAAGAGTTTTTTCTTAGCCTACAATTCAAGTATCTTAATCAATCATAATCTAAACCATTTTTTTCATTTAAAACTGTTTATTATCAAAGGGATAGTACACCTAGAAGTTAACATTCAGTCATCATTTACACACCCTCATGTTATTCCCAACCTGAATGACTTTTCCTTGTCCCATAATAAAA
Organism: Gila orcuttii; assembly: GCA_026230005.1. NCBI lineage: Eukaryota > Metazoa > Chordata > Actinopteri > Cypriniformes > Leuciscidae > Gila > Gila orcuttii. The sequence continues at coordinate 37,043,862 of JAPDVR010000019.1, read as the reverse complement.
AAAAGATCCTGGCCTGTTTCCATAGAATGAAAGTGAATAGGGAGAAACTTGGGCATTTTTACGCATCATGTCAGGTTTTATCATTAGTTTGAGCGTCTCTTGATCAAATGTCATTGACATCAAAGTCTCTGTTTACAGCTGGTATTAAGATGTGTTTTGGTCGATCGGATCACGAGTAGACGAGGGAGACACATTCCCGTTTACACCTGGTGTTTTACTCCGTCTCTTTTGTCCACTTTCACTCACTTCTGTCCTGATTTCTTCGAGGGGAGGGTCTATGGGAGGGTACATTTATGGGCTTTTAATCTAATATGGACAAAATAAGCTCACGCAATTTACAAATGAACATTCATCTTTTATGTTACAAAGAACAAAATAAATGAGTTAAAAATGTAGTAAATTGAAATGTACTCAGTGAACTTTTCTGTTAAATTTAGGAGTTCTCCTGCATAGATTTTTCTGAAAGCGGTACCCTACGCCCTGTCGCTGTCTTTGAGTCTTTGCACATCTCTAGTAACAGGGGTGACATTGAATTCTCTCTCGCCTTCCCAGTTTGTGTTGAGTCAGACCCGCTGAACCGCTTCACCAACAACCCGGTCGGTGGTTAACAAATCTTTCAAGCAATCGCCGTCAGATCCTGCTTGCCTAAGGCTCCCGGCCCCGAGGAGCCGGCCGAGTTCCCAGCTGATTGATCCCAATTAACTTCTTCTGTCCCAGCTTGATTCCTGCATGGCCAGCACTAATCGAGTCTCTCCAGCAGGGGCGGAAACACTGTTTGGGATTACAGTCCTCCATTTCGCTGAAGTTTTCTGGTTTGAGGGGCTGTTTATGCGTCTGTATTTCCCGCGGGAGAGGGTTGCGCTGTTTAACAATGCTGATGCAGTGCTGCCTGAATGTTTTTGACTAATTCATGCCTCAACCTATAGCGTTTATTACGTGGCCAGACATGCTTGCTTGAGCCATAAAATGCAAACAATGAGAGTGGATAAGAGGATATTTGAAAGTCAACGAAGTTGCTCCAGAATGATTTTATCCTTCTTACCGGCAATAACAATATTAATATTTGATTGTTTCCTGTGCATAATACTTGAACTTTATAAAAAGCTCATTTAATTTCATATTCATTTACAACTCCAGTTTGCAAGAATATGATGCTTTCTGTCTGCAGTTTTTAATGCATTGTGGGTAATTTACCTCCTGCTCTTAAAAGTCTGAGTAGAGACTTTACTGCAGTAAAGGCCGTCGTGTGTGTGTGTGTATGTGTGTGTGTGTGTGTGTGTGTGTGTGTGTGTGTGTGTGTGTGTGTGTGTGTGTGTGTGTGTGTGTGTGTGTGTGTGTGTGTGTGTGTGTGTGTGTGTGTGAAAAGGTTCTGGCCGCCCTTGCTGGTCTGAAGGACACCCAGGATCATTATAAGTGAGTTTGGGATCATTAGGAGTTGGAGGATGAGCAATAAAAGACGTCCACGAATAGCTTTCAGTGTCTATGGAGTTATCCACATCCAGAGAGAATAGAATTTATATTATAAAAATGAGTATAAAAAATTGCCTATATCACATGATCTAAACAAGTTTTTATTTTAGTTATAAATTTGTTTTATTTCATAGTTGTGTAATTTCTGCACCGATTGTGTGACCAAACATACAAAATAATGACCGTTGGTCAAGCCAGAGCTATGAGGCGCCACGTAGGATTTAAATCAAACTTCGCTTATCAATACATACATAACACACGTGCATATACACCTATAAAGTACTCGCATATACATGTATACTATTGGATGTTCAAAATACATATATGAAATACACGTGCACACTAATATGAAATCCATACCAATACATATTATGTTAGTAATGAATGCATATGTGAATAACTTGCATATACATATAAACTTGACGCACGCATACACCTATAAACACTCGCACATAAACTTCCATCCATATACACATATAAACACTCGCACATGCATATACACTTCCATGCATATACACATATAAACACTCGCACATATAAACTTCCATGCATATACACATATAAACACTCGCACATGCATATAAACTTCCATGCATATACACATATAAACACTCGCACATGCATATACACTTCCATGCATATACACCTATAAACACTCGCACATACATATAAACTTCCATGCATATACACATATAAACACTCGCACATGCATATACACCTATAAACACTTGCACGTACTTATACACTTGCTGCACGCAGACACACCTATAAACACTTTTTGTGTACACTAATAATAAAAACAAAAAGTTGTGTTTTTCGTAAAATAAAGAAAAAAAAAATTATTTCAGTGACATTTGTTTTTTGTTTTTTCACAAACCACGCATAAACATATACTAAAATTATTATCTTAAAAATACAAACATGTACATACATGTTGCTCACATATTACGGTAGCCCCGTTTGTGCTATATAGAGTGAATTTACACCTTTGCCATTAACATGTTTATAAATAACTGAATGTCAGAACACCTCCAGGACCCAGAAAACACCTCAGACGCTCAAAATTAATCGGCTGAATGCACGTTTTAAACAGCTTATTGTACACGCGAGTTAACCCTCTGAGGTCTAAGGTGTTTGAATGAACTTCACATTGAGAGAGAAGACAGAACGTGCATCATGTTTTTTTTCTTTATTTTACGAAAAACACAACTTTTTGTTTTTATTATTAGTGTACACAAAAAAAGAAGACATTTAACAGTTTTTAAAAATGTATAACACCTGCCTGTATGACAAAAATCGACGGAGTTATTTGTTTCTTTTGCACTGATAAGAAAAAAAGCGAGACTATCGCGCCGGCGCGATAGCCGACCCCAGGGGGTTAAAAGTGGACTTCAAAGATTTCTTATCCTGCTGCGCCCTCTATAGGGCATGATCAGCGACTAGTCGACGTCAAGCTTAAAGCGTCATGGCAGCGTATTAAAGTCAACTAGTCTGTGCACCCCTAATATACTGTGTATATATATATATTTATTTTTTTATAAATATTTTTGCTTATTACTAAGAATGCTTTGTTCAGAATGATTTCCACAGAAATCCGTTTTGCTCCCATTTCATGAATGAGGCTCAGTGTGTGTACGAGCATCCCACCACACCGTCCACCAGGCAGGCTCAGAAATCTCTAATTATCTCATGGCAGGCGGTCGCTGATATTTCCAGGTCAGGGGCAGGATGACATGATAGATTTATAGATGAGGTATAGTATGAAGGGAAGAACATGAAAGAAAGAGTGAGGAAGATAAGCAGCCTGGGATGTGCGGCGGTGATGAATGTGAGGGTATGATGAGGTCAGGGAATCGGGGCAGAGGAACAGCGGCCTGCCCCGCCTGATAAAAGAGAGGGAACGGCCCCACGCGCACCCCGAGCGCCCCACACACACTCGTCTCCCAGACAGGCACGCAGCGGCACAGAAATTAATTTGCTCCTTCAAATTCGTGCTGTGTCGCCCCTCTCCCGGCAGCACGCACCCGTTCCGATTTGCTGAACAATGTTATTAGGCTGGGAAAGACAGGCGTCCTAGAAGAGCGCTGCTGCTTGAGATGATTGTTGCCTTTCATTCCAAAGTACAAATCTACAGTTATTGTTGTGTGTGTGTGTGTGTGTGTGTGTGTGTGTGTGTGTGTGTGTGTGTGTGTGTGGGAGCTAATGTTAGGGAGAAGACACCGGGCCGTGGAGGAAGAGCGCTATAAATACTCTGCCCAGGGTCTTGGTAGGGACAAAGCTTTTAATTGTTGAGCGTGGAGCGAGTGAGTGAACCGCTGCTGTCATTTATCATTTCTCCCTGTGTGTCCTTTTCTGGGTCAAACTCGTCAGTCTGGATGAGCAGCTATCACAGATTATTAATCATTATCAACATAAGCTGCAAGATTGATTCCCCTTCCTCCTAGCATGAAACAGCGGACCCAAAACATATTTGGACACTGTAGACAAAAGTTAATGTCATTGCTTTCGATACCAAATAGCAAACCATGTGGCATCTTGCAAACAAATGTCAGAACTTATACTTTGATCAGCTGGTGATTTGTAATTGAATATATTGTAGTGTAATTTATTCCTGGTGACAGTGTTGAATTTTCAGCATCATTACTCCAGTCTTCAGTGTCACATGATCCTTCAGAAATCATTCTAATATGATGATTTGATGCTCAATATACATGTCGGATTATTTTCAGTTGAAAACAGTTGCGCTGCTTCATATTTTGGGGGGAAATTATGCATTTTTTCAGGATTTTTTGATTGATAGAAATCTCAAAAGAACAGCATTTATTTGAAATAGAAATCTCTGTAACATTATTGAACATTGTCTTTCTTTACTGTCACTTTTTATCAATTATGCTGAATGAAAGTATTATTTATTTATTTATTTTAAACTTACCAACCCTAAACAAAAAATAAATACCATTTAGTTTGTGATTTTTTTAAAAAATGTGACTTACTGTAAGTGTTCAGAATTTTTTTGGGCCAGTAAATATGTGCATGTTGTTTGCATTCCTGAAAATGTATGTGTTCATTACCTGAAAATGTATTTATAGTTATTAATATCAAAAGAGACTTTGGATTAGAAGAGGAATATATAATTTCCAGAAGAAAATGTTGCTAAGCATGTATTTTTTTAAGTTTTTCCTCAAATTCATTTAAGTAGTAATTTAAGAACATAAAAATAGGCACAAATAAGAAAACAATTGACGTACTATATGCTATAAAACAGTGGTTCTCAACTGGTTTGGCCAAGAGACCCACATTTTCCTCTGGTCACTAAGCCACTCCCCACATTTTTAAGAATTTGAACCAAGCAAATATTTCTCAAAAATAGTTGACACACACAAGTACTGTGCCATTTTACTTAACATACACATAAATTGTAAGAATATCACTAACAAAAGGTAAACTATTTATATCCCACCCCCATTCATACTATTTTTTTTTCTTGTGCGCAATTGAAGAGCGTGCGCTATGAGCAGAGTTTAACGTCTAAAAGGACAGGAAAGTTTGTTTTTCTGAGGTGAGACACTTATTATATTGTAACAAGTTACGAAAATAATGTTAAAATAATGACGATGACATATAGCCTGAGAACATCTCATCTGACCGCAGATACTGAATCTCTACTTAAACTGTGTCTGAGTCAACAGCTTTCCACACGCCTTTCAATATAAAAGTCTCGCATCAGAAAAACATTTAGAATGATGTTTTTTGTTGTTGTTTCTTTGACTACACACTCCGTGACCCACTCAGTCTTGCATTTGGGTTTTGATCCACCATCTGAGAATCACTGCTATAAAATTAATGTTAATCTTTTAGCTCAGATGAAGAAGAGTAGTCAAATGAGAAATGTTTGGTTTCATTTCGAAATCTCATTTTTGAAATCTAATTTAGACATTATGATCTCGTCTGAAGCTCTAGAGATCATGCGTGAGATTATTGGGGTAATCTTTCTTTAATCTCATCACTGTTGAGGAGAAACAACTGAGATATTCAAGAGTTGTTATTTGTGATTTTTTTCTTTTTCCTGTTGTGACTAAAATCCCAAGACACTTACTTTCATGGCAGTTTTTGCTGTTTTCCCCCCAATATTTTGGAGTCTGTCTGCTTCTACATGTCCACTGAGGGTACATTATACTCAGGGCTTGACATTATCTTCTTTGCTCACCAGCCACTGTTGTTAGTGGTTTTCCAAAGTTACTAGCCACTCAGCATTTTCACTGGCTACAATTTTGACATCGATACCATGAGGAAAAACTGCCATATAGATCATTTTAATATTATCTCATAATTTAGGAAGCAGGTACATTAGGCGGCTGTCACTTTAAAGGGATAGTTCACCCAAAAATGAAAATTCTGTCAGTATTTACTCTCCCTCATGTTGTTCAACCCCGTAAGACCTTCGTTCATCTTCGCAACACAAATTAAGATATTTTTGATTAAATCTGAGAGCTGGATCACTCCTCCATAGGCTTCTAAGGGATTGAAACTTGGCAGCCCCGAAAAGTTATTAAAGACATCATTAAAATAGTCCAAGTGACTACAGTGGCTCAATCTTAAGTTTATCAAGCGACGAGAATACTTTTTGTGCGCAAAAAACAAACAAAAATAACGACTTATTTAAACTATTCATCTCCTTCTCTTTGGACCTCAGTTCACTAGTATAATAGTCCAGTGTTTCTGTTGTTGTACGTCACACGCATCACACACATGACCAGCGTCGGCCAATAGTGAGCCTACGTGTGACGTAGCTCTACGCAATCACACTACGTTAACTGACTAGTCCACTTGGACTATTTTAACGATGTCTTTAATAACTTTTCGGGGCTGGCAAGTTTCAACCCCTTAAGAAGCCTATGGAGGAGTGATCCAGCTCTCAGATTTCATCAAAAATATCTTAATTCGTGTTCCGAAGATGAATGAATGTCTTACGGGGTTGAACAACATGAGGGAGAGTAATTACTGACAGAATTTTCATTTTTGGGTGAACTATCCCTTTAAGAGCTGACGCACTGATCCCCGATAATGTTACACGTGTTTTCTTTATCAACTGTTTACATTCACTAATAACTGACTGTGTTTACGTGAATACTCAACAAGACCCGCATTTTTACATTATTTTGTGTGTATTTCACTGTTTATTGTGTTTGCAATAAACAGTGAAAAAGAACTCAATTTAGCACTGAGAGGCTGATTACAGTTTGACTTTACTCGACCAGCACCATGGCACTCAGAGACGCTGCTATGTCGGGAAGACTGTTGCGTTCAGATAGTGAGAGTGTGTGTCCTTGCGGCTGCATGTACATGAAGGGCAGTGTGTTGAGCATGTGTGTGTTTGTGATTAGTCCTGTCATGCAGGAGATCTGGCTGCCTGCTCTTCCTCTCTCCAGGTGTCATTGTTTTAATTAAATGGGTCTGATGGGATGGACCCATAACTCAGGACTGAATGAGGGTCTAATGAAAGTGGAACTACTGGACGTTAACTGGGGTATTGGCTGCCGTACCTGCAGCAGCTGGTGTTGATTAATACTGTGGGACTTCATCGTATGCGCATATATGAGTGTGTGTGTGTGTGTGTGTGTGTGTGTGTGTGTGTGTGTGTCTGACCTCACTATGCAGTTTTGTAGCTTTGTGAATTACAGAAGTAAAAATGCATTAATGAAAGTGCAGTCCTTTATGGGGTTTTAGTACATAGTTTCCATGGTCAGGGCATTTTAAGGTTGTGTTTTGAAGTTTTGTGTAATGAATCATATTCATATTGATCACACCCATATTCATATCATATTGATTCAGTCATATAAAATAATATTTTTTACTTTATTAAAGCCAGTTAATTGTTACTACATTAGGTATATTTTTAGGGTCCCTGACAAATCATATTCTTATATTGTAAATTGAATTTTTTTCTACTTTCACTAGCGTTAAAAAAAAGTGTTTTTTAAGTAATAACAGAAATATTGTAAATGTCACAATCTGTTTTATTTTCTGTATCGTTTTCAAGGACTTTTTGTTTGTTTATGGTGTTTATGTGTTTCCTTTCTGTTTACCCTTGTTGCCATGGTTATTCATCATTTCATTGATTGTTACACACCTGTTCCTCATTTTCTCATTAGTTCTCTCAGTAAATAGTGCCCTTTGTTCAGTTAGTTCAGGGTCTGGTGTTGTTTGTGTAATGCACACTGTTGCGTTACCTTTCTCGTTGTTTGTCTTTTGCTTTGTTTTATTTAATAAAGTTCACACTGCATTTTAGATCCAATTTGCCTCACCTCGTATTCACCCTCAGCCAAGCCATGACAGTGAAATTTTTTTATTTTAATACATTTTAATATGTAATTTACTTTGTAATTTACTTGACAATTTCAGTCGTTTACTTGATGCAAAGCTGAATTTTCAGCATAATTACTCCAGTCTTAATGTCACGTGATCATTCAGAAATCTTTCTAATACGATGATTTTCTGCTCAAGAAACATTTTTAATTATCAATGTTGAAACCCATGATAATTTTTTTCAGGATTCTTTGATGAATATAAAGTTCAATGAACAGCATTTTGTAAAATGTCTCTATTATCACCTTTAATTAATTTGCTGAATAAATATATTTCTTTTTTTTTTTATGTACTGACTCTAAACATTTGAACGATTGTGAATATTTAATTGGCTATAGATTTGCTCTTGAAAATAACTTGTGTTGGTTCTTCTCGAAAAATTGGTCAAAAAGCTTCAGAAATCAGGATGAAATTATTTTCTAAATGTGTGAATCCTATTAATAATTATTTATAATTACTTAATTTACATTTTTATTGGTTATAATGGCCTTGTCATAATACCCAACTGCATTATGAATTTCTAATCCAAATTACATGTTCAGTTGTCCTATTTGAAAATAATTATTAATCCTACACAGATAATTAAAACAAATATTAGCAAATATCAGATCGAGACGAAACGGTGTCAGAGTTAATATTTAAACCCATTAGTGTGTATTTGTTCTGATTCCTGGTTCCAGATGAAAGTGCGTGGTGAGGTTATGATATGAACAGATGGATTGAGTGTTTCATGGAATAAGGTTGTAGATTCCAGCATCTATCCTTAACACCTTTTCTGTGGTCCACCACATAAAAACGCTCCCGTACTCACTCCGGCTCTAGCCACGGTGAGTCTTCTCATTACTCTGGTGATAATAAACAATAACACACACACACGGGAGACGTGCAGTGGCGTTCCGGATCACCTCGCGGCTAATGAAGGTTAATTAGGGTTCATTAGGACATGATGAGCGCTCGTAACACCATCACAGGCCTCAGCTTTACTCCTGCAGGGCTCCTCGGTTCCTCCCCTTCCTGACGGACACCTGAACATCAACCCATTTCACTGAGAGTTCAGACATCCACCAGTGCAATTACAGTATGTCATCAGTATATTAGGATATAATATGCTGTATCAGTGTTTCCCACAGCCTCGTAAATGATCAACACGATCAAAACTTTGCTGAAAAAACCTGTTGCACGCTATATCTACTACACACCTTCTGTCGTCTGATTAATATTTTATAATTTTTAGCACATAAAAGACCGTTTAGTATAAATCGTGGTTTATGTGTCTTTTTGCTGTGAAATCTTTACTGATTTTCATATTGTTAGCAATATTTCAAGATGAACACTTACTGAACTGATGGAACTTAGGTTTTCTTGATTATCCATACATCAGTTTTTTTTTAGAAAAGTCATGTTCAAATGTGAGTATCAAATATGATCCATCTGTCACGGTGGGTTGCAGGAAGGCAGACGAGGATATATTCCCAAAACGAAGGTTTAATTGTAATTAAGCACAGGACTGCAGAACAGACAGCAACACACACTAAATGCAACAGAACTCAGACCAACACTGACTGAACAGATGGAACTAAAATACAAACACAGATGACACTGATTAATAGAACACAGGTGATACAGATGACGATGATGACTAAACAGGTGACACAACTGAACTGATAATGAGAGTAACCATGGATACGAAGGAGTGGCGGGAAAAGAACAAAGGAGAACAGGAACCAATCAAAATACAAATTGAAATTCCAAACAAACAAAGGCTGCGTTTACACTTGGCATTAACATGCGACCTGTATCCGGATGTTGTCCACACACACATTGAAAAGACAAGTGTAAGCGCGTTTCTGAAGGGAATGTTATCCGATCAGCGTGTCCAGGTTCAGAGGGAGTCGAGAACGCATTGTGATCGGATCTCAGTGTAATGTAAACGCAATCCAGCCATCGTGTCTGCATTCACAGGTGGACGTCATACCCCCCCCCCCCACTGTCATTATCCCCCCCTCTCTACAGGAATTGCTGCATGTAGCTGTGTTGTTTTGCGATACAGTTGAGTGCAAAGTACATCGCAAATATACTGAAATGTTTGCTTTCGCACCCTAAAGTTGCAGAACCATTCATTTTCTGTAAAGAACAGGCATTTTTCCCACCACAGCTGGCAACGTTCTTGGATAAGTTTCTCTGTACCGTTTCCATTACGGCATCTATCCACATTATTAGTACTTGCAGCCTCTTCATCCTCCTCATTCTGTGAGATTTGTCAAATGTCCCCGACTGAAAACTGTTTTTAAAAGAAAACCCACCACTTCAGGTTGACTTTGCACCGGAACAATCCTTTTTATTTATTTTTTTTGCGGGAATACGAGATCCGATCTGTTATCCAGATACAGAAGCCACTTGATGTGGACAGGTGTAAACGCACCGTGTCCTGACTCGCTTATGATCCGATCTGCTTGATCGGATCACGGCGATCACATGTTAATGCCAAGTGTAAACGCAGCCACTGACACGCGACACCATAAGGCATCAGGAAGGTTTATTTGTTCATCTCTCAATCATCATTGTATTGCATTGCATTATGTTTTAAAACTACAGAGCTCTGATCATAAAACAAAACATTTAAATTGGTATTATTGGGAGATATAGAGTGACAACTGATATGCATTATATGTAAGTAGTCTGCTATACTGTAATAAAGATCTCATTGATTTACATTAAAAGCTATCAGAATTTCATCTCACTTTTTTGGCCATATAAATATCAGCAACTGCACCGAATTACATATTTTTGAACAGTTTGGCCTCTTAATAAAAATTAGGAGTTTTATTGAGCTAAATATTCTAACTATATCATACAATGTGAGCCATAAAAGCCTGATGTATCAAATATGATACTCAACAGAAACATGCAGGCTTTGCAGGGTTAATACTGGGGGTGAAAATCAGTCTCATCAAGTTGCTTTAATGAGACACCTGAGCTTGTTTGTCTTTCACGAGTTTTGACATTTCTGGGCTGAAAATATCATATAGAATTTTTTTTCAGAGAAAAACTTAACAGTGAATGTATTATAAATAAAACCCAGGTGGAGACTTTAACAAACGCACAGTAATTTACAGAGACAACCATCAGAGGACAGCTTCAGCAAAAACACCTGTTTCACGCAGTATGAAAGATTATTAGTCCATAAAGCATAGGCCTGTCAGGTATAACCTGAGTTTATTTATACAATTCAATCAATCTGCTGTTTTATTTCAGCTGTTGGTCAGAGACTTCCATACATATTTAGTTTATACGTAGAGTTATGTTTCAAGTTTAATGGTGCAACTCAAAAGTATTTAGTAATGCACAAGTTGTACGCACATATTTTACTATGAATCTCATCACAGTTTGTCTGTTTGATCTATTAATTTATTCAATAATACACTAAAATACATCAAAGTCATACTTGAAAATAACCTGAATAAAGTTTCTTTATGAACTGTGATGTTACAAATGCCCTGGTATCATAACTTGATAGTTTCAACACATTATATTTTTGTCAATAAATGTTTTGTTGAAAATGGTATATATATATATATATATGTTAAAATAGCATATTCTTTCCAACCCTTGAGGTACACTTACCCCTGGTTAGGAATCACTGATATATATTATAATATATTTTATTTCTCCTAGTCCTTTAGAGTTAAAAGATTAAATGTAGAGCAAATGTAGCCTTTAGTCTCATTCTTCTTAGATTTCTTAGAAGTCTGTTTCGTCGAGCTAAAGCGAGTAATTGCGTAAATTTCAATCTGTTTCTCACACAACGCTACTATTTGGCTTCAGGAAATAGCCCACTAGTCATATGAACTACTGTTTTGATACCTTTATGGTGCTTTTATAGTGCAGTTTCATTCATTGTAATTGCATGGAAAAGAGCTTCTAGCTTTTGTGTTCCTCAGAAGAAAGAAAGTCATACGGGTTTGTAGCGACATGAGGGTGAGTAAACAGTGACACAATTTTCATATCCACTCAAAATTCCTTTGGTAGGAGGTGCCTTACTGCATCGTCTAAGTAATTTGGACTCCGCTTCCCGAGTGAGCACAAACCCAACACACACACACAGTGAAATTAGACAACCACAAGGGGATCGACCAATCAATACCACTCACGGATCATCAGCACAGGAAGCCGTGATAAAACATTTGAGATCAAGTGTTGTAGATATGGAGGAATACACGCGGTTAGACGTCTCCGTTTCTCTCCACGAGTCCCCCACCTCTCCGAGAAGAGATGTGCCCTCCTTTCCCTCCCCTTGTCCTGCACAATAATGAAAACAAAAGACATCCTGCAGCAGGGAATCAGAGCGCAGTGCTATTAGAAGCCATGCAATAATTAATTTGCCTATTACCAGAGCCGACTCGTTTATCTTCATAAGATAATGCCATCACTCCAAGTCTCTGGCAGACCCGCATGCGCTCTGTCTTAAACGGCCCTAATTACGTCCCCGCTGCCTATTTTATTGTAGTTGATGGAAAACACACTTAATCTCCACTGTGCAGAATGAGTAAATAGGCTCCAGCCTTGAACAGCAGATATTAGAGATTCCATTAAAGCCCGGTGCTTTTTTATGTGGCTTTTGTTTGGGGTGCCGGAGTATTAAAGAGCTGGGCTAAGGTTTACACCGATGATGCAGATAAGTCAAGCTGTCTTTATACATTGACTTTTCACGCATTTCCGGTTAGAAGGAACTTTGCATTGGAAAAAGCCCTGTGATATGATCATGACTACCAGTCATGTTTAAATGAATGGTTTGAAACAATCAGTTCAGTTTTAAGTTTAGAAGTGGTGTGGTTTGTGGTCTACTGTAGTGGTTTGGGCTGCTAACTGAACCTAGAGTATGTTTTTATTGCGCTGGAGTTACTATTTCTTAAGAGACTTCACAGAGTTCTCAGGTTTCAAGTGTCAACTTAGTCAAATGAATTAAAGCTGTTGACAGAATACAGAGCTGTTAAATGAATGTGGATCACATGGCTCAGATTTGGATGTGGTCTTTGACTTTTGATTGCACACTTTTTTGCATCAAATCTGAGCACAGTGTAAGACATTGTTGAGATCTCTTCAGAAACACTACAGGAGACACCTATAAGATCAATGAGCTCTTTTCCTACTCTGTTCTAGGTTTCATCTCATTGACTTCTAGGAGAAAGAATTGAAATATTAACAAGCTTATTATGAGATATGATGTATGTTCAAACTCCATATGGGAAAATCCATGAAATAGCACTGTTGTGCTCATAAAGGGGTGGTTCACCTAAAGTTGACAAAATCTGTTATTATTTACTTACCCTCGTTCCAAACCCATAAGACTTTCATTCATGTTTGAAACACAAATTGAAGACTTTTTAATGAACCCTGAGAGATTTCTGTCCCTCCATTGAAAGTCCACACAACCAAAGCACATTTGCTTGACACGTAAGAACAAACATCATTGGTTCTTGTGCATGAAACAAGCACCTTTAAGCTTCAGTTTACCATATTTGATGAGCTATATGTGCATTCATAAACATTTTTATGTGAATAAAAGCCTTAAAATGAATCAGTTCATCTCGATTCATATTTCATACTTTATTTAACTTTTTGAAGCAGCAAAGATTTGGTATCATTTGGATTGGAGATTTTATTACAAATTATGAACATTAACAAAAGTCTTTTAGTTTCAAAACTAAATGATGACATAGTTTTCATTTTGGGGTTAACTAACTCTTTAAGTCATTATTTATTTATCCTTAAATCATTCCATACCTGTCTTTTTCTTCAGTAGAATACAAAAGTAAAAACACTTTAAAGAACGTTCAAGCTGCTCTTTTTTGGAAACCTTAAAGGGGTCATCGGATGCCCATTTTCCACAAGTTGGTATGATTTTTTAGGGTGTTCATGTAAAGTTTGTAATATACTTTGGTTAAAACTCCTCAATGGTTGTGTAAAACCTCCTCAAAAACTGCCCTTTTTACCTCCTCAAAAACAGCTTTGTTCACAGTGACCCGTTTCGGTGCATGTCTGTTTAATTGATAATGAGCAACTGCTCACCCCACCGCTCTCTTCCATGTCGAATGGCTGAATATGCTAATACGGGAAATATGCTAATACGGGACAGTCCATCAGTGGTCGTGGGCGGAGCATGAGCATTATGACATCACAGTGCTCAGAAAATCCAAACGGCCTGATTATTAAGAGTGTTTAGACTTTTTGAGGATTAAAAAAAAGGAGTGAATGGATTTTTTTTTCATTGTATGGTGGTTGTGTCCACACACTGCAAAGACACATTTATATGTAAACACCATATAAAAGTGAATTTTGCATCCGATGACCCCTTTAAGGGACCAAGGTCTACAGAAAGAGAAAAGAACCAGCATGAAAGGATCATGCATCGAGTATCAAGTGATAGTTTGTATTTGGAACAGACCAAAGTTTAAGCAGTTATTCAATAAAAGCCATTGTGATTGCAGACATACAAGAATGAATTTCAGTTGGGTAGACTTATCCCTTTAACCCAAGGCTGCTCTAGAGAGACGGTCCCTATCATGGTTTTGGTAAGATTGTCACCAAACAAACGGGTCTCCTGCATGTGCTTAGAAGGGTTGTGTGGGATTTAAAAAGCAAGAGAATGTTGAGAACCCAAAGGAGGACGCAGCTGCCACCCTGATCACTACACAGACCCACAGAAAAGGTTAAATGCTTACCACACACACACACACACACAAATTTCTGCATGCAAGTGTGTGAAGAGTAAATGTCTTCTTGCGTTCTTGTAGAGAGTGACGAGAAGAAAAAATTAATTAAATGTGGTGATGTGGCAATGGTTGGAGGCTGATAAAGGTTCCAAAAGAGGATTTTCACAGCAATACCATAGAACCATCATTTTGGGTTCCACAAAGAACCTTTCTGGGAACGGTTCTTAAAACAACCCCTTTTTTCTTACGGTCCTTGCACACCGAGTCCGAAATCCTCATCTGAAATTTTCGACCTCACATATTTACACATTGTGTCAATCACATTTACACATGTCTTGGTGTTTAACTTGTAATCACATTTACACACGTCTTGGTGTTTAACGTGTAATCACATTTACACACGTCTTGGTGTTTAACGTGTAATCACATTTACACACGTCTTGGTGTTTAACGTGTAATCACATTTACACACGTCTTGGTGTTTAACGTGTAATCACATTTACACACGTCTTGGTGTTTAACTTGTAATCACATTTACACATGTCTTGGTGTTTAACGTGTAATCACATTTACACACGTCTTGGTGTTTAACGTGTAATCACATTTACACACGTCTTGGTGTTTAACTTGTAATCACATTTACACACGTCTTGGTGTTTAACGTGTAATCACATTTACACACGTCTTGGTGTTTAACTTGTAATCACATTTACACACGTCTTGGTGTTTAACGTGTAATCACATTTACACACGCCTTGGTGTTTAACGTGTAATCACATTTACACACGTCTTGGTGTTTAACTTGTAATCACATTTACACACGTCTTGGTGTTTAACTTGTAATCACATTTACACACGTCTTGGTGTTTAACGTGTAATCACATTTACACACGCCTTGGTGTTTAACGTGTAATCACATTTACACACGTCTTGGTGTTTAACGTGTAATCACATTTACACACGTCTTGGTGTTTAACGTGTAATCACATTTACACACGTCTTGGTGTTTAACTTGTAATCACATTTACACACGTCTTGGTGTTTAACGTGTAATCACATTTACACACGTCTTGGTGTTTAACGTGTAATCACATTTACACACGTCTTGGTGTTTAACGTGTAATCACATTTACACACGTCTTGGTGTTTAACTTGTAATCACATTTACACACGTCTTGGTGTTTAACGTGTAATCACATTTACACACGTCTTGGTGTTTAACGTGTAATCACATTTACACACGTCTTGGTGTTTAACGTGTAATCACATTTACACACGTCTTGGTGTTTAACTTGTAATCACATTTACACACGTCTTGGTGTTTAACGTGTAATCACATTTACACACGTCTTGGTGTTTAACTTGTAATCACATTTACACACGTCTTGGTGTTTAACGTGTAATCACATTTACACACGTCTTGGTGTTTAACGTGTAATCACATTTACACACGTCTTGGTGTTTAACGTGTAATCACATTTACACACGTCTTGGTGTTTAACTTGTAATCACATTTACACACGTCTTGGTGTTTAACGTGTAATCACATTTACACACGTCTTGGTGTTTAACTTGTAATCACATTTACACACGTCTTGGTGTTTAACGTGTAATCACATTTACACACGTCTTGGTGTTTAACGTGTAATCACATTTACACACGTCTTGGTGTTTAACGTGTAATCACATTTACACACGTCTTGGTGTATAACTTGTAATCACATTTACACACGTCTTGGTGTTTAACGTGTAATCACATTTACACACGCCTTGGTGTTTAACGTGTAATCACATTTACACACGTCTTGGTGTTTAACGTGTAAACACATTTACACACGTCTTGGTGTTTAACGTGTAATCACATTTACACACGCCTTGGTGTTTAACGTGTAAACACATTTACACACGTTTTTTCGCATCCGTAGCAAGCATTTTGAGAAGTGTTTTGACAATTCAAAGCCACCGAATGACGAATACGAAAAAACGCATACAAAAAATTTGTACTCATTGTGCAAGGACCTTTAGTGTGAAGAACATGTTAATAATCTACAGAACCTTTTGTGCAATGGAAAGGTTCCATGGATGTTAAGGTTCCTCATGGAACCATTGATGCTGCAGTATAGTTTGCTCTCGCTTCTGAACAGCGCCACACCGGTAGCGTTTCTCGCACGAACAAACACATCTCACGCTAACCTATTCACGCACACCGGCCTTCTCCATCCATTGCCCTGACATCACCTGCCAGCGAGGAAGATGAAAATTCAATTCATCTTTCATCTCGTCACTCTCTACAAGAACACACCTAGACACTCGCACAGCCCTCTTCACACACTTGCATGCAGACATTCATCAAAGCATCAAAGGGCCTGTGTGAGATGCGCAGCAGGAGCAGGCCCACACAAAAGACACAGGTAAAAGAGAGTGAGATTGTGTGCGTTTGATAGGAGAGCTCGGGGTGACAGCCGGAGAGTTGAGAGGTGGAGAAGTGTTGCATCCATTCAGGTAGACGAGACGCTGGTGTCACTTACGCTTTTGGTGTGCCGTGTGCGTGAGAATACATCGAGTCTTTGTGTGTCTGCTTTTTTTTGTGTGACTTTGTTTTTCTTTTTTGTGCTATATACCAGCAATGTTTGTCAAATGGCTTTCAGAATAAAAAAAGTTTGTCCTACAGTCGACTTGAAATCCAAATTGCCCTATTTACCGTCTTAATAAATGTCCCTGAACTTATTCGCTATACGATTCATCAGTGGATGTTATAGTGAAACGTACTTTCTCTGCCTCTGAAACAACTTCTGGTAGCACTTTACTTTACAGTCCTTTTCCCCATGCACATACTATGTACTTATTATAGTAATTGCAATAACTGGGTAATAACTAGGTACTTACCCTAAATCTACCTCTAAATCTAACTTTAACCCATGTAGTTACCCAGTACTTTCTTAGGTAAGTACACGTAAGTTTAAAATAAAGTGAGACTCAACCCTTTTGGGGGAAAATAACATTAAATCTTTCTCCACCATTGACGTAATTTTCCAGAAATCCATGTTTTCACTGTTATACGGTAGAGTCTGCTGTTACGCATCTTCTGAAAGAGTGCAGAATCTTTTATTTAAAACACAAGCACAAAGAAGCCGAAACAAGCGATAGAAGCACTGCTTACACACACATGTAAAATAACGCGATCATCAAAAAATTAAACAGCATATAAATCAAAACTGCCAAGTAACTAAATGAAATATTGAACCCATGAAGAGGTAATGACTGTGAAGCTTTGGGGATGTTGATGGACTCGATTTACTGCATCTTTTTTGACCATCATTCTGAATCCGATTCGGATGAAGTCTTTGACAAAAACACGATTTTCTCCCACATTCTTACCCACATTCAAGTGTTGATAAAAAAGAATACATACATCTAGACAAAAAGGTTTATTTTTTGTTCAAAAGCAGAGGCTCTGTTCTTTCATTTGATAAAATATGTTCAAATATTTATTGAACTAAATATTCTGGGGGCCATGATAGTTTTGTGAAAATTATCAAAACTGCTGGTGCTGGCTGGCAAAAAAAAAAAAAAGGAAAAGGGTTTCCTTTTCCTTTTTTTCCGCTGGTAGGAAAAGGGTTAGTAAAATCAACACCCTCTTTGAGCAAACCAGTCTAATCCCAATGGATAAATACCAGTCCTGTTTTAAATTATTTCTCACTGAATATTGTGTTAGTAGTTCTGTAATTCATTATAAAAGACGTTGAATAATCTTAGAAGCATCTTTTTGCATTTCAATATACAGTACGTCATGTGTCCAAAATTAAATGTGTCGCAAATATTGTTTAACATCTTTACAAGATATATTGACTGGTTATCCAATAATGAGTCTTTTGAATTCATTATTAAATGTTTCAAATAGATTTTATAGTTTAATATATAGTCCAAGCTCAAACCACAATATGTGAAGGACACTGCAACAGATTTTTCCCATCAGGGGAACATCTCTGAAAGCCAACAGCTGAATAAAGGCGAGTTTTTTTCCGGTTTGTCCGTATGTGTCTGTGTTCGAGTGCTCTCACCAGGCCCGAGCGTCACATAATCCAGACGGAGAGAGCGGAGGTCATCCGAGCGTCTGTGATACGCCTCAGAGAGCTGTGTGTGTAATCCCGGCAGATGTGTGAATACAGCGGGGAGACTGCGGATGTATAATTTGCGCCTGCTGGTTTCAGAGTAAAGCTGTTCCTTCTGGAGTCTTTCGCAATGATTACTCAATCTCCAAGGGCACCTTGAAAATTGGCCTGTGCAGGCCTGAAGAGAAGACTTCGATTTGATATGGCGAGCAGTTTTCCATCACATAGTGACGGCATCTCTGAACACGCATGACCATGGCGTGGCTTGGCTTCTAGAAGGGCTTGTTATTTCTAGTGGCGCTCCATGAGGGTATTTTCCGGGCAGCATATAAAAAAATTAAAAACCAATAACGAGTGCATTACCTTTTACTTTAATCTTTGGTAACACTTTATTTTGATTGTCCACTTTAGACATTCTACTTACTATAAGTAACTTTGCAACTACATGTCAACTCATACTACTATGCCGAACCCTGACAGTCTACTAATACTCTAATGAGAGTTAGTTGACATGTAGTTGCAAATGTACTTATAGTTAATAGAATGTGTAAAGTGGACCTTTTTATCTTATCTTTTTATTTATCCCCCCCCTTCTACTTACCAATTTGTAGTGGAATATCATCCTCCTTTGTTATGGCATATTTATATTCGGCCTCCTTCATACGTTTTTTGTATTCCTACGCTTCATAAGTATTTCTTCACCTGTTGCATCTAATTGCTTAACCTTTGATAATGATTGGTTATTAGAGCAGATGGAGGCGAATTTCATTTGTTCTCCCTGTTGTGTTAACAATTTGGATGGACAAATTATATTGCGTAATTTGATTAGCAAATGGACCAATTAGAAATGGTATTCAGAGGAGCCTATCAGTCCTTTGGCATTGTTCAGTAAATAAAACCTTGGTTACTGTGCATGAAAGATAAGATAAAATATAATGTATATACAGTATATTTTTTATACAGCCTGTGCAGTGCATGCACAATAATAAGTAAAGTGATTATTCATGATTCATAATTAATTTTAAATATATTTTAAAGGAGAGTCTTCTGGGACTGGCACTGGTAATTTCATTGCATCTTAAAATTAAATAGGAATAAACTATGAATAGTAAAAAGCAAGGGGCTGATGGGGAGCTGTGAATGTTCCCTTATGACATGTATTGTGTGAGTTGCGTGGAGTCGTCGAAATCCTGTGCAGTGTTAGTATTTCTATTAAAAATATAAAATATACAAATATACAAATTTTAAAGGTGCAGTGAGTTATTTCAGGAACACTCAGAAACACTGTTGCCAGATCATAACCCTTCTTTTCCTGGTGATATTCCTTTAAGCTTTTCTCTTTTGTAATGTCTATCAGCCTTCTCTCTTTCTACAGTGTTTCTTCAAATGTCCCTCTTGCTCACTCTCTCTACTTCCCCATCATGAGTGGACACGCCCCCTACTGATGATTGTCTCTCTCTCTCCTCCCCATCATGAGTGGACACGCCCCCTACTGATGATTGTCTCTCTCTCTCCTCCCCATCATGAGTGGACACGCCCCCTACTGATGATTGGCTCTCTCTCCTCCCCATCATGAGTGGACACGCCCCCTACTGATGATTGGCTCTCTCTCTCTCCTCCCCATCATGAGTGGACACGGCCCCTACTGATGATTGGCTCTCTCTCTCTCTCTCTCTCCTCCCCATCATGAGTGGACACGCCCCCTACTGCTGATTGTCTCTCTCTCTCTCTCTCTCTCTCCTCCTCCTCCCCCATCATGAGTGGACACGCCCCCTACTGCTGTTTCTCTCTCTCTCTCTCTCTCTCTCTCTCTCTCTCTCTCTCTCTCTCTCTCTCTCTCTCTCTCCTCCTCCTCCCCCATCATGAGTGGACACGCCCCCTACTGCTGTTTCTCTCTCTCTCTCTCTCTCTCTCTCTCTCTCTCTCTCTCTCTCTCTCTCTCTTCTCCCCCATCATGAGTGAACTCGCCCCCTACTGCTGATTGGCTACAAGTGTACAAGTGTTGTGCTGCTCAGTCCGATCCACTTTCAACAGTTTCTCAGATATCACTTACTGCACCTTTAACATTGATATTATTTTCAAGGCAGTAGAAAGTAAACCAGTAGAGAGAGCGGCTGTGACATGTATGGATGCATGTCACTAATGCAGTATGTGCAAACATGAATGAACATTGGATTGACTGCTTTTTGCTCTTAGACATTAATTTATTGACATGTAAAAGGTGCCATATGTATATTTTAGGTTATTTTTAATTACAGGTTTATTAATAACAAAAGATGGAGTGACAGTCTTCTCATATTAGATCCTTGTTTGATGCTGATTTATTTATGTACATGCAGAAATATTAAACACAGACACACAACTTTTATTCGAAGGGTGAGCGCACACGCATACAAATGTGATGCACGCCCTGGTGCTTTGTGCCTCCAAGTAAAATTTAATTGCTTCTTTTCATTCATATCCGCCAGGCTCTTGGACAGGGATGAAGGGTGCCAAAATAAATAAAAAAAATGCACAAACACATACTCAGTAACTGTTTTACCAGTAGTCGATTATGCATGGAGTCAGTCATGTGAAAAGAGCGTAGCGTTGGAATACCAAACACATTGATAAAGCAGACCCCGAAGGCTTATTGATTAGAGCAGGAGGTCTGTAGTGTAAAATGGGATTTTACAGAACGCAAGGCTGCATGCGTTGAGTTTCAGCTCCAAAACAAAACACTGCTGCACGTCACTCTGACTGTATTAGAATGGAGTTCCCTTAAAGGAAGAGAAAGAGATGGGAACAGGCAAACTTACCAAAAAAAAAAATTTGACTGTACAGTTTGAAGTATGAGGAAATAATTGGGTGTTGTTGTGATGAGGGTAATGAGTTACATAATCTGAAGTAACAGGTAAAATATTTTGCTCTGTATATTTTGAATTTACACAATATTATCTGAGTTACTATTCTTTAAATAAATAATGAGCTTGCTTAATTTACAGACACAGGTAATGCAGAACGTTGGAAAGGTCAATAAGATTTTTAAAAAAAAAAAAAATAAATAGTTGTAATGTATCAGTAATGATACATTCAAATTAAATATTTAATTAAATAATATAATTATTTAATTGATCAAAAGTTATCTATTTCAAGCTAATGTTGTTCTTTTGCACTTTCTATTCATCAAAGAATCCTGAAAAAGACTAAGCAACGCAAATATTTCCAACATTGATTATAATAAGAAATGTTTCGTTACACTTTATTTCGATGGTCCACTTTAGACATTCTACTACTAATAAGTAACTTTGCCATAACAACTAACTCTCATTAGAGTATTAGTAGACTGTTAGGTTAGGGTTAGTTGTGAGAGTTAGGGTTTGTAGAATAATTTAACATGTAGTTGCAAAGTTACCTATAGTGAGTAATGTCTGTTGGGAGCATCAAAATAAAGTGTTAACAGATATTAAGCAGTCTATTAATACTCTAATGAGAGTTAATGGACTTGTAGTTGCCGATTAGCTAGTAGAATGTCTAATTCTACTGTTAATGACGCAATTTCACGTGCTACAGTAATTTATTTGCGTTAAATTATTTTAACACATTAAAAGTTTTGAATGCCCTAGTAATAAGTAAAGCAATACTTTTAAGAAAAGTAACTAATACTGTAATCTAATTATACTTTTATATTTTTTTACAGTAACTTACTCAACACTAAAGTGGACTATCGAAATAAAGTGTTACCAATGTTTCTTGAGCAGCAAATCATCATATTAGAATGATTTCTGAAGGATCATGTGACACTGAAGACTGGAGTAATGATGATGAAAATTCAATTTTGATCACAGAAATAACATTTTAAAATGTATTAAAATGAGTGGTGGGCATAGCTTTTTTTTTTATCTAGATTAATCTCACTGGAATCTTGGAATTAATCTGGATTAATCTAGATTAAAATGGCTCATTT
Source organism: Gila orcuttii (assembly GCA_026230005.1). Classification (NCBI taxonomy): domain Eukaryota; kingdom Metazoa; phylum Chordata; class Actinopteri; order Cypriniformes; family Leuciscidae; genus Gila; species Gila orcuttii. The sequence continues at coordinate 37,021,255 of JAPDVR010000019.1, read as the reverse complement.
GAATTCTGCCGAAGGCATTCAGAATATGTGTGCTACCCAAATAATGACTAAAAGTAAGTCTTTGAGAACGGTTTTCTCAAGCCAGGTTGCGCATTAGACCAGGGGCTCATCTCCTGTTTCCAAAATGCATCACAAACTGCTTGAGAAAGCTGTTCTACTATGATAATTGGTGATGAAAATAAATCATGTTCAATCAGATGTACTTGTGTTTACTAACTGATAGAGCTGTGCTGACGGGCTTGTCTCGGTTGCACTCAAACATAGTAGTTTGACGACGACTCTTCCCCTGCACTACATCAGTGCTTGGCCCGGCATCTACCGCATTAGCTAAGGGATGCTTTGCGTTTAGGTGGTACTTGAGACTGTCAACTGAATGTGCGGAACGCTTTTCAGAGAAGATAAGGTAACTTATTTTAGCACAATTCTCACCCAGCGGTAATTCAGGAAACAAAAATCTCCGAATGCTCCACATAAAACTTTTTAACATTGTGTTGATTTATTTTGGTTAATATGTGTGAGGGAGAGAGAGCAAGACAGCGCTTAGTGTGGAGATGAAGTCGCCTAGCTCTGAAGTGAGAGAGTGCGCGCGCGCAACCGGGTCTCTCTCTCTCTCTGCTCGTTCTTTCAGTTAAACATGTGCCCTGTCACAAAGCGAAGCAGTTCATCTACCGGTACATTACTCACCGGTCAAATAAGACTTTGGCGGGACAAAAATTCGCTTTGGCAGGCGCTAAAAAAAATGAAATGCAGGAAAAACCCTGTTATTGCAAACAGGAAAAAGCATATTTGTCTCCTTTAGTAAAATAAAGCCAAGCTTTAGATCGTCTTTTCCACTCCATGTTTACCTCCTCTGCTCAAATCGCTTTGACATCATGAATGACGCACAGATGCGTATAGGACGTCAAGCTATGGCGCCCGATAAAGGACTAAAGAGAAAGTTGTGAGTTCACGGTCTGTATATTATGGCTGGGACTCGGAGCAGGAGCATCGATAAGAGGAATCGTTAACGTCGAGGGCATACAATATCGATGGTTTCTTAAAACTTAGAACCGGTTCTTGAGTGGAACTGGTTTTCAATTCCCATCCCTACCCCCTACAATGCAATTCGGCTAGGTATACATCCGCGCTAAAATATCAAGGTGAAAGTCATCATAGCTTGGTAGTATAGACCCAGCTTCCAACCCAACTTTGAGAATAGATTAACGGCAATATTTTTTTTTATCGCCCGATAAGAGTCTCACGTTAACGCAGCATGTCAACACCGATAACGGCCCACCACTAATTAAAATAGAAAACCGTTTTAAATTGTAATAATATTTCACAATATTACTGTTTTTACTGTATTTTTGATCAAATAAATGCAGCATTGGTGAGCAGAAGAGACTTATTTCAGAAACATTAAAAAAAAAATACTGACCCCAAACTTTTGAACGATAGTGTGTTCAGAGTAGGTATTGTTTGTAACACAAAAGCATTTGCCTGCCAGATCTCCTGACAGGACACAGACCGGGAAAGAGCCTTTGACCGACAGCCTTCAGGTCAGTGCTGATACCTGATCGATTAAGTGAACAATTGATGGCTGTTATCTTGTCAGTGAAGGCCCAGAGGAGGCGCTGGCGTGTGGGAGACTATCGGCTGATGAGCTCTGTGATAGAACACTTAGCCAGCCGCCTCCAATAAAGTACGTCCCAGGGAATTTCTTTCACACACTTCTGCTGAATTACAACTCATAACTGTCTTTAAACCATCTTGCATGTTCGTGATCACTTTTGGGACTAACCAGGGTCAGAAAATAACCAGGGCTTATAGAGCAAAAAAAATGGCAAAATGTTTTCTTTCTTTTTTTCTCTAATCCATTTAGTATGCGTTTAATTTAATTTAAGTGTAGTAATATATAGTTATGGGTTCACTGCCTCTGCCTGCAGACATGGAAGTATCAGAATTCACTATCTTAAAGGCGAATGATGTTTAATGTGTGATAATGAAGGGGTTTATGATCAAATACAATAAAAAAAAACACTAAAATCAACTTGGAAAACATTGAATGTAAAGGAAATTGTCTACAGCTGAATCACAGCCGTGCAGATATAGAGCCATATCACACTCCTACTCGTGTGAAGTATATATACATATATATTCAGGTTGACTGGAACACTTTTTCCCAGTCATATCAATGGCAAAAATTGTCCCAGTCAACCTGAATTGACTGCCTGAAATGTTATAAAAATATAAAAAGTATATATGTATGTTAGGTTTGTCAATAGATCATGATTTTTTGTACACTTATCATGAAATTAAGCATACACCATTTATATTGTTTAACACATTCTTTTTGTCATCATTTGCTCTCCAGCAAAGTAAACCATTAGATTGAAGGGAGAGTCTCACAAAATTGTGTTTTCTGCGAGCCAAAAAAAGGACACTTGGAGACTCCAAAAGGACACCAAATAACCAAATGATACAAGGAGACCATATTATTCATAAATTCATGCACACCAAAGCACCCATGAAAAACATTACAGAAAAAAAAAGCTTTTCAGAATTTATAGTTTGTGTACAGTGCAACAGCAAAGAGCTTGTTTACGTTTTAGACAAGTCAAGTTGCGATACGGACCAGAAACACACAAACACATGTTTGCGTGTGGGCTTGCGCTCTTCAGAAACAATCGCAGAAAATGACAGAGCTCGTGTTTTAAAGTGAAATAAACACTGGAATGAATCATTCACTGAAAAGAGTCTCTATTCTCCCTGCACTCTCGGATGTAATCAGCCTGGTTTTCTTTTCATTAGCGCGGTTTTGGACTGATTGTTTGAATGTATTTGCTTACTGGATCATTGGACTGAAAAGTTTCACGGAGTTTAGCAGCTTAAAATGATCTGAGCGCAAACAGAAGCGAAATCGGGTTAAAGGGTTAGAATAGAAATGTCCACTTACCAGGGTTACAGGATGTTGCGCAATTGTAGATGTAAACTCCTGACTCTCAAGATCATCTAACTGCGTGACGTTACGTTAATGACGCAATTTCACATGCTTCAGTAATTTATTTGCGTTAAATTATTTTAATGCATTAAAAGTTTTGAGTTAATCGCATGCGTTAACAGGTTAATGTTGAATGCCCTAGTAATGAGTAATGCAATATTTTTAAGAAAAGTAATTAATACCGTTATCTAATTATACTTATTTTTTTACAGTAACTTACTCAACACGGAGTACAATACATAAACATTCAAATTACCCTGAGTAAACAGATGCGTTTTGGCATTTGAATGTGGATGAGCTAAAATGAGAGGCTGAGGGAGGGATTTCCAGTATCTACGGGCCGAGACATTACAAGATGAAACACCCAATGAAGAACTGTTAACAAGCATTAATAAATTGTCTCTGGAGGGCAACTAAATATTGTGGTGCGAGACCATTAACCTTCTGGGGACCAAGGGGTTTTTGGGGCCCTTGGGATGTTTTGACATGCACTGACATTTGTGCTTTTTTCAGTTATTTATAAACATGTTAATGGCAAAGGTGTAAATTCACTCTATATAGCACAAACGGGGCTACCGTAATATGTGAGCAACATGTATGTACATGTTTGTATTTTTGAGAGAATATTATTTATGCATGGTTATTGAAAAAACTAAAAATAAAAGTTTCTGAAATAAGGCCACAAAACACATATTGATTATTTCTTCACAAGACTTTTGAAAATTGTATCACATAGTCTAGAATATTTGCTCCAAAACTATGTGAGAATCATCCTGACTACTCATTCAGATAAGTCAATAAAGTCTTTTAGAATGTGTATGACGTGTTTTGTTTGAGAAAGCTTTATGAGAAGGGGCGTGATCTCTCATTAATATGTGCGGCATTTCACACCTGAGAAAGACAAAGACCCTCCCATAATGGCCCTATAAGGTGTGCTATCAGGCCATATCATTATGAGGAGCCTTGCACAAAGAATGAGGAGATTTAAAAAAGAATGGCTTTTAGATTGTTTGGATTTATTTACAACACACACACACACACACACACACACACACACACACTGCTTAGAATAAGTGAACACACTCATGCTAAAGTTGACTAAAAAGAGGAATAAAAAATCTTAAAATACAGGGTGCATACGTCTGGACACTTCTATCACACACCCTTCACCATATAGACATGGTTTTATTTCAGTTCAAAGTTCAAAGTTAGAGTTGGAAACATCTTGAAAAGAAAATTGTCTTTTTCCATAAATGTCTTAGTTTGATCATACATATTTCAAAGTTGAGGATTCATTATTTTGATATAGCTTGCATTGGAACAAACACTATAACATCTTAGTTGATTAGTTTATTGACAAAACATACTATATATTTAACATATGAGCAGAAACTCCTAACAAAAGCTTATTTGATGTCTATTTTAGACTAGTCAACGAAATGTTGTCTTTTATTTCGTCTGTAACAGTGCGTATCTGTGTGTTCATTCATTCATTCATTCATTCACACACACACACACACACACACACACACACACACACACACACACACACACACACACAGAGAAACATGATTCACATTTAAACGGTATGCTATTTTTCCGTTTACAGACACTAACGTTATTCTATATCTCGGTTAGAACAAAGCACAAGCATAAAACACTTACTTCTCAGCTGAATCTGTTGCTCCTCCTCGTGGTGAAAATAAACCAGCACTTGTTCTGAGGTAGGTAAATGTCCCAGGATTGTTCCTCATATAGCCGCGCAAGACGACAGTAGATTAATCTGACTAAAAAATATAGTGTGTTTTCAGAGTTTATGGGCGTTAACGCGTCTCAATGTGTTGCTTCACATATTTGCGTTTAGCGCGTGCTCTCCGTGGGCGTGTCACATTACCAGAATAATGAGCTGAGAGGAAGATAATTAGACCGGCTGACACGTCTCTCTTTTTATATAGATGACATAAACGGAGAATATTTATTTTAGTTTTGAATCGGATCATTTAAAAGTACAAACTCAAATGATTTAAAAGATATATTGCTTATGGCTGGGTGAATAGTATTTGCTCAGTTTTGTTGAAGATTAGAGACGTGCTCCAGAAAAAAAGTTCACGGTGACTGAGAGGCAGAACGCACACCCTGTTTATTTTCTTTAATTTACAAAAGCACAATATTTTATTTCGATTGTATGTGGGCACATAAAAAGTAGACATTTAACAGATTATTTTCTCATATTTCTTAACTCTATATGAACAGAAATTATGGTAGTACTTTAAGTCTATTTTTCTGCTATGTGAAAAAAAACAAGCAAAATGCGCCGGCGCATTTCTGGTCCCCAGAGGGTTAAGAGCTTAAAAAAATGGTAATTACAATTTTTGCACTGTGTGATAAGCAACCATGAGCCAGTGTCGGAGGGATATGTGCTGACTCTTTTGTGTCTTTGTTAGGAATTACATTATTAACAATGCACTAACTTCAGAATATGATGAGTAATGCTCCCACATAATAATGCTTCAAAATAATCTGTTATTTTACACTGTAGTGTTGTTGATGGAAACAGTGACTTGTCGAATGCCAAAGTATGTATGGTATATGGCTCCATCCGGACACAGATGCAGTGAGTGAGATGTGTGTGTGTCTGTGTGTTGCAGTTTAATTTTGTGGGCCGGATCTTGGGCCCGCGGGGGCTCACAGCCAAGCAGCTGGAGGCCGAGACCGGATGCAAGATCATGGTGAGAGGGAAAGGCTCCATGAGGGACAAAAAGAAGGTAAGATCTACAGATATACACACACACACACACTTGCACACATATTCATAAAGACAGGGAGTGTCATTTTTCACTTAATACGTATACATTAACAAAACACTTGCAATCTATTAGTTTATGGTTAATTCATAGTTTATAAACTCTACATTGTTAATGCATTCATATGCTATGTACAAAAAGTGAGTTCTTCATTCATCGTCACTGTTATTAACAACCTTTTTTATTTTTATTCCTTTGATAACAACTTGTAAGCCATACCTATCTGATGTACAGTATTTCAAACCAGTAGTAAAAGAGTTGATAATGGTTAAGCCATTAGACATTAATTTATTAGACATTAATAGTAGGTGCTCCTAACAGGTTTACAATACATTAAGCATAAATGAGTATCAATTGGATCTATACATAAAAAAATTCCCCAACCCAAAAAATAATTGCGTTTTAAAACGCTAAAAAGTTCAATGGAATCAACCGATAAATTCCATTAATTCAATATTCATGCTGCCTTAAATTTTTAACTACAATCAACTTGGATGTTTAAGTAATTTCAACTTAAACTATATTAAAGTGACTTAAAAAATTAGTTGTATAACAATCGTGTATAACATAATAATAAATCATAATTTATAATAATAAAAAAGTTGAAAATTGGTTCATTTATTTTGATGTATTAAAGCTATGTAAAAATATGTTATTATAACTTATTGATCATGTAATTGTTTTTACAGTGTAATACTTACATGTAGTTAATTACTAATACTCAGTACTTAAATGTATAATTACACTGTAACACTGACACCTTAAAATAAAGTGTAACCTTATATTATATTATTAAAATGTCCTTATTGCAATTGTTTATTGCAATTTCTTACTGATAAAATTATTTCTTGTGGTTAATTTTCCACCGAGGTAAAAAAAAAAAATAGGCTTTTTAAATTTATTTTATTTGACTTCTCTTCTTGCTGATGGTCATCATTCTTACAATTTGAACCATATAACATTACACTGCCAATTGGCGAGTGTTAATTTTGGACCCTGGAGACAGATATAAACGACGCATGAAAAATCACACCAGATGGAGGAATCTGATTGGCTGATTTTGTGCACAATCTTCACACATCCATATGCTTAAGCATATTTTTCATTTGTAACATGCACTCAAAATTCACTCAGTCAGCAACTGTGTCTCGACGTGTGTCCGCATGACAGACACACAGCGGTGTGATGGGACGAGTTTTGCGTATGCGTACGGTTTGTTCGAGAGTAAACTAGCCCTGTCCAGTCCGCACTGCCCAACTGAGAGCCTTCGCAGGGAATAAAAAGCCCTCCCCTCGCTCCTGAGAGCCGTGGGCAGGTGTTCAAACATTGTCCTTGGCCTCAGATGAGTGGGGGCCGGATCCTGTGGCCCTGCCAGGGCTCCTCTCCCAGTCAAACCTCAGTCAATGCACGACACGCTGGGGCGGAGGGGGTCACGGGACGGGCTGGAAGCACGGGGTCACATTCACTGTCCATCATTAACACTTGAGCAAACACACATGTTCATTTGAACACAAACACTCGGTTTATTATCATTGGGATTATTGGCATTTTTGGGAGCAAAGCACACAGTACGCCTGAGCTTTTACACAGATGTGCACGATCACACGCTTGTCCGTCTCACATATGTATCTGATCTGGAGGCACGTTTGTGTTTCCATTAGTTGGGCAGGACCCATATTTGGACAAGTGCTGGAAGCGGATAGTTATCCGAGCCCGTCCCGTGTGACCGCGAGGAGGATCAGGAGGAAAATAAAACAAATGCTTTGTGAAAAGCACAGTTGTCATGTCGATCGCTTCGTGCACATCTGGATCGGCTCTGCATCCTGTCAGAGCGCAGCTGGTCGTCCGCGTATCGGATCTCAGCCGTGTGTGTGTGTGTGTGTGTGTGTGTGGACCGCTGATGGCCCCGTTCTGATAGTACGACCCGTTGGACGTTGACGGGGTCAATTGAAGCTCTTGTGCAAACATTCACATGTGTGTTTAAAGGTTCTGCAGTCTCAAGCTGTTTCGGTAGACAGCGGAAAATCTCATGCCTGTGTCCTTCGTTTCTCATGATCTCTTTACCTCCTACCTTGCATCTGTCACTCACACACATCTTTATTCTAATGTAACACTTCACATCAATATCCTCGATGTTAACTTTGCTTAATGCAGTAACTCATAGAAAATAACAATAAACAACACTTTTAAGGCATTAATTAAGTTTGGTTAATGTTGGTTTCTATACGTTACCGTTTAAAAGTTTGTGGTCTGTATTATTTTTCGTCAGTACGAAATGAATACTTTTATTCAGCAAGGATGCATTGAATAGATGAAAAGTGACAGTAAAGACATTAATAATGTTACAAAAGATTTATATTTCAAGTAAATGTAACTTTTTCTACAAAAATATTATTCTTTCAATACTGATAATAATGTTTTTCTTGAGCAGCATATTATACTGATTTCTGAAGGATCATGTGACACTGAAGACTGGAGTAAGGATGCTGGAAATTCAGCTTTGATCACAGGAATAAACTACATTTTACTATGTCACATAATATTTTAAATTATAATAATATTCAACAATATTACTGTTTTTACTTCAGAGCCTTTGTAAGCATAAATAGTTTAAAAAATCCTACTTGGTTAAACTGTTGTTGTAAAATTTTGTTGTTAATTGCTAGTTTTTTATATCTAATGCAATGTTACTAGAATAATTATAATGACTACAGACTGACTCGACTACAGTAATAGAACACTTTTTGCATTTTAAGAAATAAAAAAACGTTTTATTTAAAAATAAATGGATTGTTATTGTCTGACACTGAACTGATCTCAAAATGACCAAAACTCAGAATTTATATATATATATATATATATATATATCAATCATCTATCAATATAAAACACTAATTCTAGCTGCTGTTAATTTACCTTAAGTTTGTGCGTACATGTGTGCGTGAGAATCATGACACGAAGGACCAGTCCCGGCGCCAGGACAAACGACTTGGGGGGGCTTTTACAATTCTTAGGGGGGCTTGGGGGGGGGGGGGGTCGGGTTCTGTTTTCAGTTAGCTCAAAATAATTTTAAAGCATTTCCCCATCTTTTAAAAGATCGATTCCCCTTACTCTCCCATCAATAAAGTAGCAAGTGAAGAACAGTGGCGGCGTTGTACGGCAAAGTTCAGGTCCTGTTTCTCTCGTGCCCCATATTGAAAAAAAAAAAGAGAATTATTTAGTGTTAAACTAGTTAACACTAGTCTGTGGCGCGCTACGGCTGCGACACCGGAGTAAGAAACACCGGAGCTCATCGCGCCCACTCTAGTCAATGCTTGTGTTTACACCAGCCGCGACGCGGTGTTTCAGAAGCATCCCAGAAGCGGCTCTCCGCATCGCTTCACTAAAGAGGTGTGCTACGTCTATTTTCAACGGACGCCGCGTCCAAGCCGCACCGTAAATACAAAATAACAGTAAATAAACACTGTAAATTTTAAAATAAACACCCTGTAAGGACTCCAAATTGTATTGCACACCAATATATCCTTGGTAGAAACCATAGACTGTAAGGTAGTAGAAACCCAAAAATCAAGAAAAATCACATCGCACAGGCAAATCACATGGTCTCGCGCATCCAGTCGCGTTGCTTCTGAAATGCTCCTGGTGTGAGTTGCACCGCGTGGAGGACAGAATAAAATCTTGTCGGAGCCGTAATGCACTGCAGACGTGTGCAGTGTACAAAAGGGGTAAAGTCGAGAACAGTTCAGACGGTTCTCGTTTATAGTTATCTTATTCATAAGTGTTTAGAAAAACCCTGCACGAACGCTCAGTCACATAATCATCATTCAGATCACTGCTAGGGGGGGCTTGAGATTATCATAGGGGGGGGTAAGCCCCCCCTTGACGCCGGGCCTGCGAAGGACAAGGATGTTTGCTCGAGACAGGAATAATCTAATCAGTTGCATGTAAGTAGAATAAGCCAATAATTCACAGAACGCTGCAGATTTCTCCAGAAACAGAATGCATGCCATTCATGACAATCTACAAATCCTCTGAGTGTGAAACTTCAGTGTGTGATGTGTCTCACTACTAGTTTGTGTTACTGATGTGATACCTCAAATAAGGCAACCGGTTAAGGATCTCTTTCGTGAATTCTAATTAAACTATTTTTCCCAGCAGCATTTTAAAATGCAAGTATTTTAGTAAATTCTAGTTCAAGTATTTCCAGTGCCCAATTCCTTTTAGAGAGCTCTTAAAAGCTTGAGTTCTTGGATAGTCGCTAGTGAAGGGTAATTTGCTACTGTATGCATTCTTGTGACATTTTTGTCATTGAATAGCTTTCTCCAGGTATGGCAGAGATATATCTGAATAGTAATTTCACAGGCAGTTCGTGTCTATTAGCATCATTATTATTGGTGAGGAGGAGATTTTCTCTCTGACTGCTCCTGTAGTTCATGGACTCACACTTGTTGCAACAGCAGCTTTCAACAGCTTAATCTCATGAGATACCTTGAGCGTTTTCCACTGTTAAAACAATTTCAAATTGTGGATGGCATTTAAATATAATTTAGTTAGTCTTTTTCTGTCTAACCTTCTCCTTGAGCACAACTTTGATGTAAAGGAAAGAGACAAGTGGCAAAACAGCCCTCATTAACTGACATTCAGCTCTCACCTTCAACTAACTGCCCCACTGTAAAGCAGAGACGACTAAAGTTATTAACAGTCAGATACACACACATAAGCACACAAACACAATGCACGTGCACACACACGCACACATACACACACACACACACACATTCATAGCTTGCAAGAGGAAATTACTTGTTACAAATAATTTCTTAGCATTTAAAATGCATTTGATTGTATCTTTCTCATGTATGAATTTAGAGTACAGTAAAAAATTACAAAACCGATACAGATCATTTTCATTCTATGGTCAATAACTGAATAAATGACCAATACAAAATTATTCAAAGTAGAATAGTAAATAAAAAAATGTAACCCTAAAACTAAAATCAATTAGTAAATGCTTCGAGAAATGTAGGCATCACAACATTATGATGTACAAAAATTAAAAAGGAATTATATTTAAGTGTTATTAGTGTCATTTAAGTGTTATTATATTATTGTAGTACTTTTAAAGATTAACTTGAATGATGGAAAATATAATTTAAATGTATTTGAAATTATTAACAGATTTATACAAATTTAAAAAAATCTAAAATTTCATCCTTCAAAACAAAGCCATGGGATTCAAAGAAAAAGTAGTGTACACTAAATGAACTGTAGAAGAGCCCAGGGCTCTGCGACTCAGGCGCTGAAACCCAAAGTTACTATGAAGCGTGTTGTCTTGCTGATGTTTCCGTCATCGTTGTCCTGACTGGGTCTGTCAGAGAGACTCAGCTGCAGTGTTGGACCCGCTGGCAATTAGTGCTGTCACAATCACTTCATCCTCTCGCAGCATCACTGAACAGACCTGCGTGTGTGTGTCTGTGTGTGTGTGTGTCTGTGTCTGTGTCTGTGCGTGTGTGTGTGTGTGTGTCTGTGTGTGTGTCTGTGTCTGTGTCTGTGTCTGTGTGTGTGTGTGTCTGTGTGCGTGCGTGCGTGCGTGTGTGCGTGTGTGTGTGTGTGTGTGCGTGTGTGCGTGTGTGTGTGTGTGTGTGACAGTGTGCGTGCGTGCGTGTGTGCGTGTGTGTGTGTGTGTGTGTGTGTGTGTGTGTGTGCGTGTGTGCGTGTGTGTGTGTGTGCGTGTGTGCGTGTGTGTGTGTGTGTGTGTGTGTGACAGTGTTTTATTTCTGGGTCTCCTTCTCGCATTTTGCATGCATATTAAAGTGACCGTTCATGCATAACCATGGTAGTAGTTTAAAAAATTTGTGCCTCATTTATCAATCTACAAAGAAACGAGTGCAGAAATCATAAACAGGGAAACAGGGTCCACGTGTGATTCATGAATCATTCGTGCTGCCAATCGCATCGTGCGAATGATCGTACGTCAGTAAATGTGGCGGCTGAAGATAACATCGTCATGTGAATATCACGACATGTTCTTTCAGCTTACGACATGGAGAAACGTAACCGGCCAAGAAGAGGAGGTAATAATCTCATTAAAGAGAAATTGATCTTACTCCAAAAACACCCGTTAACCTCGTAATGGCAAAAAAATTTATGAATTTATATGAATATACAATACGGGTAAATAACACAAAACATTATAAACACTTTTTCCCCTCACTTCACAAAAAAAAAAAACTTTAAATTTATCGGTAGGCTGTACAGAACGGAAAATAAGTAGTTATAAAATAAAACACAAATTAGGCAATAGTGGCATTCATTATAAATACAAACGTCAAGCCAAAACAAATGTATTTAAAGCGAAACTGAAACGGCATTGGGCTCATGTAGAGGCTATACCTCTCTCATTCAGCCAGAACACAAATGTATTCGCGATCTAACATATGGTTGCTGAACTATTATTCATTATGGAAACAAGGCTTTGTGCTTCACTCGTGTTCCAATAATCCATGAAAAAGTGTAATTCATCCAAAATATGTGTTTGGTGGAGCGGTGGGAACGCTGACCGGCACAGATCGTTTAATTTGAGCAGTGTAACTTTTATGTTTGGTTGACTGAAGTTTAGTTTAATGATGAACTCGCTGAAATGCCAAGTTAGCAACGGTGGAACTGATACTGTATGTTGTGTGTGCGGCTCTGTGCGCGCAATCAGTCAGATTTAATAAAATAAAGAAATAAAGTAAACAAATACTATGCGCTTAAATACCTGGACCTGACAGCAAACTAGCAGGAAAGCTCTGTTTTTCATTTCACATGTGTAGAGGATATTTACATGGAAGTCTTAAAGCTCGGCCTGTATGAAACAGCCTGTGTAATTGTAAGAGTCAGAGAGAGGCTGGAAAACGGGCATGTAAAAATAAATTATGACGCAAAACACTTTACTAACATTATAAGTAGACCTCAGGACCTATGATATGATCTCTCTAAACTCAGTTCAGCTATATCTCTACAGAAGGAAGCAGGGACGTGCACAGGAATTTTGAGAGGCAGTTGCTCTGACCTGAAAAAAGGTCGAGCAAGGTCTATTTTCTATAGAATGTTAAGATAACAAGTAAACATAAATAAGAAGAAAATAATAAATTATAACCCTGAGCTTTGGCTTTTGGGATTAACTTTGTTTCTCTCTACAGCCTGGGTATTTTCGGCATCAGTATGATTTTTTTATTTTTATTATGCATGTTGAAGCAATTCTTGATTTATGGTTATTATTTACTGAGGGATGTGCATCCATATTGACCAGTATGTCCAGCTAATCAACATTTTAAATTCAATATAGCCTATAAATCAATAATCAATCAATGTCAAATTGTCAATACATTGCTTTCTATCTTGCATAATTAGTGCAGTTGTTTAGAGTTTTTAACTACACTGAGACTAGATAATCAGTGTCTTGTTTTATAATGTGTACTTTGATTGGGAGTGCCATCATTCACGTGCATGTATTGTACAGTATGTCTGGTCTCCACATATTTCTGCTTGAAAAATTTGAGTTTCATTTCGTGCACGCGCATATGAACGCACGATAACACACGCGACGCGATTATGTTTTCCGAGCTGCAGTAAACAAACACCGTTGCACTTTGTCGTTTATCAAAAACAAACGTAATAAATAAGTGTATTTTACTCTCACTTTTGTCAGGCACAAAGTGATGCAAGAGATGCACTGCCTGCCCAGCTAGGTTAGCAAGACCGCAAAACATCAAACTTTACTGACATCAAACTTAGAGAGGAGAGAACACAAGTTTACCTGATTGTTGTTCCCGCATTTCACTCTCATGGTTTTTTTCTTCTTCCTCTTTTCGTGACCAGAAGGATAGTTTCGCTTCATTTTGTCATGGATGTTGTACACATTAATTGAAGCGCTATGACACGAGATGGAGGCGGGGCCTTAAGTAATTTGCGGGGCCTAAAGCCCAATTTATACTTCTGCGTCGAACTTACGCCGTAGCTACGGCGTAGGCTGTGCGTAGCGCGCATACCCTTCGGCGTACCCTGACGTGCACCTCTCCAAAAATGTAACAACGCGTCAATTCTACGCGGACGCAAGCGCTGTGATTGGTCTGCTCATACCGCTCCCTCGGGTTTCACATGCTCCCTCTGCGTGCATCAACGCGGACAACGACGCAGAAGTATAAATTAAAACCAATGCGTAGTCTACGGCGTAGAGGCTCCAGCGTAGGTCCGACGCAGAAGTATAAATCAGCCTTTACGCACCGGTCGCGTGCAGCGCTGCAGCCACATAAACAGTTTGCCCTTCCCTTACTGACTTTCACTTTCGGTGCCCGAATGGAAGTGAATAAAGCTTTGGGATTTTTTTTATTTTTTTTATCTAGGCCTACGTGAAATTCTGCATCCATTGTACGATTTTTATTTTATTTTTTTTCCTCGGAAGGGCAACCTGAGTCGAGAAGGGCATATGGGCAGTTGCCCGGGCAACCTGAGCAACCCCCCTGTGCACGTCCCTGGAAGGAAGTACAGAAAAGACTAATGAGGAGGACAGAACTGACAAACTGCTAGATTACATAGTTTGACTATATTAATGTCTAATATGCAATTTATCCACACATCACTGAAATATCATTATTGTTCCTGTGAATTCTGTGTTTCTTGAACCTTTTTTAGGAGAATACTATAAGGCCTTGGCTATCTTAATCTTTCACTAGATGTCATCGCATTTGTAATGATTTATTGAATTATTAAAGTTAGTGTATAAGTATTAAAGTTATTGTAATTTTTTGTCCAGTGACATTTAAATATATCATTTGTCTCATAGTATCACATAAACTAGCTTTCTTTCATGTTGCATTACAGCATACCATGCTTTATACTGATCAATAACACATACTTATGTAATTCATACTGAAATGAAAATGACATATTGCTTTTGTCCCTACTTCCAAATCCAGCATCAGTCAAACATGTGATAATATACAAAGATAAACAAGGCTTTATGGAATCCTCAGAAATGAACAGAAACTCAAGTGTGGGAGTACAATTGTGAACTGAAATGTTGCTCTATGTGTTTGTGTGGCAGAAAATCTGACGAAATATCTCTGACACAGGTTGTGAACCTCTTTTCTTTCGTTCTTTAAATCCTCTAACAAGACGCTTTGATGTAACTAGGCTTTTACACCACCACCAAATCGTCTGGATTTGAGGGCAAAGCCCTCTGTCGTTCTTCTAATCTATTCCGATAGAGGCTGGTGTTTGGTATTCTCTGTGCTGTGCTGGAGTTTTTCATAAGATGTGAAATTTAGACACTGTACAATCAAGTGTGTCTGTCCTCAAGCAGTTATCCATGAAGATTTTTCAGTGTTTTTAGGGCTGGGCGATAAGGCCAAACAAATTATCATGATAACATTTTTCATATCAGTCGATAATTATCACGATAAATGTCAAATCTTTATTTCTTTCGATTTTGAAGGCATATTTACACTCCTAAGTGAAAGTTGTAGAAACCAGATGGTTAATTGTGGTTTTAAACTACACTTTATTGTCAAAACATGACAAACACGACTTCATTTTTTCGAATTCTTTACATTTTTTCAGTCATTTCTCCTTAACAAAATAAATATCTTTATAGAAAAATGTATTTCTTAGTTTCTGAATGTGCAAACGGTTAATATTGTCTTTGATGACGCATATCTTCAGCACAGTTTGCAGTGCAGGCTGCAATATTAACAATATTACGTGTTTTGTCTCTTAGAAATGCACCTTTGACAGCAGCTTGAGTTAGGATGCAGATGTACATTTAGGTTCATTGACAAAAACATTAACATCTGTAAAAAACTGTAACAACCTCATTTTTATATGGTGAAATTAAAATATTCTGACTGTTTGAGTTTTATTAAAATTAACCATTGCTCTTCCATAGTTGCACATTAACAGTTAAAACCACACATATAGCACCTCACTACTATGGTCAAATGTAACTATATAGTTTATATGGTATTTATATGAAAAACAGTACCCTAAATACATTTAGTATCAATGCAGAAATGCTATAGCTTAATCACAATAAAATACTGTGATTATATTCCTTTTCTCCTTTAATACATTTAAATACAGTACATGTCTACAATAATAATATACTAAAATTCTATATGAATATCCTACATTTCTGCCACAATACCATGGTGCAGTTAATGTTACTACACTAAATCCATGGTAAATGATGATAATTTGTTGATTGAAAAGCCTTCTGACTGTATCGTTGCACACAGTGTTTCTCCTGTTTGTCTGCAATGCTTTAAACTAGTTTAAATCGCAGAGATATTTGTGTTCTTTGCTGAATTCAAGAGCTTCTTGCTGGATCTCACAGCGCTGTTTAGTGACAAGTCATGTGACAAGACGATCAGCGAGTAAACGCATCTTCTCCAGTAAGCTCGCGCTGCGCTGCTGTAGCGCTGTTTAGTGGTCATGTGACCGAGACGATCAGCGAGTAAACGCATCTTCTCCAGTAAGCTCGCGCTGCACTGCTGTAGCACTGTTTAGTGGTCATGTGACCGAGACGATCAGCGAGTAAACGCATCTTCTCCAGTAAGCTCGCGCTGCGCTGCTGTAGCGCTGTTTAGTGGTCATGTGATGAGACGATCAGCGAGTAAACGCATCTTCTCTAGTAAGCTTGCGCTGCGCTGCTGTAACGGTGTTTAGTGGTCATGTGACCGAGACCATCAGCGAGTAAACGCATTTTCTCCAGTAAGCTTGCGCTGCGCTGCTGTAGTGCTGTTTAGTGGTCATGTGACTGAGACGATCAGCGAGTAAACGCATCTTCTCCAGTAAGCTCGCGCTGCGCTGCTGTAGCGCTGTTTAGTGGTCATGTGACCGAGACGATCAGCGAGTAAACGCATCTTCTCCAGTAAGCTCGCGCTGCACTGCTGTAGCGCTGTTTAGTGGTCATGTGACCGAGACGATCAGCGAGTAAACGCATCTTCTCCAGTAAGCTCGCGCTGCGCTGCTGTAGCGCTGTTTAGTGGTCATGTGATGAGACGATCAGCGAGTAAACGCATCTTCTCCAGTAAGCTCGCGCTGCGCTGCTGTAGCGCTTTTTAGTGGTCATGTGACCGAGACAATCAGCGAGTAAACTCATCTTCTCTAGTAAGCTTGCGCTGCGCTGCTGTAACTCTGTTTAGTGGTCATGTGACCGAGACGATCAGCGAGTAAACGCATCTTCTCTAGTAAGCTTGCGCTGCGCTGCTGTAACGGTGTTTAGTGGTCATGTGACCGAGACCATCAGCGAGTAAACGCATTTTCTCCAGTAAGCTTGCGCTGCGCTGCTGTAGCGCTGTTTAGTGGTCATGTGACTGAGACGATCAGCGAGTAAACGCATCTTCTCCAGTAAGCTCGCGCTGCGCTGCTGTAGCGCTGTTTAGTGGTCATGTGACCGAGACGATCAGCGAGTAAACGCATCTTCTCCAGTAAGCTCGCGCTGCACTGCTGTAACGCTGTTTAGTGGTCATGTGACCGAGACGATCAGCGAGTAAACGCATCTTCTCCAGTAAGCTCGCGCTGCGCTGCTGTAGCGCTGTTTAGTGGTCATGTGATGAGACGATCAGCGAGTAAACGCATCTTCTCCAGTAAGCTTGCGCTGCGCTGCTGTAGCGCTTTTTAGTGGTCATGTGACCGAGACAATCAGCGAGTAAACTCATCTTCTCTAGTAAGCTTGCGCTGCGCTGCTGTAACTCTGTTTAGTGGTCATGTGACCGAGACGATCAGCGAGTAAACGCATCTTCTCTAGTAAGCTTGCGCTGCGCTGCTGTAACGCTGTTTAGTGGTCATGTGACCGAGACCATCAGCGAGTAAACGCATTTTCTCCAGTAAGCTTGCGCTGCGCTGTTGTAGCGCTGTTTAGTGGTCATGTGACCGAGACGATCAGCGAGTAAACGCATCTTCTCTAGTAAGCTCGCGCTGCGCTGCTGTAACGCTGTTTAGTGGTCATGTGACCGAGACGATCAGCGAGTAAACGCATCTTCTCTAGTAAGCTTGCGCTGCGCTGCTGTAACGCTGTTTAGTGGTCATGTGACCGAGACGATCAGCGAGTAAACGCATCTTCTCCAGTAAGCTCGCGCTGCTCTGCTGTAGCGCTGTTTAGTGGTCATGTGACCGAGACCATCAGCGAGTAAACGCATCTTCTCCAGTAAGCTCGCGCTGCGCTGCTTTAGTGCTGTTTAGTGGTCATGTGACTGAGACGATCAGCGAGTAAACGCATCTTCTCTAGTAAGCTCGCGCTGCGCTGCTGTAGCGCTGTTTAGTGGTCATGTGACCGAGACCATCAGCGAGTAAACGCATCTTCTCCAGTAAGCTCGCGCTGCGCTGTTGTAGCTCTGTTTAGTGATCATGTGACCGAGACCATCAGCGAGTAAACGCATCTTCTCCAGTAAGCTTGCGCTGCGCTGCTGTAACGCTGTTTAGTAGGGTTGGGTACCGAAGCGCAGTGCCAATAGGGAACCGGTTCCGACGTAAACGGTAGTAACCAGACCAAATAAGAATGAAAATTTCGGTGCCTGATTTCGGTGCCTGACTCTCTGTGTCATGTGGCGCACACACACAAGGTCTCTCGCTCTCTCCCTCTCCGCCGTGCGCGCACTATACGGTTTGGAGCACAGTCTGTTCTGTCTCTCATGCGTGCTCTTGTTCGCTCGCTCTAGATTCCGGGAGATTTTAACTAATTTGCGGGCATCAGGCAGCCGTTATCAATATGCGGGAGACTCCCGGAACGTCTGCTGATAGCGAGGGGATTAATGAAGATGCCGAAGACAAAACGCTCCAAGGTCCGCTGATGGTGCGGGCGCTGCCTCGACGCTCTTACGTCGTCATATTATATTAGTGCGCGCATCATCTGCTCCTCAGATTTCTCTGCCGAAAAAGGAAGCTTGTCGGCAGCGCGAGGATCTTGGCAGCGAACGCAGCGTCTCGTTCCCTATTCAGAGAACATAGGTTACACTAGTAACCAGAGACGTTCTCTTTCATAGGTTCACTCAACGCTGCGTAGCTAAGACGCAGTGGGAACGAAATACCAAACTCGCCAAGCTAAGCGCTGCCGTAACTAGTACAATGACCAGATAATGTACATGACTGGTTCAAGCAGACAAAACATGGGAACCTGGAGCCATGTCGAGATTAGATTACCCTGGTAGTAATCTCTATTAATCTCCAGTATTATTACATTGTTTGATACAATATTGTTTTATTTTATATTATGTAAATGTGAATTTTTATTTTATATTGGTTTATTTATTATTACCATACTTGTATTTATATTGTTTAAGATTTAAGTTAATATTGTGTCCAGTTTGGCCCTGTAAATAAAAGGGTGTTATTTTTTGACAAAGTGTGTGCGGTTTCGTTTTCTTAAGTACCGTTTCAAGAACCGTTTAAGCACCGGAACCGTTTAAAAAATACAGAGTAGGTACTGGTATCGAATAAAACCCAACCGATACCCAACCCTGTTTAGTGGTCATGTTACCGAGACGATCAGCGAGTAAACGCATCTTCTCCAGTAAGCTCGCGCTGCGCTGCTGTAACGCTGTTTAGTGGTCATGTGACGAGACGATCAGCGAGTAAACGCATCTTCTCCAGTAAGCTCGCGCTGCGCTGCTGTAGCGCTGTTTAGTGGTCATGTGACCGAGACGATCAGCGAGTAAACGCATCTTCTCCAGTAAGCTCGCGCTGCTGTAACGCTGTTTAGTGGTCATGTGACTGAGACGATCAGCGAGTAAACGCATCTTCTCTAGTAAGCTCGCGCTGCGCTGTTGTAGCGCTGTTTAGTGGTCATGTGACCGAGACGATCAGCGAGTAAAAGCATCTTCTCCAGTAAACTCGCGCTGCGCTGCTGTAGCGCTGTTTAGTGGTCATGTGACTGAGACGATCAGCGACTAAACGCATCTTCTCCAGTAAGCTCACGCTGCGCTGCTGTAGCGCTGTTTAGTGGTCATGTGACCGAGATGATCAGCGAGTAAACGCATCTTCTCCAGTAAGCTCGCGCTGCGCTGCTGTAGCGCTGTTTAGTGGTCATGTGACCGAGACGATCAGCGATTAAACGCATCTTCTCCAGTAAGCTCACGCTGCGCTGCTGTAGCGCTGTTTAGTGGTCATGTGACCGAGACGATCAGCAAGTAAACACATCTTCTCCAGTAAGCTCGCGCTGCGCTACTGTAGCGCTGTTTAGTGGTCATGTGACCGAGACAATCAGCGAGTAAACGCATCTTCTCCAGTAAGCTCGCGCTGCGCTGCTGTAGCGCTGCTTAGTGGTCATGTGACCGAGACGATCAGCGAGTAAATGCATCTTCTCCAGTAAGCTCGCGCTGCGCTGCTGTAGCGCTGTTTAGTGGTCATGTGACAGAGACAATCAGCGAGTAAACGCATCTTCTCCAGTAAGCTCACGCTGCGCTGCTGTACCGCTGTTTAGTGGTCATGTGACAGAGACGATCAGCGAGTAAACGCATCTTCTCCAGTAAGCTCGCGCTGCGCTGCTGTAGCGCTGTTTAGTGGCCATGTGACCGAAACGTTCAGCGAGTAAACGCATCTTCTCCAGTAAGCTCGCGCTGCGCTGCTGTAGCGCTGTTTAGTGGTCATGTGACCGAGACGATCAGTGAGTAAACGCATCTTCTCCAGTAATCTCGCGCTGCGCTGCTGTAGCGCTGTTTTGTGGTCATGTGACCGAGACGATCAGCGGGTAAACGCATCTTCTCTAGTAAGCTTGCGCTGCGCTGCTGTAACGCTGTTTAGTGGTCATGTGACCGAGACGATCAGCGAGTAAACGCATCTTCTCCAGTAAGCTCGCGCTGCGCTGCTGTAGCGCTGTTTAGTGGTCATGTGACAGAGACGATCAGCGAGTAATCGCATCTTCTCCAGTAATCTCGCGCTGCGCTGCTGTAGCGCTGTTTAGTGGTCATGTGACGAGACGATCTGTGAGTAAACGCATCTTCTCCAGTAAGCTCGCGCTGCACTGCTGTAGCGCTGTTTAGTGGTCATGTGACCGAGACGTTCAGCGAGTAAACGCATCTTCTCCAGTAAGCTCGCGCTGCGCTGCTGTAGCGCTGTTTAGTGGTCATGTGACCGAGACGATCATCGAGTAAACGCATCTTCTCCAGTAAGCTCGCGCTGCGCTGTTGTAGCGCTGTTTAGTGGTCATGTGACCGAGACGATCAGCGAGTAAACGCATCTTCTCTAGTAAGCTCGCGCTGCGCTGCTGTAACGCTGTTTAGTGGTCATGTGACCGAGACGATCAGCGAGTAAACGCATCTTCTCCAGTAAGCTCACGCTGCGCTGCCATTTGAACTTTGAACCAAGCGGATAAATGGTCCGTGTGGCGCGGTTTAAATGAGTAGTGCTGTTTCGTTCCGCTTTTTGCGCATAAACATTATATTGAAAATTTATCGAACTCTTGTAATAATTTGATAGAGGAAATTTATATTAGGCAATAATTATCATTATCATTTTATCGCCCAGCCCTATCAACATGGTTGACCCGAATCATTGCATCATCAAAACATGAACCTGCTCTGAGCTATGCAATATTACTCCTCTCTGATCATGTTTACATGCACATTTTATCTTAATATCTGAATTTTATCAAATTGTTAGAGCCATAGCCATTTGGGCAAGTGCTCCAACATACGGTTGCAACATGCAGTTGCACTTTGGGCAGCACGAGTTTGAGTCCATTCCCCTCTCTTCAAATCTGTCCTCATACTGTCTTATCTATCTAAAGGCAAAAACAAACAAAAATATAACTTTAAAAAACCTTAGTTCATATTGCAGTTACATAAGCCGTAACTTGATTTCCATAATCCAATTAAGCCAATATGACAGCTGTCATATCCTAGTATACTCTGAATTCTAAACACGAATGTTATTCTGAATGCTATGAGATAGAGATGTTTGTGAAAGTTATGGAACATATTTTTAGAACTGTTTAAAAACATTAAATCTAAATTGTGTTATGCATCACCAAACAGAATGAGGGGGGACTTTTTGGGTTTGTATTGTTTCTTTGCTTGTTTTTTCAAGCAGATTTCCCGTTCCCATCTGCAATTGATCCGACAAATAGTTAGTCCCACCCCAAACTCTCAACACTGGTTGAGCCGACGTTGCCATGTTTAAAAAAAAAACAAAGCAATGTTTTGAAGACTCACAGTGTTCATGGAAATCAACCTACTAACTGTTTACTTATAGCTGTCACTACACATTAAGCCGTAATATGAGAATGTTTAAACATCAACAAAATTACACATTTCAGCCTTTAAAGAAATGAACATGAATCAATATACAGATGGCTGAAAGCACTGCTAGAATTGCATTTTTTTGTGCTGTTGTCAAGGACATGAATGAGAATTAATGAGTTTATTAAATTACTGTGAACTACTGTGATGTAAATTATAGTACTACTAACACTGAATTGAAATCCCAAGAGGAACCTTAAAGGGTGAACCAGAGTATAAACCTTAATCAGAAAATGATTTGTACTGTATGTAAACATGGTCACTGTAGTGAAATATACCTCATTACACTCCCACTTACTCATCTCTGCATGTGCCATCGTCCTCTCCCCCCGAGTCGTGATATTAGTTCCCAGAGCCTTCCACCGAGGGGTCGACACTCCTTCAGAGAGGCATTAATGCCTCGGGACGGATTACAAAAGATCAGGACAATGGATTTATGGACATTGATTACGCTACAGCTCAGAGACGGCGCACGAGGGGAGAGAGGTGTAAACAAAGGCCTAGTCGAAGGCCTCGCAGTTGGACATATTTCCTGCGTCGGACGTTGAAGGAGCGTCACCTGGGCTACCAGCCTGTCACTGCGGGAAAAACAAGTGTCTCAGCTGTATCTTACCCTCAGATAGACTGACACATACATGCACACACACACACCGCTGCTGCTCCAGTCCCTTCTGGCTGTCTGTGCCCAGTGTTATTGACAGCGTGGCTGTGGGTGGGTGACAATCAGCCTCAGAAGATCAATTTTTAGCACTTGTCACAACTAAGGAAAGCCAAGTAAATCAGCCAAGCGAAACCAAGAGGCCGAACAAAAAAGGAAAAGGAAGTGACCTCATAACACCCAAGCCCCAACGTCCTGAATGATAAATCATATTGAGTGTGTTGGGCGATACGCACCCCTGTTTTCTCCCCTTCATCACTTCGCACTGAAAGGGGCAACAATGGATCCTTAATGAAAATCAGCAGGCAGAGCGCGGGAACATAGACGCAGATGCTGATTGCCATCAATTTCCCATTTGCAGTCACGGGGAGAAAAAACGAGCACTGTTTGCATATCTGATTATTGCATAAATCAGATCTTGATTTTTTTTCTTGTGAAATCCTACAGGAAAATTAGAGAAATGGCAAATCAAGCCAAATGCAGACAAACAAAAGCGTCAGAGTAAGAAAAGTGTAACGAGCCCCTTCAACTTAATGTGTGCTGGGTTTCTATCAATTAAGCAGTTTGCCCTCAGCAATCTTCAACGCCTTTTAACCAAAAGTTTCTGTCATACAATTTAGTTTTTAAAGTCCCTATATTTCTGCTCCACTCGCTGCACCAAACAAAACTGCATATGATTTTCTGAAGAAACTGTGAGTGTTACTTCCCTGTCCAAATTTGTCATCATAATGCTAGGGTTACAAGGGCATTATTATGCAGTTGCTATTAGGTGTTGTGAGGGGTTGCTATTCTGTTACTACATGCTTTCTAGGTGATCGCATACTGGCCCTACTAATGTTTCCAAACAGGTTTCCAAAACACTTCTACTGCTCCTCATCTGCCATTGGTCTAACTAAACAGATAGCCACGCCCCCTACTCACTCCATTGGTTAAGCTGCTGTTGCTGTGTGCTGGTCTAGATTCTCAAACAAACCCCAATGTTTTGAAAGTGCCTCAGAGCCATAATGTGTATGTTTTTCTGCTAAATCATTCTACAAATGACTTACTTATATGTGTCTCTGTATATTAAGATAAGTTAAAAGCATATTTAAAAAAAAAAAAAGCACTGCTGAGCTCTGACTCTCAGCAGTGAACTAGTTTTGATTTGTTGCTCATGCTATTGTTGCCTCTCTCTGCTAGCTGTGAAGCTTTTGTCACTGCCTATCTGGAGACTGTATGAATTTTACTTTTATAGAAACGCATCTCACAGGATGACATGTACATGGCATCCTGACTTCTGCTTTGGCAGAGCACAGTAAAACAAAGAAGCAGCTTCTTCGTTTTATTTTTACTTTCACATCCTCTCTGTTGCAGTCTGTGTTTTTATTAGATTTGATTTTGAACTTTGGTGTATCAAGTTTTTAAACCCCAGAGCAAAATGTGGGAGGTGAGACAAGCCTTCTTGAACTTCATCATATCCAAAGTCCAAACACACATATACTGTATTTCTGGTGAACCCGGTGAAAACATACATCGTTGCCAAGGGGTCAAGTATTATGTCCCAAATGACGCACTATACACTATGCACTTATACTATGCACTCTATGTACTCTACCATCTAGTGTATGAACTTTATAAATGTTGTCATCATGCATTGGAGTCTGACAGTCCCTGATTACAGTCCCCATTAAATGTGCAACAGTTGAGAGCATGAAGTGTTCAACATTCCACACACTTCCTTTTTTTCAGTTAATCAAGTATATCATCCGAGTATTTCAAGTGCACTTTTTCTTTTTGGAATTATCAGGCCCCGTTTACACCTGATATTAAGATGCGTTATCGTCAATCAGATCACAAGTGGACGACGCTAAATACAGGTGTAAATGGAGTCTAAAACGTTTTGAGCTTTTCCACTTCCCACCACTTCTAATCCAAAATGCATCTTTCGTAGAGTAAACGCTCATGTGGTCGAATGTGTTCAAACAGCCACAAAAGACGCCTATTCTCCGCCTACTGAACTAATGTGTAAACATTATGGGAAGAGCGCTAGCCAGACGGGATTTAAACTTTATTGGCTGAAGACCCAAGTTTGGTTTGAAGACGAAAAACATACCAAGCACAAGCACAATGGTCTTGTTAGCCAGTGCTGGTAGATGCCATAACTACCCCACCAGGGAAAGAGCAAAAAGCATCTTTCTCCAATAATAGCTACTCAAAAGTAACCTAGTATTCTGAAGAAAAAAAACACATTTTTGCACAGGCAGCAGGCAAATATTGCAAAAATGTCTTAAAATCATTACGTAAGAAACAACATTATTTGAACCCCTTCTTATATACCTCCTTGAATGTGCTCAGTATCAGTGCATCTAAAACTTTCCCCTCTCTCTGTCCAGGAGGAACAGAACCGAGGCAAACCCAACTGGGAGCATCTGAATGAGGACCTCCACGTGCTCATCACGGTGGAGGACGCCCAGAACCGGGCTGAGATCAAGCTCAAGCGTGCAGTGGAGGAGGTTAACAAGCTACTCGTGCCTGCGGTGAGTACCATGCTCTCCTGCTTACGTACTTCCTTTCTCTTCGTTCCTGTTGCAAAGCTCTTAAATATCACACGCATCATCATGCTTATTCAGGCTCTCTGATGTCATATGTGTCGAAATGACAGGAAGTGTGCATCTGTGGTTACATGCCACAGGCTTTGTTTAGGTTTTCAAACCATTTTCACACAATAAATTAGCCAGTCCAAACATCAGTACAGGTTATGTTCACAACCTGTGTGTGCGTGGGAGACTTTATGGTGTGTCTCCCTCCACTGTTTAAATACTCCTAATAATTAGTTTTTCATGCATTATATCATATTCAACTGTCTAAGTGCAAATATCATTTAATCACCATCACTTGCCCTTTAAAACCAATCATCACTGGTTGCTTTACTGGACACCAAAACAGAAACATTCCAGACAGATTCACTCAGCAAATAATGCTGTTTCAATTAAAATAATTTACATTTGAAATTAATAAATAATTGTCATTATTATGCGACAAGCACCCACACCTCCCGGTCCATCAGACAAGCCTTTTTTAGCAACTAAGCATTATATATACACAACAATATTTGTTGTTTTTAATGGAATTTATTATAAAGTGATCCCTATAATTTATAGTGAAGAAAAATATATAAATTCTTATTTACAAAAAAAGATACATTTTTGAACTTCAGTTCAATTCAGTATTTGTATTGGTAGGGCAATACACTCTCAAACATATAACCTATAATATACAGTAACTGCTTGAATACACAATTTTCCACATAAGAAAGACTATTTGAGACTGATCTTTGATTGTACAAATTACTCAATACATTTGCTTCACAAAGATGCAGTACGTGCCATGATGAAGGAGATACTGCATCTTATAAGAAAATCTGTGTTCTTGTATTTTTAACATTTGTGTATTAGTAGTAATGTTCTAATATTAGTAACAGTATTGTCATCTATTCAGAGCACATTAGAATGTGTGAATCTATGAGTGTACACAACCCCCAAAACATTTTCCTCTTTCGTTTCCTTTCTTTTTGGTGTCACTTGATGAGTGGGAAGTGAAACATTTTCCAAATGCTCTCCTGAAAAATGGGAAGTGCTGTGCAGGGCCGTGTGGTTGAGTAGTCAGTCACTTGGGACATTCTTTATGAGCTAACTGTTGCATCATTGTCATTAAACTCTATATGAAAGGGTTGGAAGAACAGGGTCAAGTCAGTCTATATGGGCATAAATTAAGGTATTTAAGGGTTGAACACTATCGCTTTGATAGTTTGTTTTTTGGGTTTTTTTACTAGCAAATGGGCCGATTCTGCTACTTTTCTGCCTTTTTTTTTTTTAGAAAAAAAGGTCGCACCACAAGAATTATTTGCACTCGCTCAAATGCTCCCAAATATATTTTGAGGTTGCACAGGCTAAATCTCGGGAGCGTATACTACCAAAATGGTCGCAATTTTGAGCCTTTGCATTGCATGTCACTCACTCGGTGGTATGACGCTGCCTTAAATATCTGCATATATAGAGAGCATACTTTGATAGCAAATAAGCACTAATGTACCTTATAATACACAGCTAATATCGAGCGTATAGATTCCAGAAATTTTCATTGTATTGTTCTCTAACTCTAGTGTTTTAAGGATGTCACGTGACCTTAAAAGTCTGGTCATGTGACGAGGAAGTAAGAGCATTGATGTTAATAGAGTATGAGCTGTTGTAGACACATTCCAAGGCTCTGCGAGTCTGCTAAAAACTACTGCATGACCAGCGAGTCCTACCTCAGTGATTTCATTAGCCATGGGGCTTTAATGACGAACACAGCTGCTCAGGATTCAGATGCTCACTGCTTACTCTGTTCATGTTGCATTGTTACAAAATGTAATATAGTTCCTCATTAAATAGTTACTAGGAGAGGACTTCACCGCAAACCATGAGACTGGGCTTTGCTCAAAGTGACATCATGCATGAAATTTTACTGGTCAGTCTAGCCTAATCTAACCTACGGTTTTCTTTTATTTTGCCTGTGATTTAAAAACTCTGGAATTTTACAAAGTTATACTGGTATGAATTTTCAAGAGTATGATTAATTGTTTCTTGCTCTTGTCCTACAAGTGTACACTACATATGCCACATGTGTGCCACATAAAAAAAAAAATTTACATAAATATTGCTTATGATGTGGCTTCCTTTGCTGTATTAAGACTGTGGGGTCTATAACTGTACTAATTATGGTATTTTGGCTGAGCTTTAATGTAGTGGGTAGTATTTGTGCTTGTGACATGGCTACTTGCTCACTCTAGGGATGGGACGATTACCGGTTTCACTATAAACCACGATAAAATGTACTGACGGTTAATAATATCGTTTAAAATTCAATTATCATTAAAACCGTGTTTGATTATCGCGATTTTAATAACTCACTATAAATCCTGTCCAGCCAGCAACAGTCTGACGCAGGCGCGCAATTTTGGGGGTTTTTTTTTCTATTCGAGAAGGAATGGTGGAAGGCAGTGACCGTTTTCGGGAGATTTTTCAGCCTTTTAAGAGGACCAAATCTGAGGTGTGGTCATATTTTGGCATTTACAAAAATCCTGAGGGAAACTTAATCGAGGATGGTCACCCTGTCTGCAGAACATGCACACATAAAGTCGCTGCGATAGGGGTCAACACTTCAAATCTGCCGAGTCGTCCTGTGTGACCATCATCCACTGTTGTAGCGAACGCAAGGCAAGTTAACTTTGATCTCAATACTAAAACTACGTCTGGGAAATAATTGGGCACAAAATGTTGTTTTGAGTTGAAATATTTTATCTCACTCACTTGAAATAAACTTGAAGCTTCCGCGAAGAAAAGTTCGCATCAAGTGGCTTTGAGCCAAAGACGAACGAAAACGTTAAAACAAGACTATTAAGAGTGACATTTAAGAGATAATAATGTATATTTATTGTACACTTATAAAACAGATTTTTTTTTTTACCACATAATTACGGGGACATATTTGAATAGAGATTAATGTCTCTATTCTTACCTATTAAATCCATTTTACAGTGTACAAAACTCGTCCAGACAAGATGAGCACAACAATATTATCAAATTCTGTAAACAATAAATCAACTTTGATTTCATTTTCAATACAATCAAAAACGGAGACGCAAGATGATAAGTTGTATTTGAATGAAGAGAGCGCGTCCGTTTGTGATGCATGGAGGTGCGCTGTGTTATAATATGTTGCTATTGACAACGGTCATTATAAGGAAGGAAATGCCACAGAATAGAATCTTACTTTAAAAAGTGCATAGAGCTGCTTGTTTTATTTGTTGTTTGTTGATTCTCAAATATAAAACTTGTAGAAATGTTTTCAGTGTGAGCATCAGTTCTTTTTTAACACTTTCATCTTGTTTTAACAAAACAGTGATAATATTGATAATCATGATAATTTCGGTCACTATAATTGTGATATGACATTTTCATACCGTCCCATCCCTAGCTCACTCCCTGGGTCATGTCCTGATCCCATTCCCCTTCTCGCTCCATCAACGGTTAATTCCAAGCTCATACAAACTTAGTTATCACCAACACCAAAGTGGCTTACTGGATTGGAGTTTTTATTTTAAGTCATTTTTGTTTTTAGGTGTATCACAGTGGTCTTAAAATGTTACGAGTGACAGTGCTAGTTAAAGACTTTTACAGACAGAAAGTATATTATGTGGCCGTCGGAGGAAAGATTATATGTTATTGCTTCAGTTGGCTGTCATGTCAACTGCCAACACCTTCAATAAGCTCAATGAGAACAGTCACGCCTCCCCAATCAGTGGACCTACTCTGTGGGTGTCCGAGTGGACACAGACTATATACAGATATTACTGAGACATCGGCTTTTAACCTGATCTTCCATCTAAGAGCAATTCCCTTGCGTGGTAGCTAACCCTCAGACGACCCACAGAGAGGCCAACCCTTCCTTATCAATCCCAGCCCTGCTACTGCTGTGTGTGATGGCCAACAGTGCCCTCCCACATCCCAAGGTAAAATCCATTAACACCTCTGTGTTTTCCTACAGGGACTTTTCTCAGTCAAATAGATAGAGGGAGGGATTTTTTTTTCCTTTCTGTTTGCACTAAGATAACAGCCACTAGTGTTCTGCTCCAACTTCTGTAAAGATCTTTATAATCCCTGCTGAAATTTGCATACTGATGGATCGCATCTTGTGGCATTTGAGCTGTATGCTCTGCTTCTCCACATTTGTAGGAAATGTCCTTCTACACAATATATATATATATATATATTAGTGCTGGGCAACGATTAAAAGTTTTAGTCGCGATTAATCGCATGGTTTTCTTGCGATTAATCGCGATTAATCGCATTGTTATGCGCAAAATTGAATAATGACTTCTAAAGTAGTGTATTGCGCACTTTTGATTTAAATGTACTGCTATATACACAAAAGTGCAATAACTTTAAACAAATAAGGTTCTTTTATACCAGCAGTATTCCCTTTACACAGTAATCTCAAATCTCAACTTAAACATTAATGTAATCAAATCAAATATTTAAACAAAGCTATTTGCTACTGCCAGGGCATTAACTTTTATCTAGTTTGTTAAAACGAGTCCAGTTTTCTTGAGCCCTCTATCTTTTATCAGGGAGCAGCAGAAACAGTCTATGTAGTAGTCAGAGGTCAAGATCACTACTACAGATATAAGTCGACCAACGTTACTTATAGTAGCTTAGGTTTGGTCATGCCATGGTTTCCCACGTAAGATTACATTAAACAGAGTAAAAAAAACAATTTATACTTTATACTCACGCTGTTGCTGTGTAGCGCGCGTACACTTCGGCGTACCCTGACGTGCACCTCTCCAAAAATGTAACGTCAATTCTATGCGTACCGCAAGCGCTGTGATTGCTAGAACCGCTCCCCGGGTTTCACATGCTCCCTCTGCATGTGTAATTGCGCGTCAACGCGGACAACGACGCAGAGATATAAATGAAAACCAACGCGTAGTCTATAGCGTATTGTCTTCGGCGTAAGTCCGACGCAGAAGTATAAATCAGCGAAGAGTGAGGTGAAGTGGTCGAGCACAAGGTGCAGCGACAAGCGGGTGCGTTCCTGTGAAACTGTTGTGGTCATGCTCGCCTCACGCACGCGCCCGCGCACGCTCGTTGCCGAAGTTGAATTGTCTATAATTGTCTTTTTATAAAGGACGCGCAGCACAAATCATTAGAAGAGAGACTGATCCTCGGCTCGCTGTTAGTGAGTTTCCAGAATCTAAATAGTTATTATCTATAGGTTTTATAGGTACTATCCATAGAGCGCCTGTCATTCACTCGCGGAGCTCAACCCTTTAACTGTTCACCAGAGAGAACCTGCCTCTCTCCACTGCTTGTTTGGGTGGGTTATTTGCTGGCTGACCAACATCCCACCCCTCCTGTGATCATGGTTTGACTGTAGGCCTATGTGTATTCAGAGCCAGTGAGCAACGGACTTTCAAAATAATATTAATAAAAAAAACTGCGTTAACGTGCGATAAAAAAATTGTCGGCATTAATTAATAAATGCGTTAACGCGATAATAACGCGTTAACTTGCCCATCCCTAATATATATATATATATATATATATATATATATATATATATATATACGGGGCTTGACATTCACTTTTTTGCTCACTAGCCAATGTGGCTAGTGGTTTTCCAAAGTTACTAGCCACACAGCATTTTTACTAGCCACATTTTTGTTGTTGTGAAATTACCTGATTAAAGTTGACTATGGCGTGCAAAAATTTACTTGAACTAGATTTACAACCCTTTTAAATGTAAAACCACTGTACACACCCAAATCAAGACTAAGTTGGACAACGTTGCTTTTATTTTCATTAAAATTTGAGGGGAACGTTCCTCTCATCATAAACAACACATTTCAGTTTGTGTCATTTTTGTGCTCAGGCCCTAATAATGACTACTGGTAAGCTTGACAAGAAAGGGATAGAAATATACAATGTAAATGTAAACACTCCTTATCATCAACAACAGCAGTAAATAATAGAGTAGAAAAAACATCTCTGCATTAGAACAACAATGAGCAAAGAAGAACAAATTATTTTTGGCTCATCAATTCAAATTCTGAAAAAAATACTTGAATGTGAGAGTGATTGTGGCGAGCAGGACGAGGTCGAGGGCCGTGAGAGAACGGCATGAGGCCGGTGGCGTGATTAATGATGAACGACACCTGTGCGACGCACCGGTCTCGTATCTCTCACAGAGGAGCGGGAGCATAAAAGGAGGAGCGACAACTGTGAAGAGCGAGAGAGGACAGGCCTGAATTTTTTTTGATATTTTGTTTTATTGTGCTGTCTTTACTTTCGTTTTTGTATTTGTTTTATTTAGTCATTAAAATTATTATTTTTGATTGTATTTGATTGTTCGCTGGTTCTCACCTCCTTCTTCCCATAACATCTGAACTGCGTTACACTGGTGCCGAAACCCGGGAAGAAGGAGATGCCTTTTGAAAAGACTACAATTATTCAACCCACCAAAGTGGCTATTTGGACTGACTGTGTTACCCGCCACGAGCAAAATCCACCCGCAGGTTGGCGGGTGTTAATGTCAAGCCCGTTTTATATATATATATATATATATATATATATATATAGAGAGAGAGAGAGAGAGAGAGAGAGAGAGAGAGACATAGAGATATAGATATAGATATAGATATATATAGATATGTAACAAGGTTAGATGTTGTGGGAAGAAGAGGCGGGAACTGGCGAACATTCAACAGCTTTAATAATAAAATAAACAAATACAAAACGAAAGTAAAAGACAGCAGCCCCTCACGGACGACTGCTGTCACATAAAATAAAACATAAACATAAAATAGTCCAGGCCTGTCCTCTCTTGTCCTTCACTGTCGTCGCTCCTCCTTTTATGCTTCCGCTCCTCCGTGAGAGATACGAGACCGGTGCGTCGCGCAGGTGGCGCTCATTAGTAATCACGCCACCGGTCTGCTCGCCACAGCAGTATATATATCAGGTGAACGCAGTCATATTATAAAGCATGTCAGGGGGTCACTTGCTTGACTGGCGGTCTACCTTACTGTAGAAAGCTAGCAACCGAGGCACATTATAGTAACACACCAGGAGTCGTCAGCTTGGCTTCTTAGAGTCATCTATTTTAAATCATTATCTACATCACCACCGTTGCTCTCAGCATCATAATCAGCAGCAGTGGCAGTAGTGGCAGCAGTTGGTGTGGTGCACTCAGGAAGCCAATGACCAGCAGGATACTGCTAACACAGTCAAAAGCAATTATCATCAATGGCTTTGTGACAAATATATAAAAGCCTTCGCTTCACAATTGCATCTGATTGTGCTGACTGAGGCAAGGTCTCACCAGACTCCCCTGAGCTCCTCTGTCTCTCAAATGAAGAAAGGAACGCTCATTTACATAATACCTACCAGTGGTAACATGCTGCTCTTTTCCATACAATGAAAGTGAATAGTGACTAGGGGGTGTCAAGCTGAAAAAAATTTACACACTATTCCAAGTCTTTCTGAAGTCATACAACAGCTTTATGTGAGAAAAATCTTGTCTTGCAATGATACTGGTGTACCATATTTGAACATACTATATGTAAATGTCAATGAGGCCCTGTTTACAGCAGGGTTGTGGACTCGAGTCGCATGACTTGGACTTGACTTGGACTCGAGTCCCAAATTTGATGACTTGCGACTCGACTTGACAATCAAAGATGACTTGCGACTCGACTTAGACTTAGACAACAATGACTCGCGACTTGACTCGGATTTGAGCCCTGTGACTTGGAAAGACTTGACCTACCTTCTAAAACCACAGATCAGAGTTGTAATAATCACTGTAGTATATCACTGTATCATTGACGCATGATCACAGCGCTGATTAGCGCTGCTTTCGCACGTTTGGCACTGAGCCAGAGAGCGCGTGATAGAGTGCGTTCAGGAGCGCCTGTCAGTTGTCATTTATCACACGTTCAGACAGTTTTCAACCAAATAATGTTTTTTTCTTTTCTTTTTCAGGCATTTAAATACACAAGTACAAGCGAATCATTTATAATTTGAGAAAAAGCAAACAAACTGATGTCTAAGTTAGCGGAAATAAATAGGCTACTAAACCTTTCAAATATTATTTTGAGACATTTTTTTTTTTCACAACAAACGCACATTTTAGCCTATAGGTAACTATAAAGTCTTCTCCTTGTTCACCAGCCACTCACTTTCATGTCTTTCGGGAGAAATGGATGGATTTATGTTTTGTAGGCTAAATGACAGGCACGTAGCCCCAAAAAGTGTCACGTGAGGCTTGATACGTCGCCGTGGAAATAGGAATGTTCTACTGTCGCGTTAACAAAATAATTTAACCAGGGACTCAATATTTTAAACTTAATGTGTAGCAAATCACGATTAATTTTCCCAATGAACAGTTACTTTTATTTTTAAATCTGCATTGCCACATTCTCTCTCACACACATACAAAATGTGTAGCAGTTATTTCTATTAAATGATTTTGCCTTTGTTACTGGGTTACCAATAAAATATATTTTTTCACTGCCTTTTCCTTTTTTTGTCACACGCAAGAAAGGAAAATCCCTAAATTGAACTGAGATAGATGGGTGCCCTTGGTGAAAATTTTATTGCAATAAATATGAAATTAAACAAGTCATGAACATATTTTAAAAGCCTTCCTGATATAAATTATATACATTTAATTTTTCTATAGTAATTAACACTGAGACACTAATTTGGGCAAAAAGCACTAATGACTTGTTTAAGACTTTAAGCTTAAACTCGAGGACTTGCAACTTGACTTGGACTTGCCTGTCTTGACTCGGGACTTGACTTGGGACTTGTCTGTCTTGACTTGGGACTTGACTTGGGACTTGAATGCAAAGACTCGAGACTTACTTGTGACTTGCAAAACAATGACTTGGTCCCACCTCTGGTTTACAGCTGGTATTAAGATGTGTTTTGGTCGATCGGATCACAAGTAGACGAGGGAGACACATTCCCGT
The DNA here is from genome assembly GCA_026230005.1 of Gila orcuttii. Lineage (NCBI taxonomy): Eukaryota > Metazoa > Chordata > Actinopteri > Cypriniformes > Leuciscidae > Gila > Gila orcuttii. Next base: position 36,986,982 of record JAPDVR010000019.1, on the reverse strand, counting down.
TTACAACTGTTGCTTTAATCCGTCTCTTTTGTCCACTTTCGACCACTTCTGTCCTGATTTATTCGAGGGGAGGGTCTATGGTAGGGTACATCTACAGGCTTTTTCAGATCTTTTGATCTAATGGACGAAATAAACTCACACAATTCACATATGAACGTGACCGGAGACGACGGAAAAACATCCGAAGAGCATCAGCTTTAGTTTCGGCTCTGACAGCCGCAAGACCAGCCGAACGCTGTGAGTGTGTTAGAAATCAGGAATGGTGAGAGAAGCTTGTGCTTTTTGCAGAATGACGCATCAGAGCTGTTGGCTAATGGGGACCTTGTTTTGAGTCTCACTTGGGTCAAGACCCTATTCTTGGTAGTAATGGTTTAGTAATGGTAGTCATTTCGCATTTATTTTTCTGTCTCCACTCCCCTAACCTAGAAAAAATAAATGCCAAAAAAATAAAAGTATAAAAAGCTTGGAACGACATAAGAATGAGATAATTACAGAATTTTACATAGGTGAAGTATTCTTTTTATATGTTTTTAAACCACAGAAATCTTAACATTATATTGCTTGAGATGGACCTGACTTAGGGTGACCACCATCAAACAAACCAAATGTGGGACGATTATAAGTTTGTGTGGGACAATGTGGGACATGTTACCAGCATTAAAACATAATCTTAAACTGTTATATAATGTTTATCTAACTTAATAAAAACATTTGTATTCTGCCTTTCAGCTGATAAAAATTCTTTGTTCTTTAGTCCCTTCCAGAAAACACCATTACATCACAATGTAACATAACATGTCTTTATTTTACATGACATTTAAATTCAACATCACTGAGTCCAAAGGCAGCGGGCATCATGCAGATCACTATTTATGAAACAGTTCTGACCAAGTCCAACTAAAATCCAACAAAATAAATAATGAAAAAATAAAATATAAACCATCATGAATTTAGATCATTGACAGTCTTACATATTAAGAATATATTAAACCAAAAACATTCATATTTTTTAGAAAGGATGTGAATTAAAACAACCACAGCAGGCAACAAGTTGATAAATTCTGTTAAATTTAAAGTTTAATTTACCGAATTATCCATTTGTTTTCTGACAGAAACACATGGAACGAATCACCGCTCCACATTTTGATTGACAGCGTCACAGCCCACTAATGACCGTGTTTACTCCTGTCCTTTAACCATTGAATAAGATTTTAAAAATGTCTGCACTTCTGACGAAGCGCTGTTAAATATAGGTGAAAAACTACGCCGCAAAAATAATAAATAAAATGCTTTCTTAAAAAGGCAAAAGAACACATGCACGTTTTCTTAATATGATAATTAAAAACCAACAGACTGATGAAAATGAGGGACATTTTCTCAATATGGGACGTGCGGGACAAGGGGTGAAAATGCTTTCTACTTTCTATTTGGTCAGCTGTAAATGGCCAGGTTATAGTTACTTTTATATCCAGGATGGAAGTTAAATGAATCTGCATGAGAGGGGGTGATCTTTAATGTAAACATGTACAAATTGCATGTTCCTAAAATATGTTCTACTCAAACTGAAGCTCTTAACCTCCTACATGTCACAGATAATTCATATTCCTGGAAAACAGACGTCTCGTGTCACTTCACTGTGAGTATTTTCAGCTATGCTAATCTGAACTATGACACACAACTTTTAACGCCAAATTACATGCACACCCTGGAGAAAGCTAATTTCAGAGAGCATTTTAGGGCCTTTATTTAGAACGTAAGCCAGTAGGCAGCATCTAAACCTGTGGTGGGGTGAAGCGCTTACTGCTATCTGTTATTGCTCTCAACGTTCTCACTCTGTTTCCCCACCCTGTGTTAGTGGTAGCTAGGCCTAAATGGTCATTGCTGAAGGGACTACTTTAATTAAAGTCCTGTCTGTCAGCCGCCCCTCCGTGGCTCCCAGCCTGAAGCCATGACAGATAGAGGCAGCTCTAATTGTCAGGGCTGGAGATAAAGTGAAATTTGAAATTGGGTGTGGAGGGACTACTACCACACAATGCACACACACACACATACACCTCCCCTTTTTGGCCCATGTGGTTGTCCAGCTGTGCCAGCAGTGGTGTTGGAGAGGAGGTTAAGTAAACAGTAAGGGCCAGCGGGGGCCAAAGTACCCCAACTCCCGTCTACCCATCACAGCTCAGATTAGTGCACCCCGTTCAGTCAAGACGTACTTCTCGGGTACTGTAGTTCCAGCTCGTACCTGAATCCCAACGTTTTTTGTTCCATGTGCTTTTATGGGTGTATGATTGTTGTGTGTTTCGTGGTGGTTGCTATCACAGTCATCACTATTACTGTTGCTTATTGTTTAGGGGTGTACAATCCTGCTTCTGGACAACCACCTTCCCACAGAGTTTAGCTCCAACTTGCTCCAGCTGGAAGCTTCCAGTAATCCTGAGACCTTGATTAGCTGGTTCAGTTGTGTTTAGTTAGAGTTAAACTCTACAGGAATGTGGCTGGACTGGACACCCCTAGTTAAGAGTCACAGATTTAAACAAATCCCTATCCCTAAGTAATAAACTTTGGTTTGTAATCCATCCCAAAATACGGATATGAAAAATACCTCAAGTCATGTGACTTGTTGAAAAGATGTGTGCATTTACTTTTCTTAGATACAGTGGGTGAAATAATCATGTAGACTTATATTGAAGGAAGGAATCCAACTATATCTAAGCAACAGAGTATCATAGAGACATCAGAGTGGCCAGTAAGCAACCTATAAATCAACCAGAAACTAACCAGAACACACTAGCTACTACCTAGGATTTTGGAAAACCACACATGTAAAAATTTAGTCATTGGACTTTTTGGGATCTTGATCCTTGCCTGTTCTTTCTCCTTCACACATATCCACATGCCAATGTTTTGAGATTCGCGCTTAAGAGCCGATATCTAGGCGGGCTACGCACAAGTTCTGTTTGGGGATTCCCGTGACGTGCTCAGCGAGCGTTAGTCACACATAAACGAATCTCTGCCTGCAAGATTGCACATGGACACCTTCACATCTTTGTAAGAATTCCTGAGTGGATGTAGAAGCAAAGGTGCTTTATGGCTGAGCAGAGCCAATGTTGCTGTTTGTGACTGTGATTTTGTTTAGGAAGGCAGGAGAATGAAGGGCCCAGTGATTTGTGGGAGGTTCCATCTGTTCCCTTCATGGCACAATAGGCTCCCTCTTGCATGACATGTTTTTCTGCCTCTCGCTGTTTCTCTGAGTGCTCAGCACTGGTGAAATAGAGAGAGAGAGAGAGAGGGGTTGAATAGAGCCCATGTCTCTCTTTGCAATAATAAGTGTGTGTTGCCGGCAAATCTCTTGCTCTAACAAAGACATGTCGTATTCATTTGTGTGCATGCACATTGAGATCTCGAGAAATGACTGCACGTTTTTGCATATCTTTGTCTCTGCAGGTGCACATACTGCTTCCCTCTGTCCAAAGGTCTCCTTTGCATCAGTAATGTGACTTTGTATATGTCGGCGGGTGTAACTCTGTGTGTGGCTACGGTGTACGTGTGAACGGCAGGGACTGCTCTGTGGTCACATGATTGAGTAGTCATCCATGTCTTTGAGGCAGAGAGAGCATCAAAAGGCTCTTTGTTTACAACTGGAGTGTGGAAATCCTGAGCGGGCTCTTTGGCCCTACAGGGTTGGATAATGCTCCCAGTGGGGCTCTTTCCCCTTCCCCTCCTCTCTCTCCTCTGAGAGAGTCCAGCATCTTTTCTCTCCCTCTCATTCTGGTCTGTTATCTCTCTGTGTGTCCCTCCCTCGGTCTCTCATGATGTTATTGAGTAACACTTTGTTTTGGAGCTAGTGTTGGTACAGTTCAGTTGCACAGGGAATAAAGGGGTTCATGGGGCAGAGAGTGCATTACCGTGGCAACTGTTTGAGAGGCCCCATCTACAAAGGAGAGCACCGGGTCATGTGACTGTACTACAGAGGGGCTTAAATCATCCACCAATCTCCCCTGCTTTCAGATTTTCAGCTTCTTTAAATAACAAGCTCGCTCATTCATGAGACCAGATGGAATCTGCAGACTTTTTGCAATGATTTGGAGGGGAAATATGTGGAGTTACACTGAATAGATTTTAAAAAATGCCATTAAAAGTTTTTGTTTGTTTGCGAATCCTGGCCAACCACACAGAGCAACACTGACACAACCATTGCCATGTATTTTAATCTGGACTCTTGGTCCAGCTAATGGCAGATTGGAGGAGTGTATTAACCTGTCTGGTGAAACTAGTGGCCCTGAAATTACACGCATCGCTTTTAATCAATGAATATGCAAGAGACATATTCCCTTTTATGAATGGCATGTTCTTGTGAATTCTACAGAACATGTTCTTCAGAGTTCTGGGTGTACATATTATGTGTGGACCCACTTATGTCCCTCTCTTTGCTACCTCTCTCTCTCTCTCTCTCTCTCTCTCTCTCTCTCTACCCCTTCCCAGTAATGACACAGTAATCCCTGTGTAAATAGAGGGATAGAGTAAAGATGCAGACTCCATGGCCGTTCAGAAATCTATCCCGCTTCTCTGCTCCGCCGAGCTCCAATAGAACAGCTGCTTCCCTCGGGCACCACGGAAACGAAATGTCACGAGTGAAATAAAGGCTCCCGTTCCAAACGTGTACCTTCTGTCAGCAAATGCCACTTTTCTCCAGCACTGCACTTAGTCTTTAATGCACTGCTTGACTTTGCCAACGCTGGGTGGCCTTTTCTACTGAGAAAACGCAGAAATAATTTTGTGTTGTCATCTCCGGAGCCTTTTCCTTTCAGTCTCCGACTTCCCTTCCCTGCTACAAGGCTAAAGAATGAATAGGACACAATATGATTGTTGATCGTGAAAGGGTATGTGAAAGATTGGCCTTTGTAATTCTCTGGTTTGATTCTTAAGAATGCCTTGAGGCCAATGCCAACAGAGACCAAAGGAAAAATGATTCAAATTAAGACATATTGAAGATTGTGAATATACGGAGCACATTTGGGAAGTATTAAGCCTAGCGAGACATTTATGTAACAGCTCTATACTGTGTCAACAATGCCTCTATCGTATCTATTGTTATTCTCCTAAGGAAAGAGAACACAGGGGTCTAAGCTGGAGACTTTTAACCAATGCTCTCAATCTCATTGCTTTCTAGGAGAACCAAATACGATATTAAAGGGAACTCATTTGTGATTTTTCTTATCAAGTGGTTCAATTTGGTTTATTACTGCTGTAGAATACCAGATCTTTAGTCGGTGGTTTTGATTGGGCTTAACAATGCTCTTCATTCAAACGAGAAGATCCTCCTCCACATGCCGATGTTTAGGATTTGCATGCAGCCTGAAGATGAATAATACAAGAACACATGCATTTTTAAAGGCTAAAATTACTGAAATCTGTTTTTGAGACATTCTGGGACAGACGCGGATGCTCTGTGGGAACTGCTCTGCTGGAGGATGAGAAAATTCTGTGTGATGTTGAGGAGCACTTTCACTCGCTCTCTCTTTCTGACGCCTTTTCTAATTCCCCCGTCATGTCTTTGACTTTGTGACCAGCCTTTTTCTTGCAGTCCTCATTTTTTTGCATGTTGTGAGAGATCAAAGCTGCCTTTTATATGAACAGAGATAAGAGGGCTGTATTGTTATGGAGAGATGGCTAGTTGCAGGGTTACCGGGTAAGAATGTGTGTTTTGGAGAAGGAACGAAAGTGTATGTGTGTGTGTGTGTGTGTGTGCTAAACAATCAAAGTTTCACAACGTTAAAGGGAGTCTTGGTGAGCTCTCTCTCTCTCTCTTTCTCTGTCTCTGTGTGCCGTCTCCTCAGTTCAAAGCCAGTTTGATGTATGAGACTTCCTCCTCCTCCTAATTGCACCTCTTTAATTCCAATGAGGAGGATGCCTACGCTCTGACAGCTAATCACTGACACGGCCCGCTTTACTCGGCAGTTGGGTGTACTTGTCTGGAAACTTCATGTCTGTTTCAACTGTGTGTGTGTGTGTTTAGACACGTGTACATACGTGTGCGCTGCCTTGCATTGTTTGCGCTATAATCTCAAAGTCTCTTGCTGTGCTAAACCGGCAAGCACAACAGCTGGCAGGACTTCGTAACACTTCAGCATCTGTTCTAATGTACTCAGGTAATATCTGGCTTGCCATTAAGGCTACTTAAGTGGTTTGTTTTCTCTGATAAGTGTGCAATAAAAAGATTTCAATATGATCTGAAATATTTCTCATCATATTCTTACAAGACCAAATTATGAATCTTTTTTTTTTTTCAAACTTTGGAATCTTTTATCAAAGCAAATTTTCTTTTCGGCTCATGTGACAAATCCGTCTTATTTTTCAAGCTCCTCTCTAACCATCTGTCTCAACCAAAAGTCACCATTTTTCACAATCCAATTAATTTCTGTGGGTTCTCATTCCTTATCCTGTACATGTTCACGATGAATGTCTGTAAAACAGCCCAGAAATACATGAGATTTCTTAAAATGAGTAGGACACAGCATTTCACAGGGCTGTCTTCTGCATCTTTGTAGCATTATTTATTTTTCCTGAAGTCTACTTACTGTATGTTAGTCAAGGTTTCGTAATTTAGTTTTACATGACGTTCTACCTTCATGTTGACCCTTAGAATTAAACTGACCATCATTCATGTGCTTATGGTTGTGTCATCAATACTATGATGGTTTTTAACTGATTTCTGAATGGAATTAGGAGGGAGTTTTGCGTTATTAACATTACAGTATCCTTAAATCGTACTTTAAAATATTTTATTTCATTTTGTTTAAAAGGAAAATCATATTCATCTAGATAATCATCTCCTAAGTGTAACTCTCCTTTTCACTGTCCTTCACAGTCTAGTAAATGACAGAAATGTTTAGCTTGATTAAATGATTTCATGTTTGTTTTTCCAAGCAAGACAGGTTGATTAAAATGACAAATTATAAATCAGAGTTTTAAATATTAAAGGTAATATTAAACTTGATTGAGGAGCGCATTACATTGCCTGTCATCTCATACCTTTATTCCGCTTTCAAATCATGCCGAACAGAATTGAAGTTAATTAACATTCTGATTTGCCTTTATTTGTCTGTCGAAATTAGTCCATCATACCAGACTGCATGTCTGTGTGTGAACTCTGTCGTCTAATACTCCTATTGCATCCTGTCTGCCTAGTGTGTTACTGTTGTTTATGGGCCGCAGAACAGATGACAATTTTATTCGACAGCCTGCATTTGTATGCGCACATACACAGAGTTTTGGCACCAGGGACACTTGCACTACTTCCCTCTCTCAAAGCCAATTAACATAAAACCTCATGTGCAGGAAACTGTCTAAGACTGTAAGCTTTGTGCTTTCCCATAGGTTTGCAGCTGAGTTGATGCATGTTCACATACTGCCTTTCCAAACGCACAAGTGTATACATACAGGCCCATCTCTCTCTCTCAATCAATCTCTCTCTCTCTCTCTCTCTCTCTCTCTCTCTCTCTCTCTCTCTCTCTCTCTCACTCTCACTCTCTCTCTCTCTCTCGCTCTCTCTCTCTCTCTCTCTCTCTCTCTCTCTCTCTCTCTCTCTCTCTCTCTCTCTCTCTCTCTCTCTCTCTCTCTCTCTCTCTCTCTCTCTCTCTCTCTCTCCATTGTGACCCTGAGTATTTTCTCTCACATCCAGGAAAGGCTACTTCCCTGCCTCTTACCGAAATAACCTGTAATCTAATTTTAACCTGTGGGTTTTCAGACAAAGAATAGAGCTTGTGATCTTTGCACACATTTATGTGGCTAAATTTACCCTGCAGTTTTAGTGGAGGTTGCAAATGTCAATTAAGCATAACTGATGTATTCACAGTGTGATTTAGGCACTAAAAAGACTACCATAGTATTACCATTGTTTATTTGTTTTTTTGTTTTTTGGGGGGGTAGTACAGATTTTCATCCTGGCGAACTGTGGAGATAACTGTGGAAAGGTAATACTATAGTATTTTGATGTTAACTACTGCCCAGCAAACACATTTACTTTGTGGCAACGTCTGTGGCACGTTGCATTTCTGCTATGGCAGCGGCGCTGTCTACGTGCTCACAACATTGTAACAACGTAGAATTGTAAGACGCGACAGGGCTGTAGCAATGTTGTTGCGTGACATTCAGCAACTGAGAGATGACGTTCTGACAATTTTTTTTTTGTGCTCGATAGGCCTATAGATATCCCCCATTTAGCTTTTTTTTTTTTTTTGGTTAATTTTTAATTAGTCAGATGTTAGATAATTTTATACTTTTTAAATAGTGTTTATCCTTATTATTATTTAAATAGTGTTTATCCTTATTATTATTTAAATAGTGTTTATCCTTATTATTATTTAAATAGTGTTTATCCTTATTATTATTTAAATAGTGTTTATCCTTATTATTATTTAAATAGTGTTTATCCTTATTATTATTTAAATAGTGTTTATCCTTATTATTATTTAATGGTGCTATCAGTAAATTAGCCTAATTATAATCAACACCTGCAAGTGTACACTTTGAAGAGTAAAAATGACAGAAGGTTACATTAATTCAACTTTATTAAAACTGCATATCGTAATCAAATTGGACTTCCTAAAGTCATACATTTGTGAAAAAAGATAAAAACTAAATAAACGAATATACAAATTTATTTTAAGTATAACAAATAAAACATAAAAAGCATAGATCAGAACATTTAATGAACAACCCCAGGTTCTGTACATGGCAGACAGTAGTCGAAAGCCGGGCGATAAAGGTCGGGAACCGGATTCAGTCCAGGAAACATCCACGAATCCAGGGGAGCAAAGAAACGAATGAGACTAAATAGCAGCAGAGCTGCCAACTCTCACGCATTGGCCGGGAGACACACGCATTTGATTGGTTTCACACGCTCACACATCACACCCCCGATTTCTCACGCTGAAATGTCAACCCGGTCGGTCAAATACCTGAAAGATGAGTTTATCTATAGATTTACCTGTTGAGCCACTTGTGATCGACTAGTTATGCCGCAAATGAGTTAAAATGTCCCTGAATCTAGAGCGAGCGCACATGAGACAGAGAATCAGGCATCAGAGATGGAAAGCGAGCGAGAGCCGGTGTTGGAGAATGCCGCACCAACCCCCCTTCCAACCCACCCCCCCCCCTATTAAAACTGGCTGAATATGAGACAGCCCCACCTCAGATATTTTTCACCAGCCGCCACGGGAAGGTTGGGTACGTTGTGCTAAGTTTCTGAGTTTGCTGGGTGTATACTGAGATCCATGTAACATGGTTCTTCCGAAAATACCATGGTATATGTCCAAAAAAACATAGTAGTATCCATAGTTCTAGATATATGTACCATGATATTCTTGGAAGTACTTTGTGGTAACGTGTAAGTATCATGATACATTCAGTACCACTGTACACTTCAAATGTTTTGGGTCGGCAAGATTTTTTAAAATGGTTTTGAAATAAGTATTTTATGCCAACCAAGGCTGCATTAATTTGATTAAAAAAAATACAGTAAAACTTAACTCAACTTAAAATAACAGTTTTCTCTTCATCAAGATTCTTTTGACGAATCAAAAGAAGAGCATTTATTTGAAATGTATTTTTTTTTTTGTTACAATGTAAAAGTCTTCACTGTCAGTTTTAATCCTTACTGAATAAAGGTTTTAATATATTTCGAAAAATCTTTCTGACCCCAAACTTTTGAATGACAGTGTATATATAGAAATACCATGTTTTGGGATATATTACCATGGTAATGCATTGTGTTTTGTTTGGAAAAAAATACTGTGGCAGTACTGTAGTACAATGATGGTTTCACATAGTAATACTCTGTCCGGTACTTATATACCCTGGAATTAACATGGTACATGTTCAAAATAACGCGGTACCACTGTACCATGTCAAAACTTGGTAGTACCATGGTACTTTATGGTACTTTTGTAAGTGGTTCCTATGTAGTACCAAATATTTTTTAGATATGTGCCATGAGTATTCTAGGGGTTCCTTGGAGAACAATATAAATACCGTGGTACATAAATATGGCAACCGTTCAGTACCATAGTACCTCCACAGTAAAGGAATGGACAGATGCATGTTCTTCCGTCTTGTCAGTATATGATGTTCTCAATTTTTTTTTCTTCTAAATTACTAAGTGCTCATCATATTCAACAAGCCAATTACAAGAGGTACGGCAAGTAGGCTCAACATAAATATAGGATTAAGCTTTAATTATTCTCATAAAGCAGTTTTAATCTTCACAATGTCTGTAAGTAGTGTGTATCCGTGAGTGTGTGTGTGAGCATGTGAAAGCAAACAGGAAATATGTGTTATTTCTCAATGAATGCAGCTCTGGTTGTCCTTATGTTTCTATGGGGAGGGTCTGTCATGTGTGCAGCTGCGAAACAGTCAAAATCGCAGCTTGTTTTTTTAGTTTGTGTTTGACATCAATGCCAGGCAGCAATTTACTGAACAACAGGTCAAATCATCTTGGGGTGTGTTTCCCGAAAGCATCGTAGCCAACTATGGTCTCAAGTTCCGTCGTTATCAGTGTAGTTTAATGAGTCTGAGTTTCCCAAAAACATCGTTCCAACGAACATTGGCAAACAGCATCGCACAGTTGTGTGTCTGAACGACAGATCTCCACCTGTGGTTAGAAGCTTGTTTTGTTTGCATAACATGTGGACTTAATAAATCTTTATCTTGAGCAAAATAAGCAAGCTGACATTCAGTGCAATCTATAGCTTTTATTTAGAATACATACAAATGTCATTTACGTCTTTTAGTTTGTCAAGAGATTTAATGCACCGTTTTTGAAGAGTGCTCATGTGCGAACAAGCTCTAGTATGTAAGAACGAGTCTATGATTGAATTTGGAAATAAAGCAAAGTCGTTGTTCGGGAAACTCAACCCAGACCAGCATTGACTAAGCCAATGCCATGAGATTGGGGCGGGGCTATCTGTTTGACCGACCAATGAAAGGCAGGAAGAGTGTCCGTGAAATTTTTCAACTTATTCAGTGTAAACATGTCAATGTAGGTTTTGACATCAAGATCATAATTATTTCAGAATTTCATAGTTTTGTTGTGGATTAGTTGGTTAATTCATTTGCATGTAAACGCTTAAAGGCGCTGATTTTTGATAGTTTTCAAGTATGATATACATGTAAACTAATTTGTATCTGTGGAAAGAGTCTCTGAGGAAGAGATTCGTAGTGCTGAGGGATGGGAGGAGATAAATCAGCGGGTTCTGGTGTGTGGTGGAGGAACAGGAAGGACCGTGGAGAGGATGAGGTGTGGCTGGAAGCCAAGCGTTCGTGTTTGTGTGTTGTAAGAGAGCAGCTGTGCGCCGCGATTGGGACGCACTCCGGTTTCCACTCGTCAGGTCCGCCCGTCCTCATTCGGCCAGTTATAGCAGTATATATACCCTCTGTCCTTCAGTCTTCCCGCTCGACCAGTTACAGTCTGAACCACATTTGACAGGTTCTGTTTATGTCCTTGGTTTTGAGAAATTGCTACTAATAAGATAAAGCGTGTAATAGAATAAAGCACTGGAAAGTATAAAATTGGATCATATTTTGTGTTGTTAGAGAGAAAGCAATCACTTGAGTGGTTTGCAAGAGAGCGGGGAGTTTGGATGTGTGTCCACCCTGTAGCAACAAAGAAGAGAAAAGAGAATGACATCTAAAAGAAAATAAAGTAAAAGGCAGAAGGACCTTCAAACAAGAGCTACTCTCAAGCCAATAAACACATAACAGTTTCATCAATCTAAGTTCAGGAAGAAAAGCAGCTGCAAATACATGTAGAGGAAGAGTTTGAATGAGGAAAAGAGAGAGATTCAGTAAGATAAAGCTGCCTATCGAGACAACTTTCTAAGATGTTATATGTGCACTCCTGACACAAAGACTCTTAGAAATGTAGGAAGCAATATAATTCTATAAACACAATTCACACCAAGGACGATAACTATAACGATAAAGTTCTAAAAATCAACCTAAATATAAAATAATCACTTTCAAACCATTTTTTCCCAGTTGAACTATAAAATCAATGACAGCCAATCAGAATTCACCAGACTTTAAAGAACTTGAGCATTTAAGTTAGGCCTTGAGTCAGTATTGCATGCAATCCCAGAATGCATGGCAGACCAAACAGGAGGAATGTCGATTATATGTAAAAGATATATTTACAAAATGATTTGTTTATAATATATGCACACACTGCCATTCAAAAGTTTAGGTGATAAGTTAAGTCATACTTTTATTCAACATGAATGTGTTAAATTGAAAAGAAGTTGACAGTAAAGACTTTTGCTGTACAATGTTACAAAAAAATAATATTTCAAATAAATGTTGTTCTTTTGAACTTTCTATTCATCAAAAAATACAAAAAGAATATTGATTTCCACAAAAACATTAGGCAGCACAACTGTTTAAAATGGACTCTTTTACTCAATATTTGTGAGTGCTACATCTTAGTATGCCTGTTAGAGAATGACACTGTAAACTGATCAACATGTTAACTTCAGACTCTGTTGTAATCAGCTGTGGGTTGAGTCTCCAGTGTGCTTCACTGTTGAGTGTTGTGTTGTTGCCTATGTAGAACGCTCCATATCCGTCACTTAAGAGGATCCATTTCAGTTAGGATGCCACCTAATGTCCTGTACACATTGGACGATTTTGGGATGTCCCAGACAAAAGATGACGATTCGTGGTGATTTCTGTGGTCGTGGCTCCTAAACAGTGCTCCTACATCGTACACTGGGAGAGGTTTAAAGATGGACGCTTTCACGGTCTTAAGACCAAAGATAGCCTGTGATAATGTTCTGACAGTGTCATTAATTTAGCATGATCACCTCACAGTGTGTTTGCTGCTACGGCCTACTTCTACTGACTAGCCAATAAAAATAAAACACGAAATGGTGTGTTGATCAACTTTACATTGCGCTAAAACTTAAAACTATTACCTCAAGCTCCATTGTCAAACAAAATTGTCATGCCAAGTTGGTCTCTTTTCCCTAGCCATGACTGAGTCATATTCTCCTCTTTCGATTCCTCCTCCCAGTGCACATTAAAAACTAAAATCTTGCTCTATTTGTTTACCACTAGCACATCCTGATGACGTTTTATTCTTCTATACTAACTTGCGTCGTATGATTCTCTAGGTGTCATCATCGTACAGCCTACATACATGTCGTACCCAAGTTTATTAGATCGATGTCATACAGTGTGGTTTGTAATGATCTTATAGGATTGCTGAAATCACACAGTCTAGCAGGCATCAAGGGGCGTTCACGCTGCCAGTGATTTGCAATGACAGAGCAACCTGCAGTCATTCATTTTTAATGAGAGTTCAGGATTTCCAGTGAGATGAGCGACAACGACCGTTGGCGATGCAACAAAGTTAAACAAAGTAGAGTTCAACTTGATGCGAGTGAACGGTGATACTGTTAATACACTGATATAGTTGAGTAGCAACCAGGAGCATGAACACGCAATGACCTCCAGTGGTTTAATCACTGTCAATGTGACCAACCCTTCAGAGGACAGATGCCTATGGAGACTGTAGAGAGAGAGAGAGAGAGAGAGAGAGAGAGAGATGAAGGTGCAGACCTGGCAGGCCATGATGGAAAGTTGTAGGCTGGCAGGCATTGTGTTCTAAAGGTCATCGTGATCCCAGTCTGAATAGCTCCAGAGTGATTCCTCTTTATGCAAGCGGACTTTAAAAGCCTTTTACATTGCCTGACCTGAACGCACACACTTCTAGTCTCTCTGCCTGGATCTACTGCTGGAGCCTGTATCATAGCACTTTTAGGCACTGTTTACAAATGGTATTAACATCATCATTGGGTCATCCGATCACAGTGGTCTGCTCTAAATATACTCTACCGTTCAAAAGTTTGGGGTCACTATGTTATTAATACATTTATTCAGCAAGGACACACTGAGGGGGCGTTTATACAACACTGCTTTCAACTGAAAAAGGAAAACTTTTTATGCGTTTTAGCCAAAAAAGTTTTGCAAGTTTGATACCGTTATCATCTCCATGTAAAAACATGAATTTGCTGAAACGTTGTCGTCATGAACGTGTATTACGTATTCTGTCTATATGCGCATAGTGTTTGTTTACAAAGTGACATCGCCATCTACTGGCCTGGCATGAATACTACAACTTTTTTAATTGTTTCGCGAATCCGTGTAAACTGTGATCATTTTAACAATGTTGTCGTCTGTACATGAAAAATGTAAAGGAAAAACATTTAAGTTTTTGGTACATCGTTGTCATGTAAACATACTCTTAATTGATCAAAACTGACAATTAAAAACATTTGTAAAGTTGCAAAATATTTCTATTATATTAAATGCTCTTCTTTTGGTCTTTCTTCTCATTAAAGAATCCTGATGTTTACACCAAAATATGAAGCAGCACTGTTTTTAACATTGATAATAAGAAATATTAGAATGATTTCTGAAGGATCATGTGACACTGAAGACTGGAGTAATGATGCTGAAAATTCAGCTTTGATCACAGGAATAAATTACATTTTAAAACACATTCAAATAGAAAACAGTTACTTTAAATTGTAATAACGTTTCACAATATTACTGTTTTACTGTATTTTTGGTCAAATAAATGCAGTCTTTGTGAGCATAAGAAACTTCTTTCTTTTTTTTAATCTTACCGACCCCAAACTTTTGAACGGTAGTAAAAGTTTTGATCACACTTTAGATCAGGGTCCAACTCTCACTATTAACTACTCAATAAACTCCTAATTACTGCTTACTAATAGTTAGTAAGGTAGTTGTTAAGTTTAGGCATTGGAATGTAGAATATGATTTATATATGCATTTATATGTGCCTTATAAGTATAAATAAACAGTCAACATCCTAGTAACAAGCATGCTAGTAAACAACTAGTTAATAGTGAGAATTGGACCCTAAACTAAAGTGTAACCAACGTTTTTGATTGGATCACTCAAATCAAATTTAGAAGTAGTCAAATGCATGTGACAAGATCTGATAACAAGATACCTCTGCATACAATCACTGTTCCAAAACAAAGGCTTCATATACGGCTTCAAAAGACAGCAATTTAAAAACGAGGAATAGCAGCAAACAAGACTTGACAGAATATCTTCAGGACGCCTTACATGAACATGCAGTCACAGATCCCGTGAAGGTTAGTTCATTCAGTGTAACAGAGACAGTATCAGAAGAGCAGACAGGCCACAAGCGAATGGGAGAAATCGAAATGTACAGTAGGCATCAGACTGAAAGAAAAACAAAGCAAAATTAGTCAGAACCCGGTGGCCAGTTGGTGAGAATTTGATTTAGCCACCCCAGAGTCCTCTATATATTAAAATGAAATCAGGACCAGAGGCGTTGGCTTGGAGCGCTCGCACGCAGATACTCCCGCATTAACCATCAGCTCTGCTGCAGAGAGAGGCTTTGTTCTGTCAGTGTGTCTCGGTTTCACTGTGTGTGCAGGAAAAGCCCTCGGCAAACGCTGTCATAGAAGGAGGGCGAGAGATGTGGATGAAAGAAAGACAGTGGAGAGGAAGAGGCCAGGGAAAGAAACTATTGTGACTGAGAGCAGAAAGAGGGAGATTGTCAGATGTGCTGTAATACATTACCGGCAAGTGTAAAAAAACGGGGGTGATGTCATCAATATTGAACACCGCTAAGGCAGAAAGCTGTTTTTGATTTGGAGGTTGAAAAATGGAAGGCCAGCCAAAGCATGGCAGACTGAAAAATTCACAATATGTGGTGCTGAACTTGATACAAACTGGATTTTAAATTACTGTCTGGGAAAGTTAGCATCCCTCCAGATCCCAACCTCAGCCTTCACTGAACGCTTTGATGACATCACAGCACCTCTCACTGGCTCATACCTGAAACTGCAGGCTTTGAACATTGGTTGTGATGGGAATGTGCTGTACAGTACACACTGTGTGCTGCCTACCGTTTTCTAGAAGATTATCTGACGCAAGATACAATCTATATACAACAAAAAAAAGTTTTGAAATGTATTTATTCTACATTTATGCTCGTTATGCTATGATTATGCTACACTGTATTTGTTTAATTCATCATCTTGTAAAGTTGATTTTGTCATTCCAATCTAATGAGTTAACAAAAAGGTGTTAAAAATCACAGTTATATTATGTACGGAAAGTCAGGAAGTCGAGTGCATTGCATTGTGGGATACAGTACTCCTTGAAATGTGTTTAGGTTTTATACTGCACATTTTGGCTACTACTGTTGAAATGTTTGGGCATGTTTTGGGTTTTGTCTTTTGTTTTGTAAAAAATAATATGTTTATTCAGCAAGGACACATTAAATTGATCAAAAGTGACAGTAAAGACATTCATGTTACAAATAATTGCTATTCTTTTGAACATTCAACCTTAAAAAACAGCAACTGTTTTTAACAGTGTGACAATTAATTACTGTAATTTAATTACTTTTCCTTTGAAAAAGTAAAGTAAGGGATTACTCTTCAGAAGTAATTGCATTAAAACTGTATAGAACAATTCTATTAAAATGTAATGTCTAATGTATGTACAAATTTGTATTTTTAATGTAACCTTCTCCATTTAAATACTTTGATCAGTGAAGAATAATTTATGCAAATATTATATAATTTATTTGAAAAGAGCAGTTTCATGTCTGTCTTTGTATTGTTTAACTGGTTGAGGATGATAAAGGATTTAGAAAGCAATTAGTAATGCAATTTTTTTTTAGAGAGAGTAATTAGTACAGTAATGTAATTACACTGTTAAAGAATTCATTAGTAGCTAGTAATTAATTACTTTTTTTAGAGTAACTAACCCAACACTGGTTTTTAAAATAATGAAAATAAAATATATATGTATTAAAATAGAAAACAGTTATTTTCAATTGTAATAATATTTCACAATATTACAGTTTTTACTGTATTTTTTATTTATTTTTTAAATCTCGATAACACTTTACAATTAGGTTTCATTGGTTAACATTAGTTAATGTATTAACTAACATGAACTAACCATGAGCAATACATTTGTTACAGTATTTATTAATCTTTGTTAATGTTAGTTAATTTAAAAAATCCAGTCGTTCATTGATTGTTCATGTTAGTTCAGAGTGCATAAACTAATGTGAACAAATACAACTTTTGATTTTAATAATGTACTAGTAAATGTTGAAATTAACATTAATTTAGATAAATAAATGCTGTTCATTCTTAATTCAAGTGTTACCAAAAATCTCTCTCTACTCATTATTTGATCAGTCTTACAATAGTCAGGACTAATAGTTTTACCACAAAACGAACTAAAACCTTTCTAAATGATTCAGCTGTCGTGCAGAATGCAGTGCTTGCTAATATTCCTCTCCACATATACGTAGCCATTGAATACTCTCTTTTATCCATAAGACCAAGCTCAATTCACCCTCCTGAAGCTTTCAAAACAGGAGATGTAGTCTCCTGCGGTCCCGTCATCTGTCATCACTAATAAAGCATGTTTTCTCACCAGGACGATGTAGTGTAGATCAAAACAACAACACAGGAAGAAATAACATATATATTTCATAACTTCATAACATAACTTTCTTAAGTTCTGCTATGTAGGCCATCTCTGAAAAGAGTTTTTCCTGCAACTTTCATAAGTGAATGTGTGCTCTCAGAGGCCAGCCTCTCAAGGACAGAGCACATTAGGCTGATTAAATAAAGACAGAGAGTGATTTATAACAGCTCTGTCTCGCTCTATTCATCAGCGGGCTCTTGACTTAATAAAGTATTGATATTTAGATGCGCGGTGAGGGAGCGGGCAGTGTTTCAGCGGTGACGGGAGGCGCAGGGGACCGGGCGCTCAGGGCAGTGAATACTGTAGCTCATCTCCACACACACACACACACACACACAAACACACACCGAGGGAGTGAGCACTGATCTCTCCGAGACCCTCAGACATGATGTGAGGGACGGGGCTGTCCAAATAAGCACTGCCATTTTCAGTCACTTTATTAGGTAACGCTTTATTTTACAGTGTCCTTGTTACATATGTTGCATGTACTTAATAATAATAATAATGAGTTTTATTTATATAGCGCCTTTCCAGGGCTCAAGGACGCTTTACAATAAACAAGCATCAATAAAGGCAATGGACAAAGACAGCAGACAAAACAACAGTAGGTAGATGAAAGTGTAAGTACAGTAAATGAGAAATTAGGTAGATGGGGCGGCACCCAGCAGAATACAATCAGATATATATATTAAAAAAAAAATGCAATACAACTTAAAAATTATGACATTCAGAAAATAAGTGAGTTTTGAGCATGGATTTCAATTCAGAAATAGTGTTAAAAAAAACAGAGTGATCGGGGGACAGAGTTACACATTTTGGGTGTAACAACACTGAATTATATTTACCATAGTAATAACAGTAAATTATGCATAATTACATGCAACTAACCCTCAACCAAATCCTAATCCTTCCCTAACCCTATAGTAAGTACATTACATTACATTAAGTACTTAAATATATAATTACACTGTACCAATGACACCTTAAAATAAAGTGTAACCCTTTATTTTAAGGTGTCAGTGTTACAATGCGATTATACATTTAAGTGCTGAGTAATAATAATGTACTTACTCTAGGGTTTGGGTTAGGGTGTGGTTTAGGGTTAGTTGCATGTAATTAAGCACAATTTATAGTAATTACTAAAGCAACTACATGTAACGTGTGTAACAAAGACTAAAGACTGTAACCCCATTTTCTTTTTTTCAGTGTTGGGTCAAGTTAAACGGTTATATTTCTTTCTTTCTTTCTTTCTTTTAATAGATCGTACAGAAAAACATGTTAAATTGAGGAGATATACAATACAAAACAATTAATACGCTGAACAAAATATAAAAATCTTCTAAAAAGCTAAAAAGATGCCGTCAAATATTGTGGAGATCTGGAATGGAGTGATGAGTGAAAATAGCTGGAAAACCTACAATATTTTTTCCCAAACTCAATTTCACATTTACGTTCCAAAAATGTGTCTGAACACAGTTCATAATACAAGTGAATGTGACATGCGAAGACCAAGTAAACCATACTCTGAATTTGACATTCACCTTTTTTGCTCACCAGGCACTGTGGCTAGTGGTTTTCCAAAGAAAAAGCTAAACATTTTTACTGGCCACAATTTTAACATCGATACCATAGGGAAAACTGCCATACAGATATTTGTAATATTATCTCATAATTTGGCAGTGACTGTGTTACACACCACTGCTGAAATATTCCCGTGTTTAGTGGGTTGGCTGGTGTTAATGTCAAGCCCTGCTTATTTCAGGAATTAATGCAGGTCGTTGACTTCTATGATTAGTTTTCTCTTTCGGTTGTCTATTGTCATGGCGGAGCAGATTAGTTTAAACTTAGTTTATAGCTATCTTCCTAGAGTTATTTAAACTCTCGAAACGTTAATAGCTAGCAACCTGAACACATGCTTTAATGGCACATCCTTTAGAAGGAAACTCAATCACCCTGGAGTACTGAGGTTTATTACTGCCGAAGCAGAGGAAGAACGCATATTAAATATGTACAACCTTGTGCTTGAAATGTACTGGCTGAGCATTAGATAAACATATGTGAGACTTTGTACAAGAGATTTTGTTAGATTTGAAGAAAAAAATGGGTTGCACTTTATTTTACAGTATGTGCACTTACCTAAGAAAGTACTGGTTAATATAAGGCAACTGCATGGGTTAAGGTTAGATTTATGGGTAGGTTCACGGTTAGTACCTAGTTATTACCCAGTTTTTGTTACTTTAATAAGTACATAGTATGTATGTGGGGAACAGGACTGTAAAATAAAGTTCTACTAGAAAATGCTTTCAGCTGCAGCGTGAATAGTAGCAGTAACAAAGAGTATGCTTATGTTTTTGACCTCTTTGCGTTTCTTTATACCGACAGGCCGAAGGAGAGGACAGTCTGAAGAAGATGCAACTGATGGAACTGGCCATTCTCAACGGCACCTACAGAGATGCCAATATCAAATCACGTAAGCTTCCACTTCCTCTGCCTGCAAACAGTGACAGTATTGTGTGAAGCCTTTGTAAGTGCGGCTCTCAGTAATCAGTAATCCAAGTAATCCTGATTCCCTGATAAATCCTCTGACAAGTGTCTCAGTATTGTGATCCAGAATTAGTGCCTACATCCAAAGAGCAGCTAATGAACTGAAAGAATTGAGAACAAGCACTGCTATCTGTGAAAACAATGTTTCCTTAATTTACTGGATGTTGTGACATCCTCCTCCTCGCTTTGCTGCTTGAGTAAATAGCACTGAAGCGCTGTAGAAGTGCGATATTGTTACTAAGGCTCGAGTCCGTTGGCATTGTTTACTAATGAACAGCTAAACAGCTTTAGCATCGCTGTCAGGCTCTGTGTCCAGTGTTTGCCTGTGCATGGTTCTAACTGTTTTTGTCTTTTTTGTCCCGACCCCACCCGTCTTCATCCACCCCCACCCTCACATTTTTCTGCTCACCGCAGCTGCCCTTGCGTTCTCTCTTGCAGCGAGCGCCCAGGCGCCTCGGATCATCACCGGCCCAGCACCGGGCCTGCCGCCCACAGCCTTGCGCACGCCTACGCCCGCAGGGCCGACCCTCATGCCCCTCATCCGCCAGATCCAGACCGTCATGCCCAACGGCTCCACCCACCCGGCAGGCGCCACCCTAATGCAGTCCGGTCCAGAGTCAGGCCTGATTTACGCCACGCCCTACGATTACCCCTACACACTGGGCCCCGCCACCTCCATTCTGGAGTATCCCATCGACTCCAGCGGGGTGTTAGGTAAGCATAGCCACACTTGCCAATGTCTCACCACAACCAGACCCTTTCAGCATGGCCCGTGGACTCCAGGGCTTGACATTAACACCCACCAACCCGCCGAATCCTGGTGGATTTCAGCAGTGGCGTGTAACGCAGTCACTCCTACTAGCCACTTTGGTGGGTTGAATTTTATGTATAATAGGCCTATAAACATTTTTCAGTTGTAGTCTTTTAAAAAGGCATCTGAAATAATAAACTAAGTGCAATGTAGTGTTGTCAAAAATATAGGTTTTTCGATACAAATCGACATTGAAATATCTGAAATACTAATTTCTCTCTCTTTCTCTCTCAATCATCTCTAAGACAGCGAGTGACACACAATCCCGCCTCCCCTCACTCACTCGCTTCATTTATATTAATAAACATTGTTGGTGTTAAAGGGCTTGAATTTCGGCATTCCCGCAGAATTTGTGCTCACACCCAAAGTGCGCAGACGTAAAGCCTCCTCTCAGAACTAAATTGAGTTCTTTTTCGCTGTTTATTGCGCCTAAACAGTCAAATACACACAAAATAATGTGAAAATGCCTGTATTGGCAAGTATTCATCTAAACTCAGTCAGTTATGTTTTAAGTGAACGTAAACAGTTGAGAAAGAAAACGCATTTGTAACAGTATAATGGATCCGTGCGTCAGGTCTTAAAGTGACAGCAGCCTGATATACCTGCTGCCAAATTATAAAATAATATTAAAAATATCCATACGGCAGATTTTACACATGTGGCCAATGAAAATGCTGTGAGGCAAGTAACTTTGGAAACCCATTAGCCACAGTAGCCACAAAATGTTAATGTCAAGCCCTGATGGACTCCCATGTCTACTGTGGCCGTACGATAGGAATGGGCGGTATGATGATATTTAGCATGTGACATTTTGCTATTCCACAGTAAATATATTTGCTTTAACTTATTTACATGTACCATAGAGAAATATGGGATAAACATGTGAAAATACAAAGCTTAAAACTTAAGTTGCACAATTTGAAGCAATTTTGGTTGTTTACGGTTTCCGATCAACATCTCAACTTAGCGAAAAACTTGTGACATCTTAGGTCTAAACTACCCATTTTATAATATTGCTTTTACATTCTGAGTGGATTTAAACATTTACGGTGACAGGCTTTATGAATAATCTGGGGCCGGATTCACAAAAATCTTTTTAAATTAGAAGTTATAAATTCTAAGAAGTTTGTAAGAATTTTGCTGAGGGACGTTCTTAAAAATTGCTCAAAAAGTTTACAAATATTTTCTGAAGAACATGTTCTGATTTTATGGCATTTCTTGCTAAAGACTCATTAGCTCAATGAAAAACACCCCAAAGACCGTCTTTTGCCGCTGCCTGCAGATCATCATAATTTCAAGAGCATCACATTTAAGCTTAAGAGGTTAGCCGGATCATTTCCATAATGACCAACACAATCTACCAAGAGCAGCGCAAACTAGAGTCTGGTTAAAGACATGCTTTTTTGGAGTGGTAAATAATGGTGCAAATACCAGTAAATTGACGAGCACAAACCTTAGTAAATCAGCTTACATGATTCATTTAAATACTCTCCTCACATCAATTTTGTATCTGATAGGGGAAACACCTACAAATGCATATGCAATAAGATCAGCTGCAAAAATAACAATTTTCAGCTGTAATCCTTGGTGTTGGAGTATTATTCCCCTTTTCACTTAGAAATTTCTTATAAATTTCATATTTAATTACAAAGAAATGGCAAGTAACACATTGAAGTAAACATGACATTTTAAAGTAGAAAGACTGACATTTTCTCCAGTAATGTGAACTTTGAAAAAAAAAAATATATAGTGTAAGAAGAATAGCCATTAATAAGAATTTTATTCTTATTAACGTTTTGTGAATTCGGCCCCTGATCTTTTGTGTACATGAAATTCCATATAAAAATGAAATAATGTATCAACAAGTGTCACATCTGATGTGGTAGTTCTCAGAATGAAGACGAGGAAGATTAAATGCTAACTTTCTTTAATAAACATGAAGACAATACATAGAGTAAGGCAGACAAAACGATCACAGAAACTACTTACATATAGACGAGAACCGACCACAAACTGAAAGAAACAGCGGGTATAAATACACAGGGAACTTAAGGACAGACAGCTGAACGTAATCAGTAACCAAGGAGACTAACTAGCAGTTATCAAGACTGAACTGAAGAACATGAAACCAGCACACAGAAATGAAATCAACACAAGACACAACATAATACTGACAACAAGAGGATGTATATTATCATATAATGCATTACCGTGATATAACGTCTCATACTATGATGTAAGATTTGATCATCGCGCCCACCCCTTCCCTATTCCTTCTTCTAAAATATCCTCCAAGATAAACACACCCAAAACCTGCCCTCCTACACCAACCAAAAGCCTCTTGTTTCCCGCATTAAGGCCACCAGCACCACCAGCCTCAGGGACGTAATAGGCAATAATATACAAACAAAAACAACAATACATCAAGCCTTTTCCACTTAATCCATTTAGCGTCAT
Source organism: Gila orcuttii (assembly GCA_026230005.1). Classification (NCBI taxonomy): domain Eukaryota; kingdom Metazoa; phylum Chordata; class Actinopteri; order Cypriniformes; family Leuciscidae; genus Gila; species Gila orcuttii. The sequence continues at coordinate 36,963,602 of JAPDVR010000019.1, read as the reverse complement.
AAAAAGTCCTCGCTCATCACAAAAAAACAGGAAAAAAAAAAACCTTTTAAGAAATGTTTGCATAAATGATTTGGCTTTTAAGCGCTCTACTGGCTTTATATGAATAATGAGAGCGCTCTCTCTCAAAAGCCCTGTCCTCTCCACTCCACACAAGCTGTATGGCTTCATTAAAGCACTTGAGAAAAGCCGATTATGAATATCATGTTACCAACAGCATTCTGCCAGTTTAACACTGGCTTCTCCCAAAGGCACGGTGTTAAGTTGAGAAGCGACAAATAGCCCGTCCCAATGCCAAGAGCAGCGTGTCCAATTAAAGCAGATGAAGGAGGGTTTAGCTACTGTCCAATAAGCATGTTTATTGAGCCAGTCTCAAGCAGGATGGTTCCCTGCACGGTCCTTATAGGACAGTCTCAGCGTACGGCCGTTCACATATACAGTGATTTTGCAAGAACTGGGCAGCTGGAAGTCAGACATCGTAATTTGGTCGATTTCCAGTAACCAGTGTGGGCGTGGCCAGTGTGGGAGTGGCCAGTCATGCAGCAAAGAAAGTTGAGGAAAAAAGCATCTTTATGCAAATGAGCAGTGATGCAATGCCACAAGAGAGAGACGTTACCCATTTACAACTTAATGATTTCCACAATTTAAAATAGTAAGTCGATTTCCAGTAAGAAGTGTGGGCGTGGCCTGTGTGGGCGTGGCCATTGTGGGCGTGGCCAATGATGCAGCAAAGTTTAGGGGGGACTAATTTATGCAAATGAGCAGTGATGCAATGCCACAAGAGAGAGACATAAATGTTACCCATTTACAACTGAATTATTTCCACATTTTAAAATAGTAAGTCATCACAATGAAATAACACAAATGGAGGTTTGGGAGTTATGTAGCATTGATAAACTATTATAGTTTTTGGTTAATATTAGACTTTTTTATTTGATTTAATTTTAATTATTTAATTTTAGTTAAAGTTTTAGTAATTTAGTGGTGTCTTTTGTCATTTTTATTAGTTTTTATTTTTAAATAACACTTTACAATAAGGTTTCATTAGTTAACATGAACTAATAATGAACTGCATTTCTACAGCATTTATTAAGTTAATGTTCATTTCAACATTTACTAATACATTATTAAAATCAAAAGTTGTATTTGTTAACATTAGTTAATGCACTGTAAACTAAAATGAACAAACAATGAAGAGCTGGATTTGTATTAACTAATGTTAACAAAGATTAACAAATTCATCAATAAATGTATTGCTCATTGTTAGTTCATGTTAGTAAATAGTACATTAATGTTAACTAATTGTAAAGTGTTAACAATATGTCTATATAGTTGTATTAAGTTTTAGTTTATGTACAGTAGTTTAATTTATTTTAGTACTTAATTTAAACTAAATAAAAATCTGAAATCTGAAACCAAATGTTTTTTTATTGCAGTTAATGTTTATTTCATTTCAAGTAATGAAAATATGTTTATGCTTTGATTTTAATTTGAGATAAATACATAAAAAATGTATTTAAAATATATCTATTTTTGTACATAAAAGTAAATTAATGTAAAATGTACATTTGTTTACAAAACAAATATCAGGCATGTCAGAAACCATCTCAGAAATTATTGGCATTCTAGGTTTGATTCATTCATTGATAATTGTTCAACTTTTATAATTCAAATTTAAGAATATTCTTTGTGTGCAAGTAAACCGATTCCTTGTCACATTAAAACGGCGACATGTTTTCACGGCCTGCATATTGCTTTTTGTGATCAAATTTTTAAAAGCTATGAACAGCCCACCAGAACCATTAAAGCGGTAGTAAGAGTGATATAATGTCTGTATGTATGAACGCCCCATAAGAGATGGAAGGGTGTTTTGAGGGGGAGGTTTTCACCCTGTCTTCTTTCTTGTGTGACCTATACAGCGTCCTCAAAGGCCGAAGAGCTGCCCCTCTACCTGGGCTTTCAGACCTGTCACATTCCCATCACAGTCCAGCGCGGAGAGCCAACCGGTCGGCCTCCCTTTTAAAGTGCCCCTCTTTGCCCCGCCCCCTCCGACAAGCCCCGCCCCCACACCACAGACACGCCCCCACCCCCTCTGCCCCGCCTCCTGTTATCAGACTGGCTGGACTCCCCGGCCTCTTTCATTCTGTCTGTTTCTTTAAATCATGGTTTTTGTTTTTCTGTGTTTGGTTTTGTACTTTTGTTTTTTTTTATCTGTAATGTGATGTTTTAGTTTGTTTTTTGTGTGTACAATGATGAGGGAGACAAAGCACTGAGCCCCAAACTGCTGCACAAGCCTTTCTGGATGACCCCCATCCCTCAGTGTGAGCGGGACACATCAGGGTGAGGGGCATCAGGAGGGGCAACATGAGGATGGTGAGGGGACAGTGGGGGTCAGGGGGGGGGGGGGGGTCAGCTTAAATTGTGAGGGGAGATTTGAGAATGGGCATCTGTTGAACCCAGGCTGTTCACTGAGCAGTTTTAGGACAGTTTAACGCAATATGGGGGGGCATTTTGGCTTAAAATCTAAAGTGACGTAGTCACAATATATAATCAACCAACAAGGACATTTCCAGATTATTAACCTTTCTACTTTGTTAAGCCTGTTAATAACGTGTCAGGGTCATTGTTTACCACAAAATTTGTTTGGCATTATAAAAAATTAAGATTTTTTGCATTGTAACATTTTTTTGTGACTTTTTGGTAACAGTTTACTTAGGCCCGTTTCAAACCACATGCTTAAGTAGACCATTTGAGCTGTATTTATAAAGTATTTACACATCATTGTAGTATTTGTTACACTGCAGTATTACAGTTTTAGTTCAATAGTTTTTATCTATTGTGAATCAAAATGATGAGGATTATTTAAAAAAAAATCTGTAACTTAATAAGGTTTCATTAGTTAACATTACTTAATGTATTAACTAACATGAACAAAAAAATTGTTACAGTATTTATTCATCTTTGTTGATGTTAGTTTAAAATCCAGCTCTTCATTGTTTGTTCATGTTAGTTCACAGTGCATTAACTAATGATAACAAATACAATGTTTGATATAATAATGTATTAGTAAATGTTCAAATTAACATTATTAATAAAGGCTGTATTCATGCAGTTCATTATTAGTTCATGTTAACTAAAGTAGTTAGTTAATCTTAACTAATGAAACCTTATTGTAAAGTGTTACCAAAAAATCTAAAGCAAAACACCCAGATGCATTATAGTAATGACAATATCGGAGAACATGTTCTTACTTGACTTGTTACAATGCAAAATATCTTAACAACTTTATGCAAAATATAATGTCAGATTGTTTTTTTTATTTTTGGTTGAAATATGACGCAGATACACACTGCTGTTCAAAAGGGGGGTTCTTTTAAAGAAATTACTGTTATTAAATATTAAATAATATTAATATAATTAAATAATAGTAATATTATTAAATAATAAAATACTTTTATCTTGCAAGGACGCATTTAATTGAATCAAAAGGGACAGTAAAAAGTCAAACAAATGTCGTTCTTTTGAAATTTCTATTGAAGAATCCTGGGAAAATATCCAGTTTCCACAAAAACATTGATGATGATAATAGTAATGATGTGGAAAATTCAGCTTTCATCACAGGAATAAATAACATGTTCAAATATATTACAACAGAAAACTTTAAATTGTAATAACATTTCACAATATTGCTGTTTGTATAGTATTTTTGATCAAATAAATGCAGCCTTGTTGACCGTAACATAAAAAAAAATAACTGACCCCAGTACAGTTGAACAGTGGTGTATGTCCTGGTTTTACTGAGATTGACTGCCATCGTCTCACAAACTGTCCTAGAACGCGCTCCGTCAGACTGTGGTGTGTGTTGCTTCCCGCCACTAATTTCCCGTTCCCTCCCTTCATTCTTTAGGAGTGGCTTTCCCCACGCGTTTCCCAGGATCCTCACTGAGCCCCTCATCCCATCCGAGTGTTAACATTCACACGCTTTCGTTTCACAGCTGCCTTGTTGGTTTTGAGTGATGTTTGTTCTCAAGCATGAATCTGGCCTAGCAGTCAGTCCGACACACTCCTGTTCGTTTACACTGGCTATTCCCAGAGCCCACAGAGACTGTACTTGTAATGCCATACATATGCCTTCATGCTCTCACGTTTCCCCGGGACTGTGCCGCTGACTGCTATGCTTTTGTGTGGAATGGAAGGAGAGAGAAAAAAAACGATTGTTCTGCTTTACTAATCACTTAATTCATTGCCGTACATTTCTATTCTCCCATTTGTTTTGTTTTGTACTCCAGCAGATGTGCCTAAATGTTGTTCTCTCTGTGCCTTATCTCAGAGAGGGACTTTATCAGTATTATATTTAAAAACACTGTCGCTCCTGCGCAAGATTACGTGAGTAGTAAAGCTTCCCGGTGAGAGTAATGCCTGTGATCCAGTGTCCAAGCCACGCAAAAACCCACCGATCCACTGGGGATAAATGAAACCATGTTTGAATTTTGTACAAACACGTGTTTGGAGATTTACAAAAGTATTATTTGTGCCTTAACTTGTATAATTTAAATGATTTGCATTTGTCAACACACGTGTGATTTGATTGATCTGATGGCGACTGTGAGGTTTGACTGATCTGATGTTGATGTGTTTTCTGGTGATGTATTGCAATCCAAGCAGGTGCGGTGACAGCTAAAGTTCGAAGGCACGAAATGCGCGTCCATCCTTACCAAAGGGTAGTGACCGCAGACAGAGGTTAGTTTAGTTCATGTGCTTCTCTTCATCACAGTAGACACTCACTGTTGGTCCTGATCTGTTGTGAAGCATGTGCAGTTTGAGCATGTTAAAAGACGTGCCATTTAATAAGGTGTGTTTGTTCTGAACCCTTCAGTTCCTGTGCGCACACACACACACACACACACACACACACACACACTCATGTATGTGGTCTTTCCTGCGCAGGTGGAGTGGTTGACTTCATTCCATTATTTTGATGACCTTATGATTTCAGCATGATGTTGATGACAAATAATGGATCTGTTCATGTGAACATGGGCTTTATTCGCCCAATTACTCTCAGCATTTCTAGTTTTCTCTAGTTATGCAAACAGTAAATCAGCTTTTAAAAATTTTGACTTTTGAAACATTTGGACACCATTTGAAAAGATGGAGATCTCATCATGAACTTGTCCTTTCCAAATGAGCTAAAGTGGTTGTTTATAAGTACATGTAAAACAATAGAAATTCGCAGCGATAGCAATAATGTGTGTTGAAATCCGTGTTCGATATCAATAGGTTACAGGCTTTCAGAACAAACAGAAAAATGCCATTATTATGAAAACCTTAAAGCTGAAGTGTGTCATTTTGTCAATGTTAAAATATATGTACAATTATTAGTTAGTCATAGATTGATTCCCCTGAAATGTTTTAAGACTGTGACCGAGCCAAAGACTCCTTCGACTCCTTCAAAACATTGATCTTTTTCTATGAGCATCCCGACCAGCCCAACACAGCAACATTGACGTGACGTGAATATTTTTTGAGGAGAAACCTGTCTGAAAACAGACATTATTTTATGTAATTCTGTTTGATGATGTTAGGCGTGCAGAAATCACACACTTCAGTTTTAAAGAAAGGAAAGATGCCCTTTACTAAATCTGTTTCACCTTGTGTGAATCAACAAGTGTAATAAATAATTGGAATATGATATGGGCAAGACCTGTTTAATTTGACCATTTTATTATCTATCAGTTAACTGGTTTCAGATCGATTTAAGTACTAATGTAATAATCAAATCTCTGCTGATTGTGAGATTTGATTGACAGTTATCAAAATTGTAATAGTATGCAGTCTTGTGTAATGGATATCATCTGTATCCAGTGTTGCCAAATATTTTTAATGGAAAGGAGCTAAAGCCTGCTCAAAAAGTAGCAAAATGTCGACTAATCCGTGCTCACATACTGGATTTTAATACTATATATAGCCAAATTTCCAATAAAGCTCTTCTCATTTACATATTTTCTGTCAGACAATGGAAAGAGTATGATATAGTGACTGACTACATGTTAACTAGATTTGTTGCTAGTTGCTTTTTTGAAGAAAAGAAAAAAGTCGCTAAAGGGGTCAGTAAATATCTAATCTATCGACAAAATGTCTGTATCACTAACTGACCTGAGTGGATTTTGTGATGTAAATTAGTTATAAAATTATTAGAAAAAAATGTGAATTATTAAATTCTTAGACACCCAACCCCATCTCAAGCATCTCAAGCTTCAGTGCTTCATAACAGTTATCATAAATCGTAATAGTAATCATAAATCTTTGTTTATTTCCAGGCTTAAAATGGTTTTGAATTTGATTTCAATTTGGACCCCACCGCATGTTTAAAATATAAGTTATTATTATTATATATTATTATTATATTATAGTCATTATTATTAGTCCATTCATTAAGATGGATAATGATTTGACAATAATCACCTCAGCACTATGAAACAATTACAAAATCAAGTCTATCTCAGTATTTCCACAAACTGTAAACTCTGAAATTTCCCTGTTCACATGCATCTAATTATATATAAATTCAGTCGGCGCAGGTTAGACTGTGTGTGTGTGTGTGTGTGTGTGTGTGTGTGTGTGTGTGTGTGTGTGTGTGTGTGGTCACAGTGATTTTGCCAAGTAAGACATGTTCCTGGGTCAACGTATTTAATCCAGGAACAACATTCCTGTCTAAATATTTAGTCCTAAACCTAACCCTGCCCAAAATGTATCTCTAAAATCAGAGAGAAATGATTTTTGCACCACTTAACCCTGGTTAAGAATATATCAAGGTATAAACTTGATATACTGTAAACTGTAAACTTGTCCCTCAAATCTGATTGGCTGATTGGAATGTAGTTCCAGGATCAACAGAGACGTTGATCCATAAACATGTTGCACTCGGTGAAATCACATGGTCAACGATACAGATGTTTTGTTTGCTTAAGCTGGCAAATGACCACAGTTATCAAGCAGATCAGAGACTGAGGTTGCTTCCTCTCTTTTAATGTTTTGTTTTTCATATCCTTTTGGTGGTATACGTGTTTTTGTATAATGGAACTACTGCTTTGAAGAAAATCTACTTTTGAGAACCCATTTGCACAGAACTTCCAGATTTCCAATCTGTGCATTTGTACTGGACCACACGAATCACTTTTTTATTTCAGCTGTTTACTTATTTTTATTGTTATTATTATTTCCATCTGTCGATATTTGCCTCATTTGATAAAGTGTTTCTATGTGGCACAAGCCTTTTATTTTGCACTGAATACATCAGAAACATTCATCTCTTTTGAACAAGTGAAAGCTACATCACACCTCAGAGCACGAAACTGAAGTGAATCTGTCGAGTCTTACGGTCGACCGCTGCGAGTGGACATTAGTGTCAGCGCCACTCTGCGGGTGTGTGAGAGTAGAAATGCATTTAAGAAAAGAAAAAAAACTCCACTTGATACATTTTTTATGTTTTACTGTAAGCTTCTTTTTATTTTTTTGTTGTTTGAAAGAAAATAGTATTTACTTGTGGCTTTTAAAATATATATATATAAAAAATATATATCTAAAAAAATATATAAAGCAGGAATGTATATGAATTGTCAAATTTTACTTGTATTTTGGAAGAGATAGTAATGGTATTATAGAGGGCTATTTGTAGGAAAGAAAAATATGCATCATAGCAGCTTTATAGCACCATGTTAGAAAATTTCCTATATTTTTGGATATATGTTAGGGCTTTATATATGAATGATAAGACTTTTTCAATGTTTATATGCAAAAGCATTTTATATTATGTGTCCTGTGATAGTCTGAGGGTAAAGGCTTAAAGTCCCACAGCTTGAATTTCCATGGCTATTATGCTAGAAAATACATTGTAGTGTTGCTTTGTATCATTAAGGCCAAGATTTTTATGTTGTTGTACATAGAACAAAAAGGAATTTGAAAAGGCAATAAAAAGTTTTATTGAATTAAAAACAAAAAGGCACCAGCGGTTGTTTTGGACCTAAATTATTTCTGACTAAATTTCTCAATGCCTCGATTCTTAACAAGAAATCATTGCTCTTCATCTCCATCATAACTAATGCTCAAGTGTTGCACGGCCGTCAGGTGACCATCACCCACTCAGATCTCCTCTCATTCTCTCACGAGCGCTCACACTAGACTCATACAGAAGATCTGTCTTTCACTGTGGACCCAAGTTATATAGTGAAAAGATAGAGGACCTAATGTTGGATTGATCTCTTGGCTCAAACAAATCATTTGAATGTATTATTATTTAACAGTTCATTGGTTTAGGATTATGCACTCCAGATCCAAAGCCAACATTTGAACTTGAATCTCTCCTGGACAAATCAAAAATTAAATTTGAAGGGTTTAATGACATCATATCCTGTCACACTTAAGCCTAGTGTGACCGCTCCTTCAGTCTGTCCATTCACTTGACTGCTACTAACCATTAGACACATTTATCACTGTATTTTCTGAGTGTTTTCTCTCTTGATTTCTCCCTTCTTAACACGTGACCTGTCAAGAACCTGTCTGTTCTTCATGCTGAGTGTAAAATCATGCTTTTACCTCATAATTTTATTATATAACAAAGATGAAGACCAACAGTTCTTCCACGGCTCTCACGTTCAGTCAACCCACAGCAAAAGTTGTTATTTACACAAGCTTGGTTTCGTGCAATTAATGATCAAATTAGTTAAAGCTGAAGTCATTTCTTCGCAACTAGCACCACAAAATGTTGGTTTTCAAACGGGTTTATTGAATATTTCCCGTTTTCAATTGGACGAACAAACAGAAAGTCCCGCCTTCAAACACAGTCAAAAGTCAAGTCAAATTGTATAGCACTTTTCACAAAATACGTTTCAAATCAGCTTTACAGAAAATGCTAGTGGCCTAGTGGGAAGTTGCTTAGACTTAGTCTAGTCTAGTGTCTGTTAATGCAACTGGCCCCTGATGTTAATGTTTATAATGTTAGTAGATTAGCAGATTATTATACTTTACATTTTGCACCAATACAAGCAATCGTGCGGTTGAGATTTGCTATATAGTATGGATTGCTTTACGTGACTGTACTGGATGTATGCAGATAAAGTTGAATTTAATATATATTCAACTTAATATAGAGAGCTGTGCGATAATACAGTTTTGGGGAAACCTATAATTAATGTACTTATAAATTAACAATTTCATATTGAATAAACATATTAAGCTGGGATAAATATATATTTTAATATAGAACTACAACTTTAATGTTTTCATATAAAACTACACTTAAATTTAGCATAGCTATCTGAATAATAGCACATTTGACCGTGTTATGTCTAGCACTGAGATATAAAGCCTGGGACACACCGATCTGACGCCGAAGAGCTGACTGTGTTGTCGCCTCTCGTCGGCTGCGTCTCGGCCAAAACGTTGCGCTTGAACACACCAAAATGACTAAAGGCAACTTTCAACCAGCATGTGTGTTCTGTGCTGTCTAAGTAAATATCTGTCCATATCAGCATCAGATATCAATAGTCTATTTTCATCATTCAAAAAGTGAAACTGAAACTAGGGCTGTAGAAACCATAAAAAAACAGTGCTTGCTTACCATTTTAAATATCAATCATGCTGATCATTTTTTTTTATTCCAGTCGTCTCACGTTATTCTGAAAATATTCGTGCATTCGAATGCTCAGGTAAGATGGCGTAAAATTATAACAGCCTTCTGTCTGCACCATCTTTCTTTACTTTTGCTTTTATTCTCGTGCGCTGACTCGTTCGCTAAACTGAACAGCCAATCAGAGTTCTCCATCTCAACGACAGCAATTCAACATGCTGAATCGGCCAAAAAAAACTGACAGCATCCGACTAGACCGAATAAAATAAGCTGACAATCGCTCAAAAACGTCCCGGCTTGGTGTGTCCCGGCCTTTAAAGCTGTGCTGTGGGGAGACTCGACTGAATCAAGAGCCTATACTTTTGTGATCGGTTTATAAATGCTTTTCATATTGTCATCCTGCTTTCACTAGCTGAAACTAATCTCCTCTATCTTTTGTTTCCTTCCTTCTTTCCTTGTTTCCCTCCCCCTTTTCTGTTCGTTTGTCTCTCTAACCCACTCAGCCACCACTGGTAACTAACCCCTGACCTCCTGACCTCTTCACCCAATGATGACCTGCCCATTACCTGCCTGCAGATCACATCTCTGCCCTAAAATGAATGAATGAAAGACAAAAAAAAAGAGTATCTAAGAGCTGTCCCAGGCAGTGGATATACAGCTTGCACTCGTTGGACACGGAGACGCTCCTGCCGCAGTAGATCTGCACTCTTTGTAAGCAATAAGCAATAATGATTTGCCCCGCTCCCTCTAAATCAAAGCCAGACCTTCAGCGATCCCAGTTCGCTGTCAAAACCCCACAGCTTCATGACCGCACTGAGGAAACGGACCGCTCCACTGATCCTGCAGTTACGGTAATGAGTCTGAATGTAACGCATGACGGTGTGAATGGTGCATGCAGCTCTGCATCGCATCATCGCAACCCGGTACACCGTTTGAGAAGCGATTTCAGTGAGACGGCTGAAATCACGGAAGAAGAAGAAGAAGACTATTTCCCTTCCGGAACAATCAACACTTTCAGTGAACAAGCCTCTCTGAGGATGTATAAGCCATGCTTGCCTATCTGCTGTACAAATGTATGAAATTTGTAGATAAAAGTTCAAAGAGTGACAAAAGAAAACATGTACAGAAACAACACTTTTATTATCCTCCAGAGAACGTATATTTTTACTACTCAATATTTTATACTGTCGAATATTGTGAAGAGAACAAAAAACGGAACAATACTGAACCCTTTATGAAGTGAAAACAATCCAGTTTTCTGTAATTGGATGTAGACGTGGATGACCAAAACAACCCTCTCGTTGTACCGATGGGGCTGGTAGGGAAATATCATTCAAGTGCCTTATCATAGTTCTCATGATTCATGTTCAATATGAATGTCATCATCAGTGGTGAATGATCAGACCAGGACTGTATTTCCCAGAAAGCATTGTGTCTATGCCGGACTCGAGCGGCGCAAAGCGATGCGATAAAAGCCAGTAGAACCCGTTATAATCAGTGATGCTGTCTACACTGGATGTGACACGACATGACAAATCCCCGAGAGTAAACCGATGCCCCGATCTATTTCTGACGTAGCTCGCGCTACTTTGACACAAAGGACAAATGGATTTGTAAGAGCCTCAAGCTGTTGCGGAACCATAATGTTCTCTATGATCTACTTAGACTTACAATGCTTTTGGGAAACCCGGCCCGGGTCAGTACACACAGCTTTCCCTTCCGAAACCACATAAATGACGGATCACCAGCCTATACCTGCCTTCCTGTTCCCCAGTATCACACTGTCAAACAGACTCGGGGAGTCAAAGTGTGTTAGTTGCCTTCAGTCTTGACACATCCTTCAAAATTGTAGGTATTTTGCTCGCAGTACTTGAATGAAATAATTTGCACATTATGTTGAAGTTTAGTGCACTGTTATATCAGTATTATATCGGTACGATGCAGTCACTGCAAAAAAATACTTGGTAACACTTAATTTGAAGGTGATGTAGTTACACGTTACTACATGTACTTACTATAGAAATAACAGTAAATTATGCATAATTACAAGTAACTAACCCGGACCATAACTCTATTGTAAGTACATGTAGTTAACTAATATTGCTCAGTACTTATTTGAGTAAGTAGAATGTAACTACGTCAATTTAAAGTTTTTTTTTAAGGTGTCAGTGTGACCGTGTGATTATGCATTTAAAGGGGTGGTTCAGGATTTTGGACATCGGACCTCATTTCCAAGTTATCCTGGGTGTTATTTATCAGTGGAGACAGTTTTCAAAAATTTTCATCCATTCCTTCCAGTTGCATAGTTGGCCGGTGCTAGGCTTGCGCGAGTCAACGGTATCTGCTAGCCTGCCATTAAAAACAGTTTTACCCACTCCACAGTACACCAAAAGCAAATAAATTATAACGCCAGACTATCGATGTAAATGTCTGTTGAGAGAATAATGTTAGAAATCAAACTACTCTTGCATCTCAATGATCGCATTACATTTACAGGGACTAGTTTCTCAGCAGCGGCAGAAGTTTACTTTCCTCCGGTTAGTAGCACTGCGCCGAAAAGAAAACACAGAACAGAAGCGCACTACAGTCGGGACGTCTAGCTAGCTAGTAGTAGCCTTGAACAACGATATTGAAACATTCGATTGTAAACTAAGGAATTGGCAAGATGGTGATATACTCTGCTTCTGTAGTGATGAGTGTCAGCGGCAGGAAATACACTTGTCATGTGGACCGGCTCTCTCGGTTGCCTAGGTAACTTAATATCACTCCGCCGCTGCTGTAGACTGTGCTAATAAATACAGGGAACAAAGTATAACTATTGCAATGCGATGAAAGAGTAGTTTGATTTCTAACATTATTCTCTCATCAGACATTTACATCGATAGTCTGGTGTTATAATTTATTTGCATTTGTTGTACTGTGGAGCGGGTAAAACTGTTTTTAATGGCAGGCTAGCAGATACCGTTGACTCGCGCTAGCCTAGCACCGGCCAACTATGCAACTGGAAGGAATGGAAATTTTTGAAAACTGTCTCCACTGATAAATAACACCCAGGCTAACTTGGAAATGAGGTCCGATGTCCAAAATCCTGAACCACCCCTTTAAGAGCTGAGTAATAATAATTAACTACATGTACTTACTATAGGGTTAGTGTAGGATTAGGGTTTGGTTTAGGGTTAGTTACTTGTAATTAGGCATACTTTACTGTTATTACTATAGTAAGTACATGTAACATGTACATTACATGTGTAACAAGGACACTGTAGATCAAAGTGTTACCAAATAAAGTTTGTGGCGAGCAGGACGAGGACGAGGACCGTGAGAGAGCGACACGAGGCCGGTGGCGTGATTACTGATGATGAGTGACTCCTGCGCGACGCAACGGTCTGGTATCTCTCCACTGTCGTCGCTCCTTCTTTTATGCTTTCACTCCTCTGTGAGAGATACGAGACCGTTGCGTCGCGCAGGAGTCACTCATCATCAGTAATCACGCCACCGGCCTCGTGTCGCTCTCTCACGGTCCTCGTCCTGCTCGCCACAAAGTGTAACCCAAAAAAAAAATTTAATCAGTATTTGTGTCTTGTTTTACAGTTAAAATATCAAAGTATCCCTAGTAAGCAGTGTTATTATAGTATCATTTAGAGACTATTATACCTTTTTTATTAATATTTGGAATTAATTTGAGGTAAATTGTTTGTCTTTTTTTTTTGGTCTTTTTTTAGTTTTCTGTATTTTCCCCCAAATATGTCTATATAGCTTTTATTCATTTTTTATTTCATTTTTAGTTTAACCTCTACATCAAATCAAGTTAAACTAAATGTATGTTTATATATATATATATATATATATATATATATATATATATATATTTTGTATATATTGAGTTATGTCAGTTAATGTTGATTTTATGTCCAGCAGTGAGTGTTTTGATGTTTTTAGCTTGAGCTAACTAACTAAACTGCAATAAGGATGTAAAAAGAAGAGTTTTAAGAGAATATATAGTTTATTTTCCTTGTTTTAAGCATAAATCTTACCAAATGAATAAATAAATGTTTCCAGTTCAGTGAGAATAATCAACTTTAATTCAAGAGATATTCTCTGCCAGCAAGTTTTGATATTGTATAATTTTGCTTCTGAAGTGAACATGCTTAAGCCTTTTTTGGAAACAAAACAAATACTGATTAAAGAATGATATTTTGTGGATTTGAAACCACATGTAGTTGGTGATGGGATGAAAGCGGTGGGTAAGCTGTGTGTACGGTCACGTTCGTCCCCCTCGAAACTCTTTCTTTACTATGCAACACATCGGCCTCTTGAGGGGAGTCTCGGTGACATCAAACATATCTTCCTGTTGTGTCTGCATTTCCCTTCATTTTCACTTATGATTCTCCAGTGCCATAACAATTTTATGATATCAACTAAGGTACTGATATCAAGGTCTGATGTGTTTGAAAATGCTTTGGAGTATGAAATGCAAATGATCTATGTATTGAAAGCAGTTTTTTTTTTTTTTTTTGGGGGGGGGGGGGTAGTAAGAATACAATAATTAGATTTTTCAAAATCAATAAAATACTTAATGAAGAAAGATGAGAGGTGAGTTATACAGTGATTGATAAAGCATGATGTCTCACACTCAATAGCAATTAAAAGTATATTATTCTGATTAGTCCTGGTGTTTAAGTTCAACGGTGAAGTGTGTAATTCTGACACCAAAAGCACTGATAAAAAATAATGATTTTCCAAGCATGGTCAGTCCAACAGGGCCCCGCCCCCTGACCCGTTCCATTTATAGTTGTTTCTGCACGTGAAACGGATAAATAAATAAAAAGTATTTTAACATTAAAAAAATTACACATTTTGGCTTTAAGAATCAAGTTTGATCATGTGAATGTCTTTTATCATACATGTGTATATGTGTGTACGACATGCGTTCTTTCAGTCCCAAACGTGTGTGTTCCCTGCCCAAGTATTGCCTATGAGAAGACATGTCTGTTTTAACAGCCATTGTTACAGGTTTATAAATTATTTTTATATCTTATTTTATATGTATCTAATAAACAACATTAAATGCCTTGTCTCTGTATCCTGACTAGATGAAAAGAGGTCGTCATGTTGTTTCTGAGAGTTTCACATGAATCATTGTGCTTTTCACTCATTAAAAGCCGATAGCACATCAGGGTGTTTTATCATAAGCAAGTAATATTGCATACCATTATCCAGCACTGATTTATCATATGGTTAATTGCTGATGTGACTAAACAAGGTCCTTGGTGGAGTTTTTGTGGCTGGAGACTCGGCTGCTATGCATCAGCTCTGACCTGAGCCAAGAAAGCACTTTCACAATTGCTGGAGCTCTATTTCATCCTGGCCTTAATAAGTCATGCGCAAGCTGGCTTTGTCATTAGCTTCAAAGCTACATAATGCAGGGGATATTTAACGCTCTTCCCTAATAGACAATCAATCAGTGAAGTGTACTCAGAAGAGATGCTTCTCTTTGCTCGTGACCTTGACCAGAGAAATCAATACAGCATCAATAGCACCTCAACACAATACATTACCACATTATTGGGTTTTGCCATGGTCAGTATTGCCAGATGTCAGACTTTAACTGATTAAATGTGCTGGAACTGCAACATTTAGCTATAGAAATGGAATTGTGGTAATACTTTTTAGTACATTTAAATCCACCTCTTCATTGGATTAACTGCATTGAAAGTCATTATAAAAAGCACTCATTATAGCAAAATATTCGACTGATGCGATTGTCTGATCAAGTGTTCCAGAGAGTCGCGTAATTATGATCGATAGTGGGAGAATTGTTTATTGTGATTGTTGCTGAAAATAAAATTTAATCATTCAAGGACCGTTGGTGTCTTTTATCATATTGTTGTTGCAAACATTTTCATAAAGGAAGCAGAGGTTGTGATGTAACCATGTTCAGGTAAAGGCTTTTCAAATAAAAAAAAACCATCAAATGTGATGATCCCATTGTGAATGAATGAACTTCCAAAAATGTCCAAAGTCCACTATTTATTTTTATTTATAAAAACACATTTAGGCCTACACTGTATGAGAATTATATGATTGTTTCTAAAAAATATTATTATTATATTCCATTGTACTAAACAAATTGGTATAATATAACTACATGCTGATTTTTTTACTCTTAAAATAATCAATTAATATGAGTTATAAAATGTATTCTTTAGACTTTTAAAAAGCAGAATTAAATTGTAATATTATCAAATTTGGTTAATGTAAAAAAATCATTACGTTAAACATATCACATGAATATATTGAGTTCAAGTTCACTTTGACATTCTTAAAACGACATTTTGTAAAATATGTAATAGGCTTATCATAGTGAATAAGGGTAAAACAAAAACACATTTTGAAAGGATTGATGATGTATTGACAAAACTATTTTGAACTAGTTACATAGTGTACCTGTAAACTAAAATTAGAATTTAAAATAAAACTGAAATTTTGAAAATAAAAGCAAATTCTAAATATTAATGAATGGCACTATTACATAAACAATCCTAAAAAACACTGGTTTAAAGCACTCCACTTCCTAACAATTCCCATTTACCATGGTAGATTCACATGAATGGGTGACATATAGTGGCTTTATTTGACTCTCCCTTTAAAAACTTTTAAAGCCGAACAACAAAACTTCGGCTCCTGCACCAAACATCCCATCAGACAACACCAAGGGTTTCCTTTTCATCTTAATTTCTGTAACTGCGCAAAACAAGCAAGTTCATAAACACACCCCCACTCTCAGTCCTTATTCATTCATCTCTTTCTCCCTTGTCTTTTCCCTACATTCTCTTCCTCTCCATTTTCTTGGACCAATCCAGGGCCGTTGAGTGGAATTGTGAAGTTTATCACAGGGCTCAAATTGTCTGGGCCTCTGTGGCCCTCTGCTCTGAGCTGATAAGACATACCAGGGGCCCCGTCGGCTGTTTGGTCATAGAAATCGCATCTTGAGTCGCCGTTGGGTTTTGAGCCATGAAAGTGTTTGTTTGTGCAAGAAGGAGAGAAAGCGACTCTGCTCCCTGGATCTCACGACTGGGCCGCAGGACACCCGCTCTCTCCTTGACTCCAGCTTTTCCCACTCTTTTCTTTGCTCTCGTTCCCCCACTCTGGTTTCTCTCTCAGCTTGAAGGCAGAGGGGGTGTCAATTATCCCGTGGTTGGAGGATGTTCAGCGTAGAAGGTGAGGATGAGGGGTAAAGCGAGTTGCTTACTCTGGTAATTAAAACAGTTCTGGTGCATTGAAGGAAGCCGTTGGAGGTAGCGACTTTTCATTTCCACACCGCGGCATACAACATAAACCAACAGACTGATAATTAAAGCACTGTTTGCTCTCATTATTAGTTTAAAAAACAAGCTGTTTAAAAGTTAAGACCATAAAAACAGTTGAGAAATAGGCCAAAACTTCTCGCAACTTTACCCAGGGGTGTAGGTTGCAGGGGTTCAGGCCCCTAGTGACTGAAAGATGCTACTATATAGCTTTACAGAACAATTATATTTTCAACTTGAAAGTAAATATACATATGATGTAGATATTTTAATACATTTTAAATTGTTATTTTGTCAATAAATTCATAAATCCAATCAAACTTTCAAACATCTCCCCCTATCTCATTTGTGTGACAAGTTGTTATATGATGAATCTGCATTTTGGCGGATAACAGCTCAACAGATGTTTGTTTTAAAACAGAGGGTGAGTAATTTTTCACTCCTTTACTTGCTTAATAAAAGCCCATTTAAAAATATAGTGGTTATAGTGTATTTTCAACGTTTTTATTGCTAAGTTTAGCTCAGCAAAACAGACTCAACGCAGCTCTTACAAGTAATCCGCGTGCAATGTATCTGGTTGCCATGATAATTTCATGTGCTTGCTGCTCTCTGTAGTCATGGTAAAATCACTTCAATATTATTATATGTGGAATTACACAGTGTCACATTGTGTGGCTGTAACGAGCGCACGGAGATGGAGTCCAATATCAACAGTCTTTTTATAATAATTCCAAGAGGAAACATGCAGGAGAACAGAATAACACAATCACATCAAGCTAAGAACAGGTGAGGAACTAATGAGTAACTATGGAAACTAATAACAACCAGGAACACAAGCAAAATAGGAACAGGGAAAACAAAACCAAAGCACAATAAAACTAAACAGGCTTAAACATAACCCTGGCATTCCAACCCCAATGAAGGCCCGGCCTCGCACCGTAATAACAGTCCAACTGAAGAGGGAGGGTGGGGGCTCTGGAGGTGGACGAGGGGCTGACAAATGGCAAAAAAAAGGAGGACATGACGGCAGGAGAAACCAGGGCAACGATGATGATGGGAGGAGATAAGAGCAGAAGGAGCCAGGTTGGAACCCAGAGCACAGCCAGGATGAAGGTCCGGTTGAAGGAGAGAGGAGCCATGGTGGAGACTTTGCAGGTGGACCCAGGGGATGACAGACTGAAATTGAGATAATGGAGGTGGAGACCCAGGTAGAGCCGAAGAGCTGATGAGACCAAGCTTCACGATGGATCAGGAGGTCGAGGTGGAGCCGCACTGAGGTGATCCAAGGGTGCCAGAGAACTGAGGGAGAGCCAGTGGGACTGAGGACCAGGGTGGAGCTGGAGGGAAGGCGGAGCCTGACGTGCCGAAAGGGTGGAGGGAGGAGGCGCAGCTGAAGGACCGGAAGTCCATGGCACAGGCAGAGCGACGACTAACCAAGGCGGAACCGGAAGGACGAGAGAGCCTGGTGGAGGCGTAAAAACGATGGCCTCAGGTGGAGCAGAGTGAGGGAGGAGCCAAGGTGGAGCAGACTGGTCGATGAGCCGAGGTGGAATGGTGGGCTCGGCGGCTGAAAGCGGAGCCAGGGGATCCCCTTGCCAAGTCGGTGCTGGAGACCGGAAGACCCGAGGCACATCCACACAACAGAGTGGAAAGGGGGAGCCAAAGGACTGAAGGGAGCCAGCTAAGACATGGCCAAAAGACTTGCTGTCTTTGGTAGAGGAGGTGGGAGAGGTTGGCTGGGTGGGTCAATGGAGACGCAGGAGACTTAGAATTGGACAGGACCAGCAGAGACGCAGGAGACATGGAGCTGGGTGGGACCAGCGGGGACGAAAGACTCAGGGAAATTTCCTGTTCCACTTCCTCATAATAATTCCCAGAGGCCAGGTACAGCTCAACCTCAGCGACAGATGTGTGGATAGGGCTTCCGTCCATCCCCACATACTACACTAGAACACACACTGGGACGGACGGTGTTTCCGGCTCACGCATCTGGTCAGCTCTGACGTAGACATCATAGCAGGCTCAGGTTTTCTGTCTGTGGTGGGCTATGGCATAGGCATCCGTGCAGGGTGTGGGAGGCAGCTGGCTGGGCTCTGGGTCCGGAGTGGGGGTGGTGATGTCCTCCTCAGCGAGGCAAATAGTGGACAGAGACCTGTTGTTCACCAGCACCCACTCCACAAACAAGGCGAAATTCCCCCGAGGACCATCACCAGGCAGACATATTTTGTTGGGGCTTTTATAGTAAAAATGCAAAGTGAGCAATCTGGATAGTGTGTGAGGCACACCAAATCTTGGAAGTCCTTGGTGTGGTCCTCGAAGTTACACTGCTCCTACTCTAGGCAGAGCAGGAGGACTGCTGGTAAGTCCATTCTTTATTTTCTTTAGGTTCTGTGTTCTGTCACCGGCGAAACACACAGGAGAAAAGAATAACACAACCACATTAAACTAAACCGACACGGAACACTAAACAGAGGAAACTAAGGGTTTACACAGACAGAGTAATAAACAGAACTAAGAACAGGGTTAAACATAACCCTGACACAGAGTGTAAATATGTAGGTTTACTATAGAAAAGTTAAAATGTGATTAAAAGGGTGACTGACCAAAGCGTATTGCTCAGTCTGCTAGAACTGGAACTGCGCGGGCATACACGCAGGCAGAGCTGACTATGGTAGAGCCAGGGGGACAAGGAAGCCTAATGGAGTCACACGGATGATGGATCCCAGGTGGAGCCTAGGGGGCGAGGAGCCACAGGGAAGCCGACAGGTCAACTGGCTAAGGTGGAGTGACAGGCAGGGAGGTTATGGGTGGAGCAAATAGGTAAATAATCCTGGGCTTAGCTGGCAAACAATCAGCCCGTGACGGATTTATAAAGCACCAAACAGGAGACGAAGGGCTGGTGAGAGGCAGTTTAGGCAGAGGTGCAGGACTGGGCAGTGCAGACAGGGGGTTCATGAATGGCTTTCCTGGCCAATTCAGGACAGATGAAAATCTCAGGAATGGCCTCCTTGGCCAGTGCAGAACAGGCAGACATTTCTGGAACGACCCTCTTGGCCGATGCAAATAGGCAGAAATTTCAAGAACGGCTCTCTTTCTTGACCAACTCAGGTAGTGGAGGATCAACTCTGTGCATGGTGACGAAATAGGCAGGATACAATCACTCTCCCAATCAAGGTCAGTGCTTCCACACTCGCCATAATCAAAGGGGACAGGCTCCACTCCATTCCCTCATACTCCACCAGTAATGCCTCTTTAACAGATGATGTAGCCAGCTCAAGCACCTGGTCAGACTCGTTAGGCTCGGGCTCCGGGGCGATATTTGGTATCGGGGCGATATTGTGGACTTTTGGTAGTTTGATCCTCCTCCATTTCGCAGATGGTAAAGCGGGACCTGCAGTGAAATAAGACCCAGAAACTCTTGAAAGCTTCCTCAAGGTCCGTCTCCAGGCAGGCGCACACAAGTCTCCGTATTTTGCACAGGCTATCGTTGTCATAGTGGAAAAGGTGGCATAAGTCCAGAAAAGCCTGCTTGTGTCTCTCAAAGGAGCTGTCCCCTTGAGAGAGAAGGAGGATCTGAACTGCCGCTAGCTCCAATTTTTCGAAGTCAGTTCTTCTGTCACAGCTGGTTGCAAATAACGAGGATAGAACGGATCTAAATGCATCAATTTACGTTTTATATACAAAAGAACTCAGGACTATAGACAGGAACAAAACAGCCAACTGACAATGAACTGAAAGAAACACAGGCCTTAAATACACAGGTGAACAAATCAACAAAATTAACAAAAGGTATGACACATAACCAAATCAATGAGAAACCATAGCAACAAACTGAAAACTAGGACACAGAACTAAAAAACAGCAAACCCACCCTAAACAGAAACGAACTCAGACAATCCCTTACATAGAGTTAAACAATATGCATTTTATGAATATGCTTGAAAATATAATTTTGGATCCGTCTATGTAATCTGATAAGAAGGTTGGTCATGCATTTTAGGGTTAATATTTTGAATTAGATTTTTATACTTATTAGTTTTCATTTTACTTTTAGTCATTTAAGTTTTAGGTTTACTCTTCATATTTTATTTCAGCTTCTATCTATCTATCTATATACATGTGTGTGTGTGTGTGTGTGTGTGTGTGTGTGTGTGTGTGTGTGTGTGTGTGTGTGTGTGTGTGTGTGTGTGTGTGTGTGTGTGTGTGTGTGTGTGTGTGTGTGTGTGTGTGTGTGTGTGTGTGTGTGTGTGTGTGTGTGTGTGCAGTATATTTATACCGTATATATATAGTTCTTGATTTTGGTGTTTTGTTTTGTGTGGTTTATGTACTATTTTGTGTTTTAATGTGAATTTTCATTTCTTGCTGCCCATCTTGACCAGGACTCCCTGGTAGAAGAGATATTGTATCTCAATGGGACCTTCTTGGTTAAAAAAAAAATAATTATTATTATAAAAATATATGTATATATATATATATAAAGTAAGCAAAGAGTTTTGTTATTGTGACGATTTAGGTGGCTGTAATAATCACACTAACAAAGTCTCTACTTGGAAAACATGCAGGAGAATACAGGAATAAAACTCATAGGACACAACCACTTTAACACAAATGACACAGAACCATGATGAACAGAGGAAACTCTGAAGGGTTTAAACACAAATGAACAGATGTGGAACTAATGGTTAACAAAGGAAACACACCAGCAGAATGAACTCAGGCAAACCAGAACAGAGAACAGAATGAAAAAAAAAAAACACAGAGCAAAACAGAACTAGAACCTAACAGTTATACTGTAATATTTATGTTATTATTAGTAATACATGTTATTTATGTCCATTCAAGCATAAAACAGGGCCTAAACTTGATCAACTTGATCAGAAACATAAAAAATCATAACCAGTCCTTAAAAGTCAACTCCACAAATGTCTGCGAATTAGAAGCTGAATTCGACTTAGAGAGAGCAACAAAGAGTGGGTTCCTTTTCTGAGTGCATTAGCATGTGAGGATGGTATCACATTCCTACTGAATCGGCAAACTCATTCCCTACACTTAGGAGCCAGGACGCCTCCCTAATGTGGAGTGTAACACAACGCAGTGAGCCTGGGAGAAGGTGATGAGGTGGGGGTGGAGGCTAATGAGAGGGTAATTGTGCCAGTGAGAGCTGAAAGAGCGTTTGATAGGCCAGAGGAGGGAAAGCTGAGATGTCCTGGGTGAGAGAAAGAGCCCTGAGGGGGTGTTTAACAGGAGCAGGAAGGATCGTCTTAACTGAGCAGAGCACCGCTGACCTTCATGTCCGAGCGGGACGCTCCGGCTCAGCTTTCTGGTGACGGGGAGCCGTGCTTCACTGCAGAACGGGACATGCGGTCAGGCCCTGCTGACTCCAGTCGGGACAAGAAGGGTAACGAATGTACGTTACAGCTGGGACGCAGAGGTACAGCAGCCATGAAAAGTATATGTTTGCAATAACAAATTATCAACACTATGGCATTTATATTAAAGAAACACAAGCACACTTTACAAACAGAATATTTGACAAAAAGATCTTAATTACAACAGATGTCAAACATTACTGGATCATGTTCATATATAGTTAATGTGATTCTCTACAACTGTCTCTATGCCTCTCCTGTGTGAACCTCAGGAGAACTGACTTCATTCATCCACTAAAAATCACCAGTACACCAGCTATTATGCTATTTTAAAGGTTCCTAATTTCTTTTGGAGGTCTCCTACAATAGGTTTACATGCATCCAAGGTAAAAAACAAACAAACACTTTGATCTTCTCATAATATACATTGATGCATCACTTCTTCTCTCACAACATCTGAAACGGTTCAATCAAGGATTCATTGTCTCTAAACCCCTCCCTTTCCATGAGCCTACTCTGCTCTGATTGGTCAGACGGCCCAGTCTCTTGTGATTGGTCGACTGCTTACAGTGTGTGTTGGAAACAATCATATCTGAATTTCAGCTCCAGCTCTTCCTCAGCACTTGATACACAGTGATATGAAGGATGGCATAGGTTTTACCATGTCAATTCCAGTGCGAGTCCTCATTCATTTGAGGTGCAGCAAAGTGGATTTGCTTTGGCAGTGCAGAAAACAGCCTCTATTCAACATATCGACAACATGAACTAAACTCTTCCAGTCTCAGATACAACTACAGTGTTTGAGGGTCAAAGTAGATGTTGTTCACGGGCAGTCAATGAACACCATAGACTGGCATTATGCAAATTTGTAAACCTATAAACCTATGGTTTGATATTAGATAGATTTTAAAAACGATGCATAACAATGAGTAAGAAAAAACTTTTGAACTGACTTGAGCTGAATGATAACACTATTCTCTTTTGTAGAGCTGCTTTACATCTGAATTTTAACTTATTTCATAGGTGATGAACTTTACACGGTTATTGAACTGAATTAAAACAACATTGAACTAAATTTAGCTGAATAATAACACTATTGCCTTCAGTAGAGCTGAAAATTAATTTGTTTTACAATTGATGAATTAAACAAAATTAACACATTCCTTGTTTATTACTTCAAAGCTGCTTTAAAACCAGCTGTATTGTATAAAGCACAATATTAATAAATGTGACTTGAATCGACTTGACAATGCAATGCCTAAGATTTTGAAAATGCCATTGCAAATAGAAATATATTTCATGTTTTATCAAGTGCTTCTGATCAACTTTTTATTCATTTTAAAACACATCAATTTTGTTGTGTCTTTGTTTCATATGTTACAAGTACTTACTATAGTAAATGTAATAACAGTAATTTATGCATAATTACATGCAACTAACCCTCAACCAAACCCTAATCCTACTCTAGCCATAGTATGTTGTTAATTAATATTACTCAGTACTTAAATATATAATTACACTGTAAAACTGACACCTTAAAATAAAGTGTAACCCAATTGTATTATATGCAACATACAGTATATGTAACAATAATATACATACATATTTAGACATATAGCCCTAATACAAGAAGACAACACTTAACACAAACTACATTCAATTGTATTTAGGATGTCAAATATTATTTGGAATAACTTGTTCTGATAAATCATACATAACACCAGGAAAGTGATTGAAAGTTAGATTCTGGGTTCAATATTAGTTAAGCTCAGTTCATTACCATCTGTGACATAATGTCTCTCACTTTCTTTATAAAATTCAAAAATCAAGGTTATGTTAAAGCTCTTACAACGAAAGTGAATGGGGCCAATTTTTGGAGGACTTAAAGGCAGAAATGAGAAGCTTATATATATTTTTAAAAGCACTTACTGTACATAGGCCTCCAATGTAGAAACTTGATCAACATGTTGATATAGCCTACTTTTTTCCCCAAAAAAATATAAGTATAGATTTAGCTAATCACTACACAATATATTCACCTATATTTAGCCTATATTTTCAACCACCCAAGTCTGTTCTGGAATGTAAAAACTACTTTTTACAACCGAATCAATTCCCAGTCAATAAAATCAAGTCCCATCCTACATTTTCTTCCTTATTTGATACCTTTCACTTGTAAAAAAAAATGTCCAATTACAGAAACAAAATGGGTAGCAAATTGCAAACCTTACAAGAAAAAAAAAATAACAGCAGTGTTTTTCCATTGACCTCCCAGAGGCTTCACATTGTTTTCACCTGATGTTCGTGTAATGAGTATTTTGTAAATAGTCAACACTATAATGAGCAGTGTTATCGTGAAACAGCGTGGCGGTGCTGCAAAGTTTCGCACGTTCCGCCGCAGCACTTCTGGTTTCAGTTAGTCGGCCTGAGGCGAGGTTTGTGCATTATAAACATCACCAAATGAACAGCAGCTCGGCTCTATTGTAAAAGTGGAGTAATTAGCTTCTGCTTATCTGCTTTTTCTGCCCTTTGGCACTAGTTGAATTTCACCCCCATTAAAACGCAGCCTTATCAGCAGCTGACATAGTGTAATGCCCATTTCTGACGAGTTTTGAAACACACATCGGTGTAATGTTTCTGCAAGACCTCGTGATGCGCAGAGGCCAGAGGGAGGGATTAGAGAAGAAAAATCAAATAAATAAATGCATTTAAAACAAGCTTCTTTTTTGTTTTGCTTTTGAAAATCAAAGGCTGCTGAAAAAAAGATTTTGCTTTCCGTGAAGCCTCGGGAAGACGAATCCGTACACGACTGGCATTTAATTGCACGCCGTAGATCTCATTCTAGATGTGACAATAACTCTCCATTTGCCCGAAGTCAATGTCAAACAACAATGAGAGATGTTTGAGTGGATGTCACACTTTCTTTTGGTTCTCGGGAGATAACATAGAGGTTTTCTGATTCGCTAGTAATTGCGATGAAATCAGGGATCGTGTGAAAGGAATTTCGAGTCGGATCGCGTCCTCATTCAGTTCCGATTTATGCAAATAGCTCCCACTACAAATCACTTCCACTGTATGCAGCAGAGACACACCGTTCAAACACTTCACCGCTAAATCACTCAGTGGGTGTATTTGCAGCAGGGACCTGAAAATGAGGACGTTTATTCCCTCGCTCTTTTCCCAGGAAAGAATGTTTCCGAGTATGTTTATTTCATATGCTAATTCTCCCTGTGAGAACACAGTGAATGAGTTGGGTCCTAAATGCTTATTTTCACCATTTAGCATCCGACAAAAAAGCCCCATGGTGACACTGAGAGTTGGCCTGAAGTGACCCAGGCAGGTAGCCAAACCAGCCGGAGAACAGTCTTTACAAAGCATCGTGAGAACTTCTCCCAGCTCACAAAGCTTTTCACCCCCTCAAAGACTTAAGCATGTTTCCGCTCATTGGAGATGAGTTTGTTCCAAAGAAAGAGATTTTTGCAAAACTGATTCACTCTAATGGACGAATCTCACGAAAACATGTCAGGCTCACATTTCGCCGTAAAACCAACAGAAACACCTCTTTTTCCAAAATTGTGTATTTTGCAAAAATGAATTGAAGCCTGTTTGTTTGTAAGGTTTATTTTTAATTATTTTGCATTATGACTTACATGACCATTAAGCACCTCCCCCGACTGACCCTTCGACAAGCTCCGCCCCTTTACAAAACATCCCATATGAAAGAATTGTTGGCCTACATTTCTTTAAACATGAGATTTTCTTTCTTTTTGCAGTTGCATGATTAAAAACTCGACAGCATACTTGAACTGTGCCGCTGTTACTGTTACTAACGCCATTACTACATGAATCAATATGAAATATGATCAATATGTTAGCACACGCTACATATTCTGCCCCAGTTGTTCTCAACAGGGATCAAACCAACCCACGCTTTTCTGTCAAAAATATTTAAATTTATTTTTTCAAAAGTTATATCTTTAATTACATCCATTGGAAAACTACTTTCTTACATGTTGTCATTCCAAACGTCTAGCGTTTTAAAGACTTGCCACAAGGACTGCTGCTACTCTTGACTCCATATGATTTATCCATTGTCTTAGATTTTTTCCTCATTTCTAAGTCACCTTGAAAAGTGTATGCTAAATAAATGAATCTCAATGTGTTCATCTCAAGAAGTTACTTTTACTACTTGTCAAAGGCAGATTTTTTGTCATTTGTCACGTGGTGATGGTGAAAACTAATCTAATATTTAAAAAATGGAATCTCCTTCTCCGAGCATTTGGGGTTGTTTTTCATTAAGAACGCAAAAATGCAACACTAAGCAACAGTGAAGAGTACGGCGTAGGGAATAATTTAATCATTTGACAAAATACAAATAAAGAAAGTGATTTTAAAAAGCAGGAGAGGGTTGCTTTGGGCATTTAATGATATACATAAACAATTACAATGCCACATACCATAAAACAACATTAACTTTCTTAATCTTTCACGTAGTAGCGACAACGGCAAATCAGCTGTTCTCCCGTAGTAGACAGTTACTGTAGAACGTCGTGAAGTAGCAGTTAAAGTCGCGCATGCGCAATAGAACGCCAGAATGCCGTTGCCGTTCCACCAGAGGCTGTTGCTTAAAGTCCCTATTCTTGATGCTTCAGGAGTGAAGTAGAATCATGTCACGTATACGCATAGTGAATTTATGTATTTATGTGAATCCTGTCTATCAACAGTGGCCAAAAAAAGTGATATTTCTTTTTAATGACCCTACAAGTGTCATGAACTATCGGAGACGCAAGGGTTGAGGATCCAAATGCAGTAGTTTAATAAAAGGTAATCCAAAGATGTAATACAAACAACAGATAAAGGAAACCAAAGATAGAGCGCTCGGAAATACAGTGCTGACACATACAAGACTTCGCAAAGAGAGACTGAGAGATACGTGACTTTTAAAGGCGTAATGTACTACTATTATCATTCATATTTTGAATTACCTTTATTTTTTCAGTTATTGTTTTAATTTTGTTATGTTATTATTTGTATGTCTTTGTAATAGTTTTTATTTTTTTATATTTCTGTTAGCTTAAATTTATTTTTATTTCAGTTTCAGTTGTAGTCATTTTGGCACGTGTTTAAACATTTCTAATGTTCATATTTGAAGTTGTTTTTCCATCCAATATTTATATTTTATTTCACTTTTATTTCAGTTACTGAAAACAATTTTTAATAGTTTTATTTTTAGCTTTAGTTACCAATAACAACACTGAAGCTCACAGGACCAGCTTAAATGAGAAAAGAGTAAGTGATTGGCTGCGTCCGAAATCGCATCCGTCCCTGATACAGTAAGCGAAAAACAGTATGTGACAAAAGACGTATGTCTGAATTCACAGTCCTCATTAATGAGTAGGTAAAAACTACCTGGATGACCTGCTACTTCCACTGAGATTCAGAAGTGTGCATACGATGGACACTTTACTTTCCCATGAGGCCACAGGAGAGGATTGGCAGTGAAGCGACACAACTAACGCTGGAAAGTCACATGATAATGACAACATGGCGAATGCAGTACGTCCAGATTACATTCATACTATATAGGACATACTTTTTAGCGGTTAATAATCACTTATTTAAAATAAGCACCTACTCAAGAGAGTATGTGATTTCAGTCTGTCAGAAAGCTTTGATTGGTCAGTCACTTTTTAAAGCAGGGATTAGCAAAGGGTTATTTTTGTTTTATTTAGCATTTTCTTTTATGCTAAACAAATGTATTATTTTCTTTTGATTTTGAATTGAAATACCCTACTACAGATTTCACTGGGATCCATAGTGCTGAAATAAATTACTCATGAATGGCTCCTTTACTCTTTATCATTTTGACTTCATTCAGCACATGGATAATAAAGTTCAGTAGATACAGGACACTGTGAGATCACAAAACTCAATTGAACGTTCAGACTCTTTGTCTGGGTGAGCGGCTGGACCATGAAGAATTGCAGATTTGTTTCTGAGGTGTAATTCTTGTGGGTCTCTCTCTCTCTCTCTCTCTCTCTCTCTCTCTCTCTCTCTCTCTCTCATACTGACCGATTTCAAAGAGGAACACCCCCTCCCCTCCCATTCGCTGTTCTGTTTCCACGTTTCCATAGCAACGAGCTTCGCTGTGTTTTCGCCCCCTTTTTTGTTTTGCACGGAGAGGCATCTCATAATGGGGGTCTAAAGGGAACAGGAAGGGAACACTAGCGGGGAAGGGGGAGACTGCGGGCCAAAGCTGTGAAAAAGCAACAAAAACAGTAAGAAATGCATTGATAATGACATCACCAGCATTTCCCACAGTGGCCAGTGTCTTAATGGGAGCTGGAGCTTCATTCATCGGCCCCGGGTTTGGCTTTCCGAGAGCCTGGGGAGGCCAGCGCTCCCTTCATCTCAATGGGCTTTTTGTTGAGGAACAGAGGAGCTGTTCTAGGCTTGGAGAAAAGCTCAGCTAATTCACTTTAGGGTTACCAGGAAGCCTGAGCCCGCAAGGTTAGCAACAATGGCAAACTTGATTGCCTCACTTCGATGGCCCAAGAACTCCCAGCTGGAGCACCAGAATTCAAATGGGAACTTGTTTTCTCTGTTCTGTATGTTTCTTTCTCTAGCAGCCCCGCCTCTCTGTGTTCACACACATTTATTTCTTCATCTCTTCATCTGATGGGATCCCATGGCCGCCTGACCGACCCTGACATATTTCAGGGAGGGACAGTAAGAGTATCCCTCAGATCTGTGATATTAGATCTGATGTTAGAGCGCCCCCTGTCGGTTGTGGAGTGCAAGGTCAGAGAAGAAGTCATTTTTACACCTAAATCCATCCATCCATCTTCCATTAGCGTTATTTCCACTCATTTTTACAGATCTGCTTCACACACACATTCACACTCACACACACTCCTACAACAATTTGACATATTCAGTCCAGCTAACCTGCATGTCCTTGGACTGTGGATGAAACTGGAGGAACATGCAGAATTCACTCAGACAGGATTGCTGGCTCCACTGGGACTCATTCTTCAGTGTTACCCACTGAGCACCCTAATTAAAAGTGATTAGGAGGTACGGTGGCTCAGTGGGTAACACTGTCACCTCACAGCAAGAAGGTTTGAGTCCGGAGGTCTTTCTGTGTGGAGTCTGCATTAAATGATGTATTACTGCCGAACAGGGTTACCATATGGCAGCATTCACATTTTCTCAATTTACGGCAGAATTATATTAGACAAAATTCATCAAAGAACTGATCAAGGATAAAACATCATGGCCCGGTTTCACATCAGGATTCGGCCTTGGTTCAATTTGGACATGGTAACACTTTACAATAAGGATTCATTTGTTAATTAGTTAATTACATTAGTTAACTTGAAGTAAGAATGAACTGCACTTCTACAGCATTTATTAGTTTTAGTTTATGTTAGTTTCTACATTAACTAATAAATTATTAAAATCAAAAGTTGTATTTGTTAACATTAGTTAATGCACTGTGAACTGACATGAACAAACAATGAACAATGAACATGTTTATAAAGATTAACAAATACAGTAACAAATGTATTGATCATAGTTAGTTCAGTTTAGTTAATACATTACAGTTTTTCTGAATTGCTAAAACACTAAACCCCATTCTCTGAACCAGATTCTCAATAGCCTAAACCAATTTGTCGAATAAATCACTCTTTCTGTAAAACATTAAACAAGTTCAGGTATAAAACACTGTTTGCAAATCTCATGGACTCTTTTTACAAAACTCACATTCTCACTCACTAAAACACATTTCGTACTGTGATGCACTTATGTTTCAAAACGCTAAACACAGGCAGGCAAAAGTTAAACAACTACAACACAGTTGTCATAATTTACACACAACGACTCAAAATTGTTCACACTTATTTCTAATGATGTGATCAAACCAACTGTACATAATACAAGTCAGTTCAGAGTCTCAAAACTGACTCAAAATGTTGCACTGAATGTTGATACCAATAAAAGATGGAAACAATATAAGAGAGAGAAGAGGAAGAGTACGTGTACAAGAGGAGGTGAACAAGGAGGAAGAGGATGAGGAAGAGTGTGTAGTGTTGTCAAGGCTGGATCTGCTTTAGTGTTTTTCCCTTCCCCTGCAGAGATGATGTTGTCTGTGATGTGGAGAAACTCCTCCGGCCGGACCAGCATGAACACATGAAGCAGAATCAATCTCTCACTGACTCTCACTCACTTGTGCAGTTGCACAACTCTTCTGAGGGACTATAACATGCTTTTCATTCAGAGTTTTTTACTGTAACCTTTTTGGCTTTTGCAGTTGGGTCACCACTGTATTTTCACAGTATGCAAGTGCTAAATATACAGACATTCAATAGGCCATATCTATTCAATATCCATTACAATACTACACTTGCAGTGTATACAGTATACCATTTATTCACTTTACTACTGTACGTTGTCATTACTATACTTGTTAACGTAATTGGAAAATCAGCTTACTTTGTTACAATATACTTTTTTTCTGTAACTGCATGGTTTGGATTCAGTGTTCTCCATTTTTTATGTAGTGTTTAATGACTGATCTGTGGTGTTTATAATATTGACTCCCTGTGTGTATGATCTGAAAGCATTGTTTGATTTTGAGCACAGATAAAATGGTTTTGAGGCAATTGTTTGATTTTGCCGGAAAAGTCAGAGGTTCTCTGAATGTGGTTTGAAAAGTTGGTTTTGTGTTTAAGGATTTGAGAAAGTGAGTGATGGTTTCAAGAAACAAGTTTTAGCAATTCAGAAAAACTGTAACTAATGTTATGAAACCTTATTATAAAGTGTTACCAAGTGGCTTTTATAAACGTGCCTTTATAAAAATAAAATAATTTTGTGCATCTTGAGACAATGGCACTGACTTATTTTATTCGTCAGTGCAACTTGCTTTCAGTTAAAACAGCCCAAACGTGTATTTTAGTCTGGGACTTGCTTAGCTTGCCTTGTCTGTGAAACCGGGGGACTATGTGTAATAAATAAGTCTTACAATTTAGGCTATATTAGCATCATATTAATTAAAAGCTAAAAAGACTCAAAATAAATATGTACAACATTACAATATTTTTCAATGGCTTAAAGGGATAGTTCACCCAAAAATGAAAATTACTCTCCCTCATGTTGTTTCACCCCGTAAGACCTTCGTTCATCTTCGGAACACGAATTAAGTTATTTTTGATTAAATCTGAGAGCTGGATCACTCCTCCATAGGCTTCTAAGGGATTGAAACTTGTTCCCTGAAAAGTTATTAAAGACATCGTTAAAATAGTTCAAGTGACTACAGTGGCTCAATCCTAAATTTATCAAACGATGAGAATACTTTTTGTGCGCAAAAAAACCCCAAAATAACGACTTTATTTCAACTATTCATTTCCTTCTCACATAATAATCGCAGCACAGATCCTTGACCCTGACACTGGCACACTGTACAGCTGCTTCATTCTGAAGTTATGTTTCTGTAGGATTCGACTTAGTGTAGAAATGCTGACCCTATTGATTTTGTTGAATACATTTCTATTTGTAATTATGTGTTGTTGCAACTCACGAAGTCGGATTGCATCATTTTCTCGCACCATTTCAATGATGGCAAGCTCTTGTTGTTGAGTGAAGAGCCATTCCCTTCCACCTTGAGGAGGTCGTCCAACCACTCTGTAGAAAATGCCACCACAAGATGTCATTGGTTAGGTTCTTTTTCACAAACTGTACACAGAACTGTAACCTCACAATGGTATTCCTTTACATATACTTCACAGCACTACCCATTTTTGTAGAGTACAGTTAGTACAGTAATACTGTAATATAATACAGAATCATGTAACACATACAGTAGGTACAGTCTGGAGTAGAAACTTGAAGATATACCTGTTCTCCAGTGGGAATGTCCTTATTGTCGATGCTACTGTGTAGCGACTGAGGTTAGGGTGGACTCTTTGCCCAGCCGCCCTCATGGACAGGCCATGATTTATCACATGGTTCACCAGAGTAGCCCTGATGTCATCTGATACACGTCTCAGCACTGGTTCTCATCTTTGTCCTCGTCCTCTCCCACGTCCGACTCCTCTCTCTCTTTGTCCTCCTCTTACTCTGACTCTCATTGCCTCCATGCTTGCAAAAAGGCTTATTTGTAGTGCTAAGGCTCAGACAGATTGGTGTTCTG
Organism: Gila orcuttii; assembly: GCA_026230005.1. Lineage (NCBI taxonomy): Eukaryota > Metazoa > Chordata > Actinopteri > Cypriniformes > Leuciscidae > Gila > Gila orcuttii. The sequence continues at coordinate 36,931,109 of JAPDVR010000019.1, read as the reverse complement.
TTTTCTGTGCAAGTGTTTTCAGGTGTGTTTGTAAGTGCCTACAATTGCCAGATGAATTTTTCCTTTTGAACAGAGTGTTTTCCCAATGATTCCCAATGGCTACTATGGATACTTCCCCACCCACTCCTCCCTGTACCTGCAGAGACGTTTTTGCTTTTTAGCGGTCGTGTTGAGGTTCTGGTACACCGGCCATGTCAACGAAACGAATCAATGAAAGAAAATGAGCTTATCAATGCATATCTAAATTCACGCCTATGGTAGGTTATCTTTGTAGAACTTCAAAAAAAGAAACACAAAAGATGCTGCAGCCAATGAGCAGTCTGCGGGGGCTGGCTGCAGGACGACTCAACCTCCACGGACAGTTTTTAATGTTTTATCATAACTAATAACTACTTAAGATTTGGCTTAAGTATAATTTTCGGGACAATAAGGGCCGGATTTGGGATTCGGGACAACAGCTTAGATTTCGGGACGTCTGGTCACCCTAAGCCTGGTTGACACCAGAACCTTCTCAGTTGTAACTGAGAGTGTGTCAGGGGAAGGTTCATTCACAGCCCATTTCCAAAGGGGCGTCACCAACGGACGTCGCTCAAAGGCCTCTGGGCGCAATTGGATAAACCTAAAACCAATCAGAGCGATGAGGAGAAGGAGATGATGCTTCAACGTCGCTGTACTATCGTCATCGTGTAAAGGCCGCCTCAACGTTTGTAATTGGTGCATCGATTTGGAAAAATTGGAAATGGGCTTGAATGGACTCTTGGCCAGACGGACTTGCAGAGCAAATCTCAAATTTGCCGGAAGTTCGTCAGGGTTTTCCCAGGCTATGGTAAATGGTCATTTAGTTATACATTTAACATTGGTGGGGGTTTTGTTTGTTTGTTTTTTGGTTGCACTTTATTTTCACTTTATTTTTATTTTGTACTTGCCTAAGAAATTACTGGTTACAGTTTTTGCCCATTGCTTACACACTAAAACCGTGCTTGTGTATATGGTTTTGTTGCAAGAATTTCATTTTTTAAAAAGGAGTGTTAAGTTTTGATTGCAGTGTTTCATTTTGGCATAGATGTGAGTTGTTAATCTCCAAGTGCTATGTTTGATTGGCTTGTGTGTAGCGTTTTGACATAATGAGCCAAATTCTGCAAAAAGTGTGTTAAGCAATAGGCAAAAACTGTAATATAAGGCAACTATGGGTAAAGGTTAGGTTTAGGGGTAGGTTCAGGGTTAGTACCTTTACCCAGTTATTGTAATTACTATTATATGTACATGTACATGGAGAACAGGACTGTACAACAAAGTGCTACTGTTTTTTTCAGGGTGTGCATTACAATGATCTTCTGCTTTAATAAAATGGTTTGTTGATTGTGATTTCTTAGGAATAGGAAGATACATTTCTATATTTCATTGGTCCACTTGAGACACTCTACTAACTTAAGTAACTTTGCAACTACATGTCGACTAACTCTAATTAGAGGGTTAGTGCCTAGTTATTACCCAGTTATTGTAATTATTATAACAACTATACTATAATATTAGTAGACTGTCTGCTTATTAATTTGAAAACATTTTATTTTGATGCTCAACAGACACTCTACTAACTATAAGTAACGTTGCAAATACATGTCAACTTATTCTACTAACCCGAACACCTAACAGTCTACTAATACTTTAATGAGAGTTAGTTGACATAGTTGGAAATTAATTAATGAGTTAGTTGACATGTAGTTGCAAAGTTACTTATAGTTAGAGTGTCTCAAGTGGATCATCGAAATATAGAAATGTATCTTCCTATTTCTAAATAGGCATTTAGAATGTCTAAAATGTAACCCATTTCTGTAGATATCAATGATTTTATGACATTTTAGTCACCACTGAAATAGGTATTGATGTGGGCTGTTGACATAGGAGTCAACATTGAAAAAAAAAATAGGTTTAGTAATTAAAGTTCCTTTGTTGTTTGTAGAAACACAATGTCATACAATATTTGCTGAAGTGTTCTTTTTTGTGGGTATGTTACCTTTTTTCCACGCTAGTCTTGTGCTGACATCTTTTGGCCGAGGACAGAACTACAGGACAGAACAACATTTTCACCAAGGACTTGTTTTAACCAGCAAGTCCAGGGGCCAGTTGCGTAAACATAGCCAGTATGTTAAGAATTAGTAGTAATCAGTCTTTCGGTATCAAATTAGACCATTCTAAGGTTTTATGTAACTGACTTAAAAAAGTTATGAACAGTCTTATGAAGAAAAAAAAGGACTTACTTGTAGTAACGGGTCCCTGCTGGTTTCAGTTATTGAGACAATGAGATGGGCACAAGTGTAGTATGCATCAAGTCTAACTAGTAAACTGATTAATTAAACTGGACTAGTCTCTTATGTGGACTTAATTACTGAACCATACTGGTACTGCTAAGCTTCAACAGACTGATACAGATAGACTGCTGATTCATGAACCAATTATTTATTACAAAAATGCAAGACAGAACTCAAACTATAATCTAATGGCAAACACAATACAAAAACATACATCTTTTATATAAGATGTAGGTCTGCTGCATTGAGAGATGAAATAGCTACAGCAATTGAAAAGAAAGAAAATGACAAACATAAATCAAACCGTGAGGAGTGTGGACAGTGCGGATAAATCTTATATTATTGGAAAGAATTGAGAAACAATGGCAAGAACAAAGGAAATATATTAAAAGCAACAACTACAGTACCAGAGAGTACCAAGAGCGTTTTCTTTTTTTATAACATCATTCCAGGTGCAACAGTGTCATCTGTGCTTCATACGCGCATTTCAACTCTTCTCAAAGTCTCATTTTCCAACACAATAAATGGGTTAGTAATTGCTAATCAATTTCAATTCAGACAGTAAATGGTGAGCGGAAGTCCAGACGAGTCGAACAGGAGACCGATAAAACACCTTTGATGAGCTGAACTTTGATGTCTTCTGTGGTCTTACGTAAAGTAGCTGAGGGCACTTGATCGATTTTTAAAAATGCATGGAAGATATTTCCATGCCTCGCTCATTTAAGGTCTTGACCGCGAGATCCAAAGTCGCATTCTAATTTCCTAAATATGTAATGCTTCTGTCTATAAATACAATAGTGCAATGCTTGTTAAAATATGAAATCCCTTGGCTATTCCATAACTTATGAAGATACAGAAAAATAAATCAGATAGAACATCTTTTTTTTTGCAACTGCAACTTTTTACACATATACAGTAGAAGTAAAAAGCACACACTTTGCGAGTATATTCTTTTCTCGTATTCATTAAGTGCACACAAATCTATATGAACAACATTTTAAGTGCATCTTTACATGTCCATGTCCAATAAGCATAAAATGCACCCTCCATGGACACAATGGATTTCATATTTTGACAAATGAACATCGAATAGAAAAGAATTACCAAAGACAACATGTTGAGGAAACTAGTCAAATCCAGAGAGTCAAACCTAGAACAATCCAATCCCCCAAAACACTCCCGTTTGCTCTCATCCAGCAGTTTTAAATTAAACTGTATACACTTATAATATCCCATAAAACCAAACAGCAAAACCTGTTTTTGTAAGTCCAGACTTCAAGTGAGAAAATTTGTTAGTCTAAGAAATTAGGTCTCATAAATATAATTACAGGGGACATAATTGATTCAAACCGCACACTTAATGGAACAACCTTCAAGTAAATTGCATATACAATTTACTTCTAGCATACAAAACTTTCCTTGCCTTTGCCCTTTCTACTCCAACCCACACCTCAATAAGTACTTTATTTTGGGTTCACAGGTTTAGAGCAAGCATGAAAAATAAATAACACCTGCACTGCCAATGCCATCTGCATTTCTCTGTTGTTTTTCTTGTGGACACCTAAAAAGGGGGACATGAATTAATTACACAATTTGGCTTGCAAAGAATTAACTTCCCAGTAAACTGAACGAACAAAACAAAAGGGAATGTCAACCAAAACAAAAAAGATGTTTTTTCATTAACAAATATTGCTACTATATCCCCTATAATGTGTCCGAAAAGGGCTATAATAATTACAAGACTTTTAGAAAGAAGCCACACAGCCAGGGATACCGTGAAATAAGAATGAGGGGTAAACCAAAAAAAACAGCGAAAACACAACAACTCCCCCACACCCCCCCCCCCAATCTGTGGAGCCTCAACAGTTCCAGAACATCGAATTAAACAATCTCAATCCTTCTCAGTCCGACTCGTATTCCAGCGGGGCCACCTCATCGATGACCAGTTCCTCTTCGCACTTAATGTCTTCCAGTGTCGGCGACAGCTTCATCCCCGCGTGGACCTTCTTATGGCGCGAGAAGCTGGAGGAGTGAACGAAAGTTTTCCCACACTGCGGGCATTCGTAGAGCTTTCCCGACGCGTGCGTTTGCTGGTGCTGCTTGAGGTTGGACAGGCGGATGAAGGTCTTCTTGCACAAGTTGCAGGAGTAGCACTTGTCGCTGGCGTGTGTGTGCTCGTGTCGGGACAGGCTGGTGGTGTGGCTGAAGCGCTTGTCGCACATGCGGCAAGGGTACGGCCGCTCTTCGTTCGGCAAACACAACCTCTTCTTGCCTCCTTTACTGTGCTTGTTCTTCTTGCACAGGGTGTAGTAGTTGGGCTTGTCGCGGGAGCACAGCTTCAGGCGGATCTTGAGGTCCGAGGACTTGTCGAGGGAGTCTTTGCCGTGCGTGTACGAGTTGAGAAGCTGTCGCACGTGAGCCACCTGGTGTTTGGAGAGGCCGGCAGAGTGGCTGAAGACCCTGTCGCACTGAGCGCACTGGTATTGCTTCTCTCGCTCGCCTGATGAGACCGGCATTCGTTTATTCGTGACGTGGCTGGATTGGAAACTGTGCTGGGTCATGATGGGCGCCGGGGTTGGCGCTGGGTACAACGGCCTAACGGTTTTATCCAAGCCTTTTTTGTGGATTAACCGATGCCGCGACAGACTGGAGCTGTGATTGAACGTTTTGCCACAGGTGTTGCACGTGTGCAGTCTCTTGGTTTTGTGGCATTTCTTGTGAATCGCCAAAAGCCGCTTGCCGTTGCACCTTACCCCGCACAGATTGCACTGGAGAGACTTTTTGCTGTCGCCTAACTTGCTGAAACCCTTCGAGGAAGTGAGGGCCGATCTATCCGAGTGAACGTGCAGATGGCGAGCAAGACTGGAGGAATGGCTGTAGATCTTGCCACAGAAGTGGCACTTATAGGTTCTAGTGTGAGACACCTCCTTCTCCCAGGAAATATCAGAAACGTCCTCGGCTTCGCACAGCTGGCTATTCTCCTGTTCCGTGTTGTCGTCCGAGTCTGATTCACTTCCCACCTCCTCCTCGTGCGTCGGGATCAGATTTGGATCTACTTCCTCACATTCTGAGTACACCGATTCGTAAGGGACAAAGAACGTCTCATCCGGTTCCACTTTCACTATCTGATCGGAGGTGAAGCAACCAGCCTCGTCCAAATCCTTTTTGACACAGGCTATAGTGAATTTTGAGCCCACCTCGGCCCACTTGACCACATATTCAATGGGTTGGGTGTCAAGCTCGACCGTGATGAAGTCTGCTCCTAAAGCGTCCTGCTCGGAGCAGGTCAGCTCTGTTTCTATCTCTTCCATTAGGGCTGATTTTCACGGCCCTTCTGTCGCTTTCTCACTGGGAGCAGTGCCTATTCCAGCCTTAATTTACACCTCAGCAAACCCTAGTAGGAAACATAAACAAAAAGCGTTTGAGTTTGATTAAACAGTACAAGCAATAATAACATACATCAATGTAACTATTTCTGTAGTAGTTCATTTTGAGTTGATATTGACAACCCTCTACAATGTGAGTAAATCACTCACATATGCAACCAATTTGGTTGCATATGCGAGTGATTTACTCGCATTGTAGAGGGTAGAGTTGTCAAAAGGTACCGACTTCGGTTCAGAAATTTAAAAAATGTGAAAATTTGAGCGCTGTTGGGCAGAATCGTAAATACCTCTGATTGGCCATTGTGTTCACGTGCTCATCAGATATGTCTGTGATTGGCTACAATTCTGCTCAACAGCGCTCAAAGCGTCACATTTTTAAAATTTCAAATTACAAAACTTTTTTACAATACTACATTGAAGCGGAAGAAGATGCAAAAATAACTCGCACCTCAGAAGCGCATGCCAAGAAAGCACACGTAACGGTACGAACGTAAACAGTTGAGAAAGAAAAAGCATGTGTAACAGTATCAGTATATTGGATCATTGCATTAGGTCTTAAAGTGACAGCAGCCTAATATTCCTGCTGTGGTCTGTTTTTAACATTAATCCAACAAAAGACTCAATGCTTTCGACTTAATAATTTTGTAACTTTAAAAAGGATTCATCTATATTTAATTTATACAGTAAAGACAATTCAGTGTTGTTTTACATTTGATTATTCAATTTCTGTACCTAATCTGTATAACTACTGTTAGATTTACCTGAAAAGCACTGTTTATTTTATTTGTATCTTTGTTCTATTTTGTTTATTTGTGCTGTTGCTTGTAGTCTGATTATTTGTTCTTATTTTATTACAGACTGTTTACTTGTCTTTAATAGTGTTTGAAATTTATATTTTGTTTTATATTTATGTAGATTTTTCTTTTTAAATTTGCATTGTACATATACAAAGTCTGGCAAGTAAAATAAAAAAAGGAGTAGCCAATGGCAACTCGAGCTTCAATGTGTCTGTAGAAGGTTGATTGAGTAAAATACATTTGAAGTCAACATTTGAAGTGGATCAAAAAAATGTATCAAAGTTGTCCTAAGACAAGAACAGGTCTATTGTTCAAAATCCATGTATAACTTTGATGAAAGGTTTTGATCCACTTCAAATGTTGACTACTGTAGGTTTTATTTTGTTTTTTAATATATATCAGCATTATATCACTCTTAGCCACTGAAGAACCATGCAAGTAGACTGCTAGGAAAAAAGTATAGGCTGCATGGAGACTCATGATCTATGCAATATATTTTACTTCCTCTTAGATGGCTTTGAAGGTCTGCACCATTAACAACAGCCAAGCAGACTATTCCTCGACTGTCATTTGAGAGATCCAGAACGATAACGTTCTGAAGAATCAGTCGTACATTTGGAGAAAGTCCTACACTGACATTTACAGCATGTTCTGAAGAATCATTCTGACATTTACAGAACACTCAAAAGAATCACTCTGACATTTAAAATAACGTCATTCTGATATTTAAGTTAGAGAACATTACATGAAATCATTCTGACATTTAAAGAACGTTTAGAACCATGATTTTGACTGAACGTTCTGAAGAATCATTGACATTTAGAGACCGTCCAGAAGAATCGATATCCTGTTGAATCTTTCTGCAATTCGTGGGAAACCTGTCAAATCCGTCGGAACGCGTGAACATGTCGATGATCTGTAAAATGAAAGCGGAGGTTCGCGCCAGGGTATTTCCTCATCATCAGCGGGATGCCGCGAAGCCGCCGATCTCACGTTTTCGCGTGTTTACGTGAGGCTTATTTATTTATAAACTCACCTTCTCTGATCAATCATGGTAAAAGACATGCAAAACAATGTCTTTAAACCAGCGACAAAAGAGAAAAGCAGGCAAACACAAGCGTTACAACGGTAAACAGGAAACACAATCGACACGGTGCATTGTGGGAAGGGATTAAATGGGGCTGCAACCGAGTGTCCAACTATATTTTTTATTTTAAGAGCATTAATGTCGCTCGGGTCGTGTTCAAGTTGTACACGTCAAGAACGGTTTAAGGTCTCGATATTAAAATGTGGACAAGAACTGTGCCATGATTCACTCTGACCTTGTAATGGCACGGAAGAGGCGTTCGGCAAAGCCCGACTGTATATATATATATTATAATGCCAGGATTCAATCGGCCCGCCATAAAATCGCCCATATATTCAGCATTACAGACGATAAGCGTATATCTCACACCGAGGCCCAGATACACACATACTGAAACTGAATACGATGTGTACACGCTGTACTTTCTGTATTACTGACAGCTTGTGCTGAAATAACTCGCACTTACGGTTGCTCAAGAATAAATATTATAATCACTGGCCATGTCGATCTATAGGCTACATGAGAGAAAACAGATAATCCGTGAGCCCATTCGGTGCTTGAAATATATTATAAATCGGTTATTCGTAAGAAACGGATGCTTCGATAAGAGAAATAACAATACAATACGCTTCAGAAAGAGCCAAAGGTATTATAAAGACTCCGAGAATAGTGACATTTGGCCGGTGTGACTGTATGATCTGTTGTATTTAAATGCCTCAATACAGTCACTAAGAACCACTGTAATATTATCACAGCGCGTCTTCCTGTCCCCATGACTGCACTTCATTGTGATTGATTAACCAGAAGCATCCACTGTTCAAACATTTTGCAATCAGCTAAGTCAGTTAAAAATGTATTTTAAAGTAATTACCAAGCATTTAATGTGCAGTTTGGTCGATGGAAATCGGTTCGGTTCTGCCGCACCTCTGTCAGATCATCCCGATGTCGTCACGGGTGTCATTTTTTTTCCTCTCAGCCTCGACGCGTCACCGTTGATGTATAAAACACTTGGATCGACTTCCGCATTCCATTGTAAACATGATCAACAGCATACATATAGTATGTTTTCTGAGATTGTGATATACTCGAAA